>OX596078.1:15022893-15622893 GCA_951394005.1 Protophormia terraenovae
GGTACTGAATACCCTACAAACGTCTAATTTTTCGAAAATGACAGTTATGGGTCCCATTAGAACTATATTAAGGCTATCTAAATCCGTTTTCAGAATTCGTAAACCGCTAAATTTACCAATTTTATCGATCAACCACCTATTTTCACTTTTGGCCACTTTTTCAAATTCGGTACTGAAAACCCTACAAACGTCTAATTTTTCGAAAATGACAGTTATGGGTCCCATTAGAACTATATACTAGCTTCCTAAAACCTTTTTCAGAATTCGTAAACCGCTAAAGTTAAAAATTTTATCGATCAACAACCTTTTTTCACCTTTTGGCCACTTTTTCAAATTTTGGTACTGAATACCTACAAACGTCTAAATTTTCGAAAATGACAGTTATGGGTCCCATTAGAACTATATACTAGCTTTCTAAAACCGTTTTCAGAATTCGTAAACCGCTAAATTTACCAATTTTATCGATCAACAACCTTTTTTCACCATTTGGCCACTTTTTCAAATTTGGTACTGAATACCCTACAAACGTCTAATTTGTCGAAAGTAGCAGTTTGAGGTCCCATTAGAACTATATACTAGCTTTCTAAAACCTTTTTCAGAATTCGTTAATTGCTAAAGGTAACAATTTTATCGATCAACAACCTTCTTTCACCAGTTGGCAACTTTTTCAAATTTGGTACTGAATACCCTACAAACGTCTAATTTTGTCGAAAGTAGCAGTTATGCGCCCCATTAGAAGTAAATTCTAGCTTTCTAAAACCTTTTTCAGAATTCGTAAACCGCTAAAGTTAACAATTTTATCGATCAACAACTTTCTTTCACCAGTTGGCAACTTTTTCAAATTTGGTACTGAATACCCTACAAACGTCTAATTTGTCGAAAGTAACAATTACAGGTCCCATTAGAACTATATCCTAGCTATCTAAATCCGTTTTCAAAATTCGTAAACCGCTAAATTTACCAATTTTATCGATCAACAACCTTTTTTCACCTTTTGGCCACTTTTTCAAATTTGGTACTGAATACCCTACAAATGTCTAAGTTTTCGAAAATGACAGTTATAGGTCCCATTAGAACTATATCCTAGCTATCGAAATCCGTTTTCAGGATTCGTTAAATCGCTAAATTTAACAATTTTATCGATCAACAACCTTTTTTTCACCTTTTGGCCACTTTTTCAATTTGGTACTGAATACCCTACAAACGTCTAATTTTTCGAAAGTAACAATTAAAGGTCCCAATTGAACTATATCCAAGCTATCTAAATCCGTTTTCAGAATTCGTAAACCGCTAAATTTACCAATTTTGTCGATCAACAACCTTTTTTCACCTTTTGGCCACTTTTTTAAATTTGGTACTGTATACCCTACAAACGTCTAATTTTTCGAAAATGGCAGTTATGGGTCCCATTAGAACTATATACTAGCTTTCTGAAACCGTTTCCAGAATTCGTAAACCACTAAATTTAACAATTTTATCGATCAGCAACCTTTTTTCACCTTTTGGCCACTTTTTCAAATTTGGTACTGAATACCCTACAAACGTCTAATTTTTCGAAAGTAACAATTATAGGTCCCCATTAGAACTGTATTCTAGCTATTTAAGTCCGTTTTCAGAAATCGTAAACCGCTAAATTTACCATTTTTATCGATCAACAACCTTTTTTCACCTTTTGGCCACTTTTTCAAATTTGGTACTGAATACCCTACAAACGTCTAATTTTTCGAAAATGACAGTTATATGCCTCATTAGAGCTGTTTAGCAGCTATCTTAATCCGTTTCCATATTCATAAACCGCTAAATTTAACAATTTTATCGATCAACAACCTTTTTTTACCTTTTGGCCACTTTTTCACATTTGGTACTGAATACCCTACAAACGTCTAATTTTTCGAAAGTAACAATTATAGGCCCCATTAGAACTATATTCTAGCTTTCTGAATCCTTTTTCAGAATTCGTAAACCGCTAAAGTTAACAATTTTATCGATCACAACCTTTTTTCACCTTTTGGCCACTTTTTCAAATTTGGTACTGAATACCCTACAAACGTCTAATTTTTCGAAAATGACAGTTATATGCCTCATTAGAGCTGTTTAGCAGCTATCTTAATCCGTTTCCGTAATTCATAAACCGCTAAATTTAACGATTTTATCGATCAACAACCTTTTTTCACCTTTTGGCCACTTTTTCAAATTTGGTACTGAATACCCTACAAACGTCTAATTTTTCGAAAGTAGCAATTATAGGCCCCATTAGAACTATATTCTAGCTTTCTGAATCCTTTTTCAGAATTCGTAAACCGCTAAATTTAGCAATTTTATCGATCAACAACCTTTTTTCACCTTTTGGCTACTTTTTCAACTTTGGTACTGAATACCCTACAAACGTCTAACTTTTCGAAAATGCCAGTTATGAGCCCCATTAGAACTATATTATAGCTATCTAAATCCGTTTTCAGAATTTGCAAACCGCTAAATTTACTAATTTTATCGATCAACAACCTTTTTTCACCTCTTGGCCACTTTTTTCAAATTTGGTACTGTATACCCTACAATCGACTAATTTTTGAAAATGACAGTTATGGGTCCAATTAGAACTATATTATAGCTATCTAAATCCGTTTTCAGAATTCGTAAACCGCTAAAGTTACCAATTTTATCGATCAACAACCTTTTTTTCATCTTTTGGCTGCTTTTTCAACTTTGGTAATGAATACCCAACAAACGTCTAAATTTTCGAAAATGGCAGTTATGGGTCCCATTAGAACTATATTATAGCTATCTAAATTCGTTTTCAGATTCGTAAACCGCTTAATTTACTAATTTTATCGATCAACAACCTTTTTTCACCTTTTGGCCACTTTTTAAAATTTGGTACTGAATATCCTACAAACGTCTAATTTTTTAAAAGTAACAATCATAGGTCCCATTAGAACTGTATTCTAGCTATTGAAGTCCGTTTTCAGAATTCGTAAACCGCTAAATTTACCATTTTTATCGATCAACAACCTTTTTTCACCTTTTGGCCACTTTTTCAAATTTGGTACTGAATACCCTTACAAACGTCTAATTTTTCGAAAATGACAGTTATGGGTCCCATTAGAACTATATTAAGGCTATCCAAATCCGTTTTCAGAATTCGTAAACCGCTAAATTTACCAATTTTATCGATCAACCACCTATTTTCACCTTTTGGCCACTTTTTCAAATTCGGTACTGAAAACCCTACAAACGTCTAATTTTTCGAAAATGACAGTTATGGGTCCCATTAGAACTATATACTAGCTTCCTAAAACCTTTTTCAGAATTCGTAAACCGCTAAAGTTAAAAATTTTATCGATCAGCAACCTTTTTTCACCTTTTGGCCACTTTTTCAAATTTGGTACTGAATACCCTACAAACGTCTAAATTTTCGAAAATGACAGTTATGGGTCCCATTAGAACTATATACTAGCTTTCTAAAACCGTTTTCAGAATTCGTAAACCGCTAAATTTACCAATTTTATCGATCAACAACCTTTTTTCACCATTTGGCCACTTTTTCAAATTTGGTACTGAATACCCTACAAACGTCTAATTTGTCGAAAGTAGCAGTTTGAGGTCCCATTAGAACTATATACTAGCTTTCTAAAACCTTTTTCAGAATTCGTAAATCGCTAAAGGTAACAATTTTATCGATCAACAACCTTCTTTCACCAGTTGGCAACTTTTTCAAATTTGGTACTGAATACCCTACAAACGTCTAATTTGTCGAAAGTAGCAGTTATGCGCCCCATTAGAAGTATATTCTAGCTTTATAAAACCTTTTTCAGAATTCGTAAACCGCTAAAGTTAACAATTTTATCGATCAACAGCCTTCTTTCACCAGTTGGCAACTTTTTCAAATTTGGTACTGAATACCCTACAAACGTCTAATTTGTCGAAAGTAACAATTACAGGTCCCATTAGAACTATATCCTAGCTATCTAAATCCGTTTTCAAAATTCGTAAACCGCTAAATTTACCAATTTTATCGATCAACAACCTTTTTTCACCTTTTGGCCACTTTTTCAAATTTGGTACTGAATACCCTACAAATGTCTAAGTTTTCGAAAATGACAGTTATAGGTCCCATTAGAACTATATCCTAGCTATCGAAATCCGTTTTCAGGATTCGTAAATCGCTAAATTTAACAATTTTATCGATCAACAACCTTTTTTCACCTTTTGGCCACTTTTTCAAATTTGGTACTGAATACCCTACAAACGTCTAATTTTTCGAAAGTAACAATTATAGGTCCCAATTGAACTATATCCAAGCTATCTAAATCCGTTTTCAGAATTCGTAAACCGCTAAATTTACCAATTTTGTCGATCAACAACCTTTTTTCACCTTTTGGCCACTTTTTTAAATTTGGTACTGTATACCCTACAAACGTCTAATTTTTCGAAAATGGCAGTTATGGGTCCCATTAGAACTATATACTAGCTTTCTGAAACCGTTTCCAGAATTCGTAAACCACTAAATTTAACAATTTTATCGATCAGCAACCTTTTTTCACCTTTTGGCCACTTTTTTCAAATTTGGTACTGAATACCCTACAAACGTCTAATTTTTCGAAAGTAACAATTATAGGTCCCATTAGAACTGTATTCTAGCTATTTAAGTCCGTTTTCAGAAATCGTAAACCGCTAAATTTACCATTTTTATCGATCAACAACCTTTTTTCACCTTTTGGCCACTTTTTCAAATTTGGTACTGAATACCCTACAAACGCCTAATTTTCGAAAATGACAGTTATATGCCTCATTAGAACTATTTACTAGCTATCTAAATCCGTTTTCAGAATTCGTAAACCGCTAAATTTACCAATTTTATCGATCAACAATCTTTTTTCACCTTTTGGCCACTTTTTCAAATTTGGTACTGAATACCCTACAAACGTCTACGTTTTCGAAAATGACAGTTATGGGTCCCATTAGAACTATAGACTAGCTTCCTAAAACCGTTTTCAGAATTCGTAAACCACTAAATTTAACAATTTTATCGATCAACAACCTTTTTTCACCTTTTGGCAACTTTTTCAAATTCGGTACTGAAAACCCTACAAACGTCTAAGTTTTCGAAAATGACAGTTATGGGTCCCATTAGAACTATATACGAGCTTCCTAAAACCTTTTTCAGAATTCGTAAACCGCTAAAGTTAACAATTTTATCGATCAAAAACCTTCTTTCACCAGTTGGCAACCTTTTCAAATTTTGTACTGAATACCCTACAAACGTCTAAATTTTCGAAAATGACACTTATATGCCTCATTAGAACTGTTTACTAGCTATCTAAATCCGTTTTCAGAATTCGTAAACCGCTAAATTTACCAATTTTATCGATCAACAACCTATTTTCACCTTTTGGCCACTTTTTCAAATTCGGTACTGAAAACCCTACAATCGTCTATTTTTTCGAAAATGACAGTTATGGGTCCCATTAGAACTATATACTAGCTTCCTAAAACCTTTCTCAGAATTCGTAAACCGCTAAAGTTAACAATTTTATCGATCAACAACCTTCTTTCACCAGTTGGCAACCTTTTCAAATTTGGTGCTGAATACCCTACAAACGTCTAAATTTTCGAAAATGGCAGTTATATGCCTCATTAGAACTTTATACTAGCTATCTAAATCCTTTTTCAGAATTCACAAGACGTTAAATTTACTAATTTTATCGATCAACAAACTTTTTTCACCTTTTGGCCACTTTTTCAAATTTGGTACTGAATACCCTACAAACGTCTAATTTTTCGAAAATGACAGTTATATGCCCCATTAGAACTACATTATAGCTATCTAAATCCGTTTTCAGAAAACGTAAACCGCTAAATTTACCAATTTTGTCGATCAACAACCTTTTTTCACCTTTTGGCCACTTTTTAAAATTTGGTACTGTATACCCTACAAACGTCTAATTTTTCGAAAGTAACAATTATAGATCCCATTAGAACTATATTCTAGCTATTTAAGTCCGTTTTCAGAATTCGTAAACCGCTAAATTTACCATTTTTATCGATCAACAACCTTTTTTTCACCTTTTGGCCACTTTTTAAAATTTGGTACTGTATACCCTACAAACGTCTAATTTTTCGAAAGTAACAATTATAGATCCCATTAGAACTGTATTCTAGCTATTTAAGTCCGTTTTCAGAATTCGTAAACCGCTAAATTTACCATTTTTATCGATCAACAACCTTTTTTCACCTTTTGGTCACTTTTTCAAATTTGGTACTGTATACCCTACAATCGTCTAATTTTTCGAAAATTACAGTTATGGGTCCCATTAGAACTATTTACTAGCTTTCTGAAACCGTTTCCAGAATTCGTAAACCACTAAATTTAACAATTTTATCGATCAACAACCTTTTTTCACCTTTTTGGCCACTTTTTCAAATTTGGTACTGAATACCCTACAAACGTCTAATTTTTCGAAAGTAACAATTATAGGTCCCATTAGAACTGTATTCTAGCTATTTAGGTCCGTTTTCAGAAATCGTAAACCGCTAAATTTACCATTTTTATCGATCAACAACCTTTTTTCACCTTTTGGCCACTTTTTCAAATTTGGTACTGTATACCCTACAATAGTCTAATTTTTCGAAAATTACAGTTATGGGTCCCATTAGAACTATTTACTAGCTTTCTGAAACCGTTTCCAGAATTCGTAAACCACTAAATTTAACAATTTTATCGATCAACAACCTTTTTTCACCTTTTGGCTACTTTTTCAAATTTGGTACTGAATACCCTACAAACGCCTAATTTTTCGAAAGTAACAATTATAGATCCCATTAGAACTGTATTCTATTTATTTAAGTCCGTTTTCAGAATTCGTAAACCGCTAAATTTACCATTTTTATCGATCAACAACCTTTTTTCACCTTTTGGCCACTTTTTCAAATTCGGTACTGAAAACCCTACAAACGTCTAATTTTTCGAAAATGACAGTTATGGGTCCCATTAGAACTATATACTAGCTTCCTAAAACCGTTTTCAGAATTCGCAAACTGCTAAAGTTAACAATTTTATCGATCAACAACCTTTTTTCATCTTTTGGCTACTTTTTCAACTTTGGTACTGAATACCCAACAAACGTCTAATTTTTCGAAAATGGCAGTTATGAGCCCCATTAGAACTATATTATAGCTATCTAAATTCGTTTTCAGAATTCGTAAACCGCTTAATTTACTAATTTTGTCGATCAACAACCTTTTTTCACCTTTTGGCCACTTTTTAAAATTTGGTACTGAATATCCTACAAACGTCTAATTTTTTAAAAGTAACAATCATAGGTCCCATTAGAACTATATTCTAGCTATTGAAGTCCGTTTTCAGAATTCGTAAGCCGCTAAATTTACCATTTTTATCGATCAACAACCTTTTTTCACCTTTTGGCCACTTTTTCAAATTTGGTACTGAATACCCTACAAACGTCTAATTTTTCGAAAATGACAGTTATGGGTCCCATTAGAACTATATTAAGGCTATCTAAATCCGTTTTCAGAATTCGTAAACCGTTAAATTTACCAATTTTATCGATCAACCACCTATTTTCACCTTTTGGCCACTTTTTCAAATTCGGTACTGAAAACCCTACAAACGTCTAATTTTTCGAAAATGACAGTTATGGGTCCCATTAGAACTATATACTAGCTTCCTAAAACCTTTTTCAGAATTCGTAAACCGCTAAAGTTAAAAATTTTATCGATCAACAACCTTTTTTCACCTTTTGGCCACTTTTTCAAATTTGGTACTGAATACCCTACAAACGTCTAATTTTTCGAAAATGACAGTTATATGCCTCATTAGAGCTGTTTACCAGCTATCTAAATCCGTTTCCATAAATCATAAACCGCTAAATTTAACAATTTTATCGATCAACAACCTTTCTTCACCTTTTGGCTACTTTTTCAACTTTGGTACTGAATACCCTACAAACGTATAATTTTTCGTAATTTACCATTTTTATCGATCAACAACCTTTTTTCTCCTTTTGGCCACTTTTTCAAATTTGGTACTGAATACCCTACAATCGTCTATTTTTTCGAAAATGACAGTTATAGGTCCCATTAGAACTATATACTAGCATTCTGAATCCATTTTCAGAATTCGTAAATCGCTAAATTTACCAATTTTATCGATCAACAACCTTTTTTCACCTTTTGGCTACTTTTTCAAATTTAGTACTGAATACCCTCAAACGTCTAATTTTTCGAAAGTAACAATTATAGGTCCCATTAGAACTATATACTAGCTTTCTGAATCCGTTTTCATAATTCGTAAACCGCTAAATTTACCAATTTTGTCAATCAACAACCTTTTTTCACCTTTTGGCCACTTTTTCAAATTTGGTACTGAATACCCTACAAACGTATAAATTTTCGAAAATGGCAGTTATATGACTCATTAGAACTGTTCACTAGCTATCTAAATCCGTTTTCAGAATTTGTAAACCGCTAAATTTACCAATTTTATCGATCAACAACCTTTTATCACCTTTTGGCTACTTTTTCAAATTTGGTACTGAATACCCTCAAACGTCTAATTTTTCGAAAGTAACAATTATAGGTCCTATTAAAATTTTAAACTAGCTTTCTGAATCCGTTTTCAGAATTCGTAAACCGCTAAATTTACCAATTTTATCGATCAACAGCCTTTTTTCACCTTTTGGCTACTTTTTCAAATTTGGTACTGAATACCCTACAAACGTCTAAATTTTCGAAAATGACAGTTATATGCCTCATTAAAACTGTTTACTAGCTATCTAAATCCGTTTTCAGAATTCATAAACCGCTAAATTTAACAATTTTATCGATCAACAACCTTTTTTCACTTTTTGGCCACTTTTTCAAATTTGGTACTGAATACCCTACAAACGTCATACTTTTCGAAAATGACAGTTATGGGCCCCATTAGAACTATATTCTGGCTATCTAAATCAGTTTTCAGAATTCACAAACCGCTAAATTTACTAATTTTATCGATCAACAACCTTTTTTCACCTTTTGGCCACTTTTTCAAATTTGGTACTGAATACCCTACAAACGTCTAATTTTGCGAAAGTAACAATTACAGGTCCCATTAGAACTATATCCTAGCTATCTAAATCCGTTTTCAAAATTCGTAAACCGCTAAATTTACCAATTTTATCGATCAACAACCTTTATTCACCTTTTGGCCACTTTTTCAAATTTGGTACTGAATACCCTACAAAGGTCTAATTTGTCGAAAATGGCAGTTATGGACCCCATTAGAACTATATTCTAGCTATCTAAATCCGTTTTCAGAATTCGTAAATCGCAAAATTTACCAATTTTGACGATCAACAACCTTTTTTCACCTTTTGGCCACTTTTTCAAATTTGGTACTGAATACCCTACAAACGTCTAAGTTTTCGAAAATGACAGTTATGCGTCCAATTAAAACTATATTATAGCTATCTAAATCCGTTTTCAGAATTCGTAAACCGCTAAATTTACCAATTTTGTCGATCAACAACCTTTTTTCACCTTTTGGCCACTTTTTTAAATTTGGTACTGTATACCCTACAAACGTCTAATTTTTCGAAAATGACAGTTATGGGTCCCATTAGAACTATATACTAGCTTCCTAAAACCTTTTTCAGAATTCGAAAACCGCTAAAGTTAACAATTTTATCGATCAACAACCTTTTTTCACCTTTTGGCCACTTTTTCAAATTTGGTACTGAATACCCTACAAACGTCTAATTTTTCGAAAATGACAGTTATGGGTCCCATTAGAACTATATACTAGCTTCCTAAAACCTTTTTCAGAATTCGTAAACCGCTAAAGTTAACAATTTTATCGATCAACAACCTTTTTTCACCTTTTGGCCACTTTTTCAAATTTGGTACTGAATACCCTACAAACATCTAATTTTTCGAAAATGACAGTTATATGCCTCATTAGAGCTGTTTAGCAGCTATCTTAATCCGTTTCCATAATTCATAAACCGCTAAATTTAACAATTTTATCGATCAACAACCTTTTTTCACCTTTTGGCCACTTTTTCAAATTTGGTACTGAATACCCTACAAACGTCTAATTTTTCGAAAGTTACAATTAAAGGACCCATTAGAACTATATTCTAGCTTTCTGAATCCTTTTTCAGAATTCGTAAACCGCTAAATTTAGCAATTTTATCGATCAACAACCTTTTTTCACCTTTTGGCTACTTTTTCAACTTTGGTACTGAAGACCCTACAAACGTCTAACTTTTCGAAAATGGCAGTTATGAGCCCCATTAGAACTATATTATAGCTATCTAAATCCGTTTTCAGAATTTGCAAACCGCTAAATTTACTAATTTTATCGATCAACAACCTTTTTTCACCTCTTGGCCACTTTTTCAAATTTGGTACTGTATACCCTACAATCGACTAATTTTTGAAAATGACAGTTATGGGTCCAATTAGAACTATATTATAGCTATCTAAATCCGTTTTCAGAATTCGTAAACCGCTAAAGTTACCAATTTTATCGATCAACAACCTTTTTTCATCTTTTGGCTACTTTTTAAAATTTGGTACTGAATACCCAACAAACGTCTAATTTTTCGAAAATGGCAGTTATGAGCCCCATTAGAACTATATTATAGCTATCTAAATTCGTTTTCAGAATTCGTAAACCGCTTAATTTACTAATTTTATCGATCAACAACCTTTTTTCACCTTTTGGCCACTTTTTAAAATTTGGTACTGAATATCCTACAAACCTCTAATTTTTTAAAAGTAACAATCATAGGTCCCATTAGAACTGTATTCTAGCTATTGAAGTCCGTTTTCAGAATTCGTGAACCGCTAAATTTACCATTTTTATCGATAAACAACCTTTTTTCACCTTTTGGCCACTTTTTCAAATTTGGTACTGAATACCCTACAAACGTCTAATTTTTCGAAAATGACAGTTATGGGTCCCATTAGAACTATATACTAGCTATCTAAATCCGTTTTCAGATTTCGCAATCCGCTAAACTTAACAATTTTATCGATCAACAACCTTTTTTCACCTCTTGGCCACTTTTTCAAATTTGGTACTGAATACCCTACAAACGTCTAAATTTTCGAAAATGACAGTTATAAGCCCCATTAGAACTACATTATAGCTATCTAAATCCGTTTTCAGAATTCCAAAACCGCTAAATTTAACAATTTTATCGATCAACAACCTTTATTCACCTTTTGGCCACTTTTTCAAATTTGGTACTGAATACCCTACAAACGTCTAATTTGTCGAAAGTAGCAGTTGTGGGTCCTATTAGAACTATACACTAGCTATCAAAATCCGTTTTCAGAATTCACAAACCGCTAAATTTACTAATTTTATCGATTAACAACCTTTTTTCACCTTTTGACCACTTTTTCAAATTTGGTACTGTATACCCTACAAACGTCTAATTTTTCGAAAATGACAGTTATGGGTCCCATTAGAACTATATACTAGCTTTCTGAAACCGTTTTCAGAATTCGTGAACCGCTAAATTTACCAATTTTATCGATCAACAACCTTTTTTCACCTTTTGGCCACTTTTTCAAATTTGGTACTGAATACCCTACAAACGTCTAATTTTTCGAAAATGACAGTTATGGGTCCCATTAGAACTATATACTAGCTATCTAAATCCGTTTTCAGATTTCGTAAGGTGCTATATTTAACAATTTTATCGATCAACAACCTTTTTTCACCTCTTGGCCACTTTTTCAAATTTGGTACTGAATACCCTACAAACGTCTAAATTTTCGAAAATGACAGTTATAAGCCCCATTAGAACTATATTCTAGCTATCGAAATCCGTTTTCAGAATTCGCAAACCACTAAATTTACCAATTTTGTCGATCAACAACCTGTTTCACCTTTTGGCCACTTTTTTAAATTTGGTACTGAATACCCTACAAACGTCTAATTTGTCGAAAGTAGCAGTTATGGGTCCTATTAGAACTATACACTAGCTATCAAAATCCGTTTTCAGAATTCACAAACCGCTAAATTTACTAATTTTATCGATTAACAACCTTTTTTCACCTTTTGACCACTTTTTCAAATTTGGTACTGTATACCCTACAAACGTCTAATTTTTCGAAAATGACAGTTATGGGTCCCATTAGAACTATATACTAGCTTTCTGAAACCGTTTTCAGAATTCGTAAACCGCTAAATTTAACAATTTTATCGATCAACAACCTTTTTTCACCTTTTGGCCACTTTCTCAAATTTGGTACTGAATACCCTCAAACGTCTAATTTTTCGAAAGTAACAATTATAGGTCCCATTAGAACTATATTCTAGCTATTTAAGTCCGTTTCCAGAATTCGTAAACCGCTAAATTTACTAATTTTATCGATCAACAACCTTGTTTCACCTTTTGGCCACTTTTTCAAATTCGGTACTGAAAACCCTACAAACGTCTAATTTTTCGAAAATGACAGTTATATGCCTCATTAGAACTATTTATTAGCTATCTAAATCCGTTTTCAGAATTCGCAAACTGCTAAATTTACCAATTTTATCGATCAACAACCTTTTTTCACCTTTTGGCTACTTTTTCAAATTTGGTACTGAATACCCTACAAACGTCTAAATTTTCGAAAATGGCAGTTATATGCCTCATTGGAACTGTTTACTGGCTATCTAAATCCGTTTTCAGAATTCATAAACCGCTAAATTTAACAATTTTATCGATCAACAACCTTTTTTCACCTTTTGGCCACTTTTTCAAATTTGGTACTGAATACCCTCAAACGTCTAATTTTTCGAAAGTAACAATTATAGGTCCCATTAGAACTATATTCTAGCTATTTAAGTCCGTTTCCAGAATTCGTAAACCGCTAAATTTACTAATTTTATCGATCAACAACCTTTTTTCACCTTTTGGCCACTTTTTCAAATTCGGTACTGAAAACCCTACAAACGTCTAATTTTTCGAAAATGACAGTTATATGCCTCATTAGAACTGTTTATTAGCTATCTAAATCCGTTTTCAGAATTCGCAAACTGCTAAATTTACCAATTTTATCGATCAACAACCTTTTTTCACCTTTTGGCCACTTTTTAAAATTTGGTACTGAATACCCTACAAACGTCTAATTTGTCGAAAGTAGCAGTTATGTGTCCCATTAGAACTATATACTAGCCATCTAAACCCGTTTTCAGAATTCGTAAACCGGTAAATTTAATAATTTTACCGATCAACAACCTTTTTTCCACTTCTTCAATTTTGGTACTGAATAGAACTATATATTAGCTTTCAGAATTCGCAAACCGCTAAATTTACTAATTTTATCGATTAACAACCTTTTTTCACCTTTTGGCCACTTTTTCAAATTTGGTACTGTATACCCTACAAACGTCTAATTTTTCGAAAATGACGGTTATATGCCTCATTAGAACTGTTTACTAGCTATCTAAATCCATTTTCAGAATTCGTAAACCGCTAAATTTACCAATTTTATCGATCCAACCTTTTTTCACCTTTTGGCCAATTTTTCAAATTTAGTACTGAATACCCTACAAACGTCTAATTTTTGGAAAATGGCAGTTATGGGCCCCATTAGAACTATATTCTAGTTATCTTAATCCGTTTTCAGAACACGTAAACCGCTAAATTTACCAATTTTGTCGATCAACTACATTTTTTCACCTTTTGGCCACTTTTTCAAATTTGGTACTGAATACCCTACAAACGACTAATTTGTCGAAAGTAGCAGTTGAGGGTACCATTAGAACTATATACTAGCTATCTAAATCCGTTTTCAGAATTTGAAAATTTTTCGAAAGTTACAGTTATGAGCCCCATTAAAACTATTTACTAGCCATCTAAATCCGTTTTCGGAATTCGTAAACCGCTAAATTTAATAACTTTATCGATCAACAACCTTTTTTCCACTTTTTCAACTTTGGTACTGAATACCCTACAAACATCTAACTTTTCGAAAGTAACAGTTATGGGTCCCATTAAAACTATTTACTCAGTTTTCAGAATTCGAAAATTTTTCGAAAGTTACAGTTATGGGCCCCATTAAAACTATTTACTAGCCATCTAAATCCGTTTTCGGAATTCGTAAGCCGCTGAATTTATTAATTTTATCGATCAACAACCTTATTTCCACTTTATCAACTTTGGTACTGAATACCCTACAAACATCTAACTTTTCGAAAGTAACAGTTATGGGTCTCATTAAAACTATTTACTAGCTATCCAAATCCGTTTTCAGAATTCATAATCCGCTAAATTTAACAATTTTATCGATCAACAACCTTTTTCACCTTTTTTTCCACTTTTTCAACTTTGGTACTGAATACCCTACAAACGTCTAACTTTTCGAAAGTAGCAATTATGGGTCCCATTAAAACTTTTTACAAGCTATCTAAATCCGTTTTCAGAATTCGTAAACCGAAAATGACAGTTATATGCCTCATTAGAACTGTTTACTAGCTATACAAATCCGTTTTCAGAATTCGTAAACAGCTAAATTTATTAATTTTATCGATCAACAACCTTTTTTCACCTCTTGGCCACTTTTTCAAATTTGGTACTGAATACCCTACAAACGTCTAATTTGTCGAAAATGACAGTTATGCGCCCCATTAGAACTATATCCTAGCTATCTAAATCCGTTTTCAGTATTCGTAATCCGATAAATTTAACAATTTTATCGATCAACAACCTTTTTTCACCTTTTGGCCACTTTTTCAAATTTTGTACTGAATACCCTACAAACGTCTAATTTGTCGAAAGTAGCATTTATGGGTCCCATTAGAACTATATACTAGCTTTCTAAAACCATTTTCAGAATTCATAAACCGATAAATTTACCAATTTTATCGATCAACAACCTTATTTCACCTTCTGGCCACTTTTTCAAATTTGGTACTGAATACCCTACAAACGTCTAAGTTTTCGAAAATGACAGTTATGGGTCCCATTAGAACTATATACTAGCTATCTAAATCCGTTTTCAGAATTCATAAACCGCTAAATTTAACAATTTTATCGATCAACAACCTTTTTTCACCTTTTGGCCACTTTTTCAAATTTGGTACCGAATACCCTACAAACGTCTAATTTTTCGAAAGTTACAGTTATGGGCCCCATTAAAACTATTAACTAGCTATCTAGATCCGCTTTCAGAATTTAAATTTAATAATTTTATTGTTCAACAACCTTTTTTCACCTTTTTCCCACTTTTTCAAATTTGGTACTGAATACCCTACAAACGTCTAATTTTTCGAAAATGACAGTTATAAGTCCCATAAGAACTATATACTAGCTATCTAAATCCGTTTTCAGAATTCGTAAACCGCTAAATTTACCATTTTTATCGATCAACAACCTGTTTTCACCTTTTGGCCACTTTTTCAAATTTGGTACTGAATACCCTACAAACGTCTAATTTGTCGAAAGTAGCAGTTAGACAAACGTCTAATTTTTCGAAAGTAACAGTTATGGGTCCCATTAGAACTATTTACTAGCAATTAAAATCCGTTTTCAGAATTCGTAAACCGCTAAATTTACTAATTTTATCGATCAACAACCTTTTTTCACCCTTTGGCCACTTTTTCAAATACCCTACAAATGTCTAATTTTTCATGAGTGAAAGTTATAAGTCCCATTAGAGCTAAATACTAGCTATCCAAATCCGTTTTCAAATTTCATAAACCGGTAAATTTACCAATTTTATCGATCAACAACCTTTTTTCACCTTTTTTTCCACTTTTTCAACTTTGGTACTGAATACCCTACAAACGTCTAATTTTTCGAAAGTTACAGTTATGGGCCCATTAAAACTATTAACTAGCTATCTAAATCCGTTTTCAGAATTCGTAAACTCCTAACTTTACCAATTTCATCGTTCAACAACCTTTTTTCACCTTTTTTCCACTTTTTCAAATTTGGTACTGAATACCCTACAAACGTCTAATTTTTCGAAAATAACAGTAATTAGTCCCATAAGAACTATATACTAGCTATCTAAATCCGTTTTCAGCATTCCTAAACCGCTAAATTTACCATTTTTATCGATCAACAACCTTTTTTACCCTTTGGCCACTTTTTAAAATTTGGTACTGAATACCTTACAAACGTCAAATTTTTCGAAAGTAACAGTTCAAGGTCCCATTAGAACTATATACTAGCTTTCTAAAACCTTTTTCAGAATTTGTAAACCGCTAATTTTGCCAATTTTATCGATCAACAACCTTTTTTGACCCTTTGGACACTTTTTCAAATTTGGAACTGAATACCCTACAAACGTCTAATTTTTCGAAATGGATAGTTATGTGTCCCATTAGTACTATTTACTTGCTATCCATATCCGTTTTCAGAATTCGTAAACCGCTAAATTTACCAACCTTTTTTGACCGTTTGGCCACTTTTTCAAATTTGGTACTGAATACCCTACAAATGTCTAATTTTTCGTAAGTGAAAGTTATAAGTCCCATTAGAACTATATATTAGCTATCCAAATCCGTTTTCAGAAATCATAAACCGCTAAATTTACCAATTTTATCGATTAACAACATTTTTTCACCCTTTGGCCACTTTTTCAAATTTGGTACTGAATACCCTACAAACGTCTAACTTTTCGAAGTAACATTTATGGGTCCCATTATAACTATTTACAGGCTATCCAAATCCGTTTTCAGAATTCGTAAGGTGCTATATTTAACAATTTTATCGATCAACAACCTTTTTTCACCCTTTGGTCACTTTTTCATTTTTGGTACTGAATACCCTTCAAACGTCTAATTCTTCGAAAATAACAGTTATGGGTCCCATTAGAACTACCTACTAGCTATCCAAATCCGTTTTCAGAATTCGTAAACCGCTAAATTTACCAATTTTATCAATCAACAACCTTTTTTCACCTTTTGGCCACTTTTTCAAATTTGGTACTGAATACCCTACAAACGTCTAATTTTTCGAAGGTCACGGTTATGGGCCCCATTAGAACTATTTTCTAGCTATCTAAATCCGTTTTCAGAATTCGTAAACCGCTAAATTTACCAATTTTATTCGAAGTATATCTTTAATAAAAAGTCATTTTTCATAACGCAATATTTCGTTAACGAATATTATTTCGAAAATGACTAACATGAAATTATGTTCTTGAGATATTTTTCTGTTCAATACTGTTTTAAAAACTGAAATTTGTTAGAAAATGCCTTGTTGGTAATTGCTGAAACATATGTATGTATATTTTTCATCTGATTTGTTTACATTTTTTGTTATTGTTTTTGTGTCACGTGCAAAAAGAGCAAAAAAAATGTTTTTAAATTAATTTTTGTTTTTTTTTCACACGCGTAATTTGTTGTACACACAAAATTTTATTCCATACACGAAAAGCAATAATTTAAAAAATAAAGAATTCGCCAATTTTTTTTTTTTTTTTTTAAGAATAAACATTTTAATTAAATTAAAATGTTTATTTCTCATGTACGTTTTCTCCACCCCTTAACATAAAGTTGGAAATAAAAGTTTTTTCCTGTTATTCTGCCGACGTTATTTCTTATGTTAGGAAATAAAAACGTCTGCGTGGAGACGTAGAGTAAGGAAAATTTTATTTTATTCTCAGTTTTTATCTTTTATTTGTCCTTTTAAAACAAAATTGATGCATTTTTTATCTTTGTTTTGCTAAAATAATCAAAATTTTAAAAAATAACAATAAATTTGACAGCTTATGTTAAACATTATTGCTCAGCTTTGTGTTTAAACATTTATTGCGAAATAGATTGCGCAATAGATTTCTTATTGGTCCACACCAAGGTAGATTAAGAAGGTAACGTCATTAAAACAGCTGAGAATTTTTCTTCTTCTTGCAATCAATATGGCGGCTTGTGTTTTAAAATTTGAAATGTCAAATTGTTGTTTATGTTTACATTTTTTTGTTTACTTTTGTGGTATTGCGCCTTTCTCCTCTTTTTTTTATTGCATGAAATGTCAAATGTGTTTTTGTTTTTTGTAAAGAAAGATGTGAAATGACAAAATTAAAGTTGACATAAGAGATGTTAATGCAAAAACAAAATACATGGGGTTTTTTTGGTGTTGTAGTTGTTGTAGAGTTGTCGTTACCTTCTTAATCTACCTTGGTCCACACGTAACATTTTGAAGAGAGAGATAGAATTTGACAATTGCGGACACAAAAATGTCTGCGTGTAGACTAGGGGTGAGGTGAGGACCACGGGTTAGTGAACGTCACAAATGTGTTTGGGATAACCATTCTTTCACTTAGACGTCTTTTTTACATGCGAGTTCGTGTTAATTGGTTTGGATTATATTGTTTTAAGTTTTCAATAACTGCAGGAGAACATTCTACAAAATTTTTTGAGAAATTTTTATGTTTTACCTTCAGAAAGTATTTTACCAATAAGGTACTAGGAATACAGTGCTTGCTGCCACCAATTTAAAATTTGTTTAAATCAAAATTTCACTATGTGTACAGTACACGGCTATATAATTTACTTAAAAACCAAAAGGATCCAAAATAATAAAACAATAATACTAACAGCCAATGTTTATCATTTTGCTACTATTATTTTGCACAGACAAAAACCAAGTGGGTTAAATAAAATAACGGTAACTTCCGAAAATACATAGAAAAATAAGAATAATTTTTTTTATAATTCTTGTCCCTGGTTAAAACTTTCATATAAACAAATTGTTTTTGAATTCTTTGTTTAGGAATTGAGCAACAACACAAATTATAGTGCTACTATATATATATATATATATATATATATATATATATATATATATATATATATATATATATATATATATATATATATATATATATATATATATATAAAAGCTACGCGAATTCAAACAAGTCGCAGAGGTTCTAAAAAAACACCAATACAGTGAATTCACTTTTTTCTTTTTAACATTAGTGTTTGATAGTTCTAACGACTAAATAGGATAGTTAGGCTTTAGCATTTATCGTTAATATACAATACAATATATAAAAGCTACGCGAATTCAAACAAGTCGCAGAGGTTCTAAAAAAACACCAATACAGTGAATTCACTTTTTTCTTTTTAACATTAGTGTTTGATAGTTCTAACGACTAAATAGGATAGTTAGGCTTTAGCATTTATCGTTAATATACAATACAATATGTTACCATCTTCTCGTATGTATTTAATAAGGCTTTCAACTTAATACCTTTTTACATCTCTCACATAATATGAAAGGATGCCAGCAGAAGAAAATAGGCATTTTTTTTATTATGTTTACTGCTCAAGGCTCAACTACATAGAATACTTCCGCTTCAACTGCGACTGACAGCTACGCATAAATAATATTAACCCAGTCATTGCATTATTTTTTATTAGAATTTTATATAATAAAATATAAAGATGTAGGCCCCGATTATCGTTTACAACACCTAAGTGTTGTGTTGTTAACAAAACAACACAACACCTACTTTGTTATCGATTATGGTTTACAACATCTAGGTGTTGTGTATGTCACAGGGTTGCATTTTATATTAATGCACATTATCCGTAAAATTACATCCCTGTGTATAAAAAACTGTCAAGTTGGAAAAAAAAAGTTTCAAGAATATTTGTAACGCGCAAATAGTGTTTAAATTAAAAGTAAAATAATGGATATAAGCACCGAATTATTTTCTTCTTAAATTGTGTTGTGCGCTCAGATTTTTCGCTGATGGAAGCTACCAAAGAAGCAGCGGTAACGACTTTAATATTGGAGTTTCGCAACCAACAGTCTGTATGATTTTGAAGGAAATAATAAAATTCTTTGAAAGAAAAATATGCAAAAAATGGATAAACGCCCGGATGACTGAAGAAGAAAAAAATTCCAACAAAATGTCATTTTTCTCAAAAACTCGATTTCCAGGAGTAATTGGATGTATAGATGGTACACACGTACGAATTGTAGCGCATTTTGCTAAATCCAAATGGTAGCTTGCCTCGGCCAATGCCTGGATGAATTTTCATCAGCTCAACCAGCTTCTCCATTTGTTTTTTATTTGTAATTTTGCTAAGAAATATTTATAATTAAGTATTATTTACAGTTATTTATGTTTTGCAAAGAAAATTTTATATTCATACTTACAAATTTGTCTCCATATTCGTTTTTCAACTTGTAACGGTCATAAAACAACACCAAACAAGCAGTTGTAAGTTTTTGACAGTGCTGACAACATATAAATACACATGTTGTAAATCATAATCGATGTTACTTTGAGTCTACATTAGACAAATTTTTATCAAGACAAACGTCAAAATTTTATCAAGATAAAGATTTGTCTAATGTAGTCTGAATTTGTCAGTGTTATTTCAGCGTTAAAAGAAAATTGTCAGCGCTCGAGCTCTGACAACTTTGTCTTGATAATGCTTAGTAAAAGACGCCATCTTGATTGTTGTTGGTACTTTTTGCTTGGCTTATTATGACACACGTTTTCCCCTATAATTGACAGAGATAAAAAATTATCTGCAACTCAAACAAAAATTTGACTTTTGTCTTGATAGAAATTTTTCTAATATAGACTCGACGTTACAGAACACAGACAACTCCAAATACAACAGTGCCGGCAACAGTTGTAAATCATGATCGCATTTTAAAAGATACAACACTAAAATAACAACTGTTGTAAACGGTAATCGGGGCCGTAAAAATTAAATTATGTTCGCAGTTGAAATAATGAATTGCAAATTAAAATTTCTGACTGAATGAAAAAGTATTAAAATAAGAATAAAACAACCAACAAAATATATTTACGTACTTCGGTACTTCAAAGTTGAACATTTTTCATCTTTGAAGTACTTCACGCACAAGTTTGACGTACTGATTTAATTCTGTTTCATATGAATGCATGTATTTTACTGCAGCTGTCAGTTGCAGTTGAAGCAAAATTATTGTATGTAGTTGGGCCTTCAGTAACATCGAGTCTATATTACACAATTTTATATGTCATCTTTCTATGTAGGTTCCTTTCTAGCAACAAGCTGTATTAAAGCAATGAAAATTCGAACAATTGATATAGATTAGGTTTTAATAAAAGTATTGACAATTTTTGTTATTATTTAAAATGTTTCTTCGTCATCATTTTCTCTCTACCACTTGACTTGAAAGACGGTACAATAAATAATAGGTAAGGCAAATGTAAATAAATTGTTAGAATTTTCAAAATTTTTTAGTGTGAAAGGGATATAAGAAAGTTCATAATAAGACTTTCGAATTACCTTTAGTGTGGCAACTCCAAGTATCGATAATTTGTTATTACAAAGTACCATATCTAGTTTTCATGAAAATATTTTTTTTATTGTCAAAAACTTAAATATTTTTTTACGTACGGATTAACGCCGAAATAAAATATAGGTGTCGGTTTAATTTGCGAAAACAAACATTTAAATATTAATTCCTTTAACATTTATGTGTTTTTATGCGCGAGAATAATTGTTGTTGAGAATATTTTTCGATATAAAACAATTTTCTGTGGTTATATATACATGTGTGTGTAATTGGGACAGCGGTCTTATTAAAATATTTAGTAGCAAACATTAAAAAAATTGTACATATTTGTGTAAAAAAAATAATTGAGACTTCATTATTGGCTCTAATTATATTAGGTAAATATAACAAAATTGTTCATTTTTTAATTTTACATTTGTATATGGATTTATTAATAAATTTTTTTGATAACAGCGATTTTTTTTTATTTCATTGTGTTTTTAATGTCTTATTGTTAACTATATATGTATGTACATATTGTTTCTATTAAGAAATACAGATAGTCTCTTCTTTCTTGGTTTAAGACTATTAGCCCTTAGGGAAGTTCAATATTTGTTTCCAGATACTACACAATGGATACACGAAATTTGTATCATTTAATAACATCCAAGGTGTACAAAGGTGTATTATGTTTTGCTGAGTTTTTATAAACTATTATATATCTATGTACATATATATGTTAATGAAGAAGTAATGTTATTTTGTGACTGATTCAACATCGCCCAGCCCAAACGACAACAGATAGAGGCATGGAGTTTTGGTTCGTTTCTAACTGTAGACATCCACTAAGGACGAATTTTTAGAAATTTGAAAGTTAAATAGGTAAAAAAGTGTATACACGGGTAAATTCGTTAATCTTATACCCACTATAACAATAAAAATACGAAAAAAATTATGTTTTAAAAATAGGCGGTACTTTTTAAAAATACTGGTACTTTTTTGATATTCAGCCCTTTCAGGGACAAAACGGATAACACTATATTTTGGTACTTGTTTTGGACCCTATGTAACTTTTAACTTTGTAAACATAAAAGTAAAATTCCTATCATATTCCTAAAATTCGAATGTTTAAGGTATAAAAATCCAGCCTATTTTTGGTAATTTTTTTATACATATTTTTCCTTTAAATGATACATACATAAAAATATACATATAAATTTTTAAATTCATCGAAATACAATTTTTGTAACATCGATGAGGGAAGGGGTAAAAATGGAAAATTATACTTCATTCCAAAGTACACTGAACAATCGGCCCAGCTGATTTTGTTTTTGTGTTTGAGATCTGTCAAAGTTTGTTTACTTTTTATTGTTTACATATAGTAACAAAAAAATAAGATTGTATCGATTATATCTGTTTAGTGTACACTGCTTCATTCAAACTCACTGAGCCGATTTTAATACAATTTGAAGGATTCGTTGAATGATTTAGTTACCAAAAAATAAGCTAATGGATTATTTTTCACTTGGCATCCAAAACGTTGACAAATTCGGGAAAACAGTTTTGTACTTTTTTTAAACATAATTTTTCTGTATCGTTTGAGTCACATACATATCTAGCTTGAGACATGGAAAATGGAAGATGGTACTCTTTTGCTAATAATGGTGCTTTTCTTATGCTAACAGTAATTAAAGATATAGGATTAAATGTTAGTTAATGTTGCTATGAGTGAACACAAGTCAAGTAAAGTGATGCTCATTTGTTAATTTTTCCCCCTAACGGTATCAAAGAAGGAACTGTAATGGTACATTTTTATATATTTTTTTGAATTAGTTTCTATAAAAGAGAGTCTTTTTTTCGTATACTATCAACTTGGTAACATTAAATTTTAGAAACCTGAGTTAACGAGAACAAATATGAAGGAACGTACTTTTTTGTTTTTCTTATGGTACTGTTGGAATTTGTTCTGTGATAACCTAGAAACATAAATATAAAGATACATGGTCCTTTGTGGATAAGATTTCATAAGGCAGAATTTTGTGGTACAAATAAATATAGGAATACGGGAAAATAAACTTAACATCTGCTTAAAAAAAAAAAAAAAAAAAAAAAAAATTGTTTTTTGGTACTTTATGAAAGTTATAACGCTTAGGGGATAACACATTTAAGATGGTACTTTTTTAGTACAACAAATATCTTTTGAAAACTAATTTATTCTTAATCGTAGTGTTTTTAAATATAAAGCCTAATATTAGTCTTATAGATACATTTGAATTAAGGCTTACAAAAGGGGTAAAATTCGTGTAGTGGTGAGAGATAAACAAGGTATATATTAGGGTGATGGACTCGGTTTTCTAACCGGTTTTAAAACCGGTTGTTGTGCTGTCGGTTTTTTGAAAATGTTCAGTTTTTGAAAGTCGAATAGACCTGTTTTTTTTAAACACAAAAACCGATTTTAAAAATAACTTTTTATTTAAAAAACATGTACTAAATACTGATATTTGAATCGAAATTTATGAATATGTTTTTAAATATTCATAAAGTACGATTTCTAATGTTTTAAAAATATAGTCGAAATTAATTCTGTAAGATTAAATAAATAAATTAGTAATAATTATCCTAAATGAAATTTGTTTTATCTATTATAACACCTGTAATGTTTTTACACCTAATTTAAATATTTGTCTTTTTTTATCCAATATTTTCTTAATTTTTCAAAATGTATTAAAGTTTCAGAACTGTTCAGAAATTTTCAATAAAGAATTGTTTCAATAAAATTGTTTCTAGCTTTTTACATATTAAGCCATTCTTTCTGTTTTTGCTAAGTAAAAGTTAATATAATTTTTGATGATTACTTTCATAAAATTTTTATACCCTACACCTCCATAGGTGGGAGGGTATTATGTGTTTGAGCTGATGTTTCTAACAAGTATCGGTCCACAATTCATGTGTGTGAAGATAAATTTTAAATATGAAACCCTAGACCCAAACCTTTATATTTAACAGAGCTCTGTTAAGGCGTTAACATTTTTTAATTTTCAAATTTCATATTTTTTTAAAGCACTTTTCAGGATTTCAGGAAAAAGGGACAACATGGGCGGATAAATGTTGGTGGAATTTATAGACTAGGTGGACATCTATCATAAGCAATAGTCACAATCTTTAACAGAGCGTCTTTTGATAGAAAAATTTGACATTTAAATTTTTTTAAATTTCATTTTTTTTTAAAGGACTTTTACTTTTTTGTTTTCTAATGGTACTTTTTGAATTTTCTATAATTCTGAACCTGGAAACATGAAATTAAGGACATGTGGTGCTAAGTGAATAAGAATTAGGGTATTCACTCGAATATTGTTTGCTCGATTAATCGTCAAATTAAAATCAAATATTGGTTCGATTAAATTAAAATCAAGAATTTCGAGTAAAAATTTATTCGAGCAAATTATGCCGATTAATCCAATAATTCGAGTAAAAAAATATTTTAAATAGTTCCTTTCTTAACTATTTTTTAGGATGTTTTAATTTTAGTTTTTTAAAAAATTTTGCTTGAAAACAATGTTTTAAAATTTTCATAGGATGTTTAGAATCTAAAAGTGGCACCACAATTCGGAAGTTTATTAAAAAAATATATATTTAGTAAAAGAACCGAATATATGACTAAATTATAGCACGTAATTAAAGGTCGTTTCGATCACAAAAATTAAATAAAAATACAAACGTCGCTTTAAAAAATTATAATGCAAAATTCAAATAATTTTTTATAATTTTAATAATTTGAGAAGGATAAAGAAAACGGATCCTCCTTATTATATTTAATGTTTTATAAGAAATAAATTAGAGGATTTTAAACTTAATTTACAAAAACAAAAACATATCAATAAATTCTCAGTCTGGTGTGGAGGATATGATGGTGATGGCTTGGATGGAATCAAAAATAGGCAGAAAGGAAAAATAAAATATTGAACGTTATGGGTAAAAGTTATGGTTAATTTCATAATAGAGCCAATTATAATTCTTACGCGTACATTTGGGAGAAAGAATTATAAGAAGAAAAGTTGTAAGTTCTAACTTACTGTATATATGACTAATTTACTATACAAGTTTATAGAATTTATAAAGAATTTTCTATACTTTTACACCGGTATTGTTAGGAAATTAAGATTTGCGAAACATTTTTGGACAAAATAGAACTAAAACATAATCACGAGATCACTATAATATAAATAAGAGTAAATTATCTTAAAAACTATATACAGTTGTATATTATTAAATGACTTTCTAATACTTAATTTATTTGTCTATGTCTGGTGATTAGTCATCGTAGTATATGGGTAAAACATTCCCAAATATTGTATATATAAGTATTTTGAATATAACTGAAAACCTCTGTGTAGCACATAGATTAGTATGTGTACAAATTGAAAAGTGAGACAAAATCGCTAATTATTTCAAGGTGGTTAAAAACTCAACATTAAATTGTTATCTAAAGTATAGATAATTTCCTTTAATTTAACCGCATTTTAATATAAAATTTTGTTCGAATTAATACACCAAAATGGTTAGACATATTTATTTTAATATCAATGAATAATAATCAAAAAAGACAAATATTCATAAATATTTACGCACATTTTAATTATATATTATTTTCGAAAGACTATTTCTTGTTTTAAGGTATAAGGTATATTAAGGTATAATTAAGGTATAATTTACTCGAATAACTCGAGTAACTTAAAAAATTTACTCGATTATTCGAGTAACTTAAAAACTGCATTTTCGAGTTATTTGATTATTCGAACAATGAAAAAGTCGAGTAAAAAGAATACTCTAATAAGAATCCATAAGAGGCGACTTTGTGGTACTTTTTTGTTCTTCCAATGGTACTTTTTTAATTTTCGGTAACATATAACCTAGAAACATGAAATAAGGATATGTGGTCCTAAATGAATGGGAATCCATATGAAGGGCAAAGTCCCTGGTACTTTTTTGTTCTTCCTATGGTACTTTTTTAATTTTCTATAATTATGAACCTGGAAACATGAAATTAAGGTTATGTGGTGCTAAGTGAATAAGAATCCAGTCTTTGTGGTACTTTTTTATTCTAATGGTACTTTTTGAATTTTCTGTAATTATGAATCTAGAAACATGAAATTAAATATATGTGGTCCTAAATGAATGAGAATCTATAAGAAGGGACTTTGTGGTATCTTTTTTCGTTCTTCTAATAGTACTTCTTAAATGTTCTGTAATTTTCATCCTTAGAAACATAAAATTGAAGATGTAATGTCCTAAGTGAATCAGAAACTTTAAAATGGATTTTGTGGTTTTGTAGAGTTAAAAATCTTAGTTTAAATTTATTATAAAATATGGTTTTTATAAAAAATTTCCGCTAACGAAGTAGCGGGTTTACAGCACGTATTTAAAATTTATCTTAACACACGTGTTTAATGCTGAAATACCTTCAATATACAAATATGTTAATGAAATTCAGCACAAATAATTTCTATTTAATTATTAATATGTGTGTCTAATTTAATGATCGGTCTGTAATTAATCGTAGTTCCCATATAAAACCATCACTTTAACGTGTATAAATCCAAAATAATCGTTAGTATTATGATTATATTTGACACAAACAACATTTATATAAGAGTAATTCCATATTTTAAAAAAATCCACCTTTTGTTATCGATTTGCACGTAAAATGAGTTTTATTTTGAAAAGTGTGGCAACTTTATAGTGTATCAAGATATTTTTTTTTTGCGATGATTTATAACGTCATTAAAAGATTAAAAAATATTTTAACATATTTTTTTCTATAAATTATCTTTGAAGACGAAAAAACTTCATCTTCTTTTATATTATTTTGGTATGAAGTCTTATCGGTATGCTTACTACCGAAAAAATTTCAGAATGGTCAACATTTTTAAAATTTAAAATGAAACTACTCATAATTAGAAAGTAAAGCGAGAAATTTTATGAGTATCGGTCAACAATTAGCTAAAGTACCTATATAAGACCCACTTTTGGAAATCACTCTAATATGAATAATTAATAGTATTAGCATATTGTAACTCATATAAAAGGGGCGTGAAATATTGGCGAAACACTTAAAAGGTTTGACATATCTTATGATCCAATGTGTACTATATAAGGCCAAAATTTTAGATGTTCTAAAATTAGAGGAAAGCATTTTCGCAAATATAGTAACATTGTTGAGTCAAAGTAGAAATAATGAGTGCATAATTCGCAGTGAAGAAACTGCTTTTATTATTGTAACAACGTGTTTTCACTACGTGCTGTGGTGAAGCATACGGCTTCCAGAGTTAGTTTCAAATCATTTATTTTTTAGAGAAGTAAAACATGGAACAGTAATTTCTTTTCAATAAACGTTATATACTTTATTTACACTTTATTACATATAATAGTTTACACCACACTCTCAAGCATTACGAATTTAAAATTCAGTCTGGCCGAATAAAATAATAGTTCCAACCTATATGGCCGCAATTAAACATGAACTTGTTTCTGTGAAGCTGTATAATATTCTAATTCAACAAAAAAGCGTTCACGAATTCAATGATTCTCCGTATTTTCTCAACCTGATCAAAATTCTATGCTGTGCATATAATGGCTTATCTGCTCTAAGTCTATTATAGCAGACCGAATAAAATTCTATTCTGCTTAAATAAATGCAGGGCTCTCCTTTCGGTTTGCTAACTATCTCATCTTATTAGCTGAATAAAATTCTTTAAATAGATGTCTTCCAGCAGTTTAACTAGTACGTTTATTTAATTAAGAGGAATAAAATTCTGAGCTTAATTTATTGACATCCGTCCTGATCGCCGTCCACGAATTAACTATTTTCATCAACAAACTCCTTCGAAGCGGTCGAACAATATGCTTAATCATACATGTACAATCACGCATCAGTTGCTTTTTATTGGTGGTCAGCGTTGTAACCTATCGTACTATATTACATATATTTCTCTACTGAGCGACAGATGTCAGGTATAAAGTAACTGTAATGGAATTATATAATTGAATTTTAATAATAAACCATCTTATTTTATAAAAAAGAATATAAACAATTAGTATAATGCAAGGACCGTAATGATTATGATTTTTAAATAAAACTCAACAAATAGTGATTATTTTTGATGTTTATTTTTCTGCTAAAATAATAATGATTATTTTTTATTATTTATCTTTTTTTTTTTTTTTTTTTACTCAACTAATAAATATTATTTTGTGAGTTTTATTTATTTTTTTTTGTTTTGCTCACATGATAAAACTTAATATGAAAAATTAAACTTACGCAATTTTTAGTAAAAAGAATGATTTTTTTTATAATAAATTAGATATGCCTCTGCCCCGAGACTAGCTAGAAACTTGTGCTCCTCCAAAAAGATTGGAAATTGCCTCAGAAATAATAATAACTATGTGAAATTTCATTGAAATATATTTAACGGTTCAAAAGTTACACAAAATTATTTAAAGAAACACGTTGAAACTGCTGTACACTTATTGTATATAGAATGCTGCAGCACACATTTACCATTGAAATGAAGGAAAATGTGTAAATTTGGCTGAAGGGGGTCAAGTTTCAGTTAGTCTTTACACTATTGTTTAACATATTTATGCAAGTATTTTGTATCATTTAAAATGTTATTACTTGAGCCGCCAAGTTAAAAATAAACTAAAAAACATGTCCAAAAAAGAGTCAACATTTTACTTTGGTCCAAATATCTTTTAAAGTAAAAGAGATATCCTACACATGGAAGAGTACTTTTTGTAGAGAATTATAAGGACTATCTATGTGCAAAATTTTTTCAATCAAATCATAAATGAAATTTTTGGAGATTTAAAAAAAAAAATATTCTTAATTCAAGATTTACTTTGGATTGACTTAATCCCAATTTTTTCTTGTTTTTAGAAATCTTGGCTTGATTTAAGATTAAATCCATACTTAAATTGTGCATAAAAAGGATTGATTTAATAATGGGATCACAATCCAAGATTATTCTTTATTTAAGAAATGTATGTCTTGAATCAATCCTAATTGCGATGGAATTGAGCTTGGTTAAAGCTTGAATTCATACTTAAATTGATCCATAATTTTTATACTTACTTTATATTCAAATCCTGATGAAATTAAAGAATACTTTCATTTGTTTTTTATTTAAATTTATTTTTCATTTAGTTTTTTTCCTATTAGAAACAAAAACAAAAATTAACACAAAAAAGTTAGTATAATACAAATATTTTATAATTACATATTCTTTTATAATAAGACAATTATGTTCTTTTAAGAATATATTACTAATATTTAGTAATTCAATATTATTTTATAATTATACATATGTATGTATATACAAAATATTAAAATATGCATTTGAAACAAATATACGTATTCCGATTATTTATTGGATATAAATGCAAAAATTAATATATATATATATATATATATATATATATATATATATATATATATATATATATATATATATATATATATATATATATATATATATATATATATATATATATATATATATATATTAGGGTGGCCCCGTTTGTATGGAGAAAACTTAAGGTACCAATGATCCCACCTCAAATGAAAATTTACTTCATTCTAAGATACCATTTCTCAAAATTTTCGTCATGTCGTTATCCTTTCGTGAGCTAAAATAAAATGAAAAAAGGTCCTTTTTTCAGGTTTTTGGCATTTATTTCATATTTCTCCCATGGGTACAATATTAAAATTTGGTACCGTAAGATAGGTCTTTAGAAGGCGCATTTATTGATATAACTAACATTTTGAATTACGTTCACATTTGTTTGAAATTTTGTAATTTTCCACAAAAAAAAAAATTGCTTTCATACTGAATAAATTGTATACAAATGAATCTATGTTTTGAAAAATACGAATAAAATTTGAACAAGTTAGTATTATAAGAAATTAAGAAAACCATTTCGGTGTATATATTAGAGGATTATATTGTATTACTTTGGCTTTGTTTCTTCAAATATTTTTTGGTAAAAAATTCAAATATCAAAATTTTGTGTGGAAAATTGCAAAATTTCAAACTAAAGTAATTCAGTTATATCATAGTTATATCATTAAATGCGCCTTCTAAAGACCTGTGTTACGGTACCAAATTTTCATATTGTTCCCATGGGAGAAATATGAAATAAATGCCAAAAACCTGAAAAAGGACCTTTTTCATTTTATTTTAGCTCACGAAGGGATAACGCCAGGACGAAAATTTTGAGAAATGGTATCTTAGAATGAAGTAAATTTTCATTTGAGGTGGGATCATCAATACTTTTCATTTCATTTTATGTATATATGGACTATTTGGTTATAAGTATAAATTTTCTTTGCATTATATGGCTTGGTGTTTAAACAACGTTCTTTAACATATGATTTAAAAAATGAACATTAACATCAACTTAAATGCAACAGTATGACAAATGCAACATTGTATATTTTATAATAATATTTTTCATTTGCACTATTGCAAGATAACTTTCACTCAACACTAAACTGCACTTATGTGTATTGTTTTTTCAATAATGACCAGAGAAACCACAAATATGCAATTGCATGTTTTTTCCTGGACGTTGAATGAAATTATCGATTAAATATATATCCGTTTTAGAACCAATAAAGCATTTTGGCATCGATTTGTAAGTGCATATTTTTGCATATTTTACCCTTAACGGTATATTTTTGCATTCAGTGATTTTTAATGTATATTCTTAGCGTATTTTGATGTTTTGAAACAATTTTTTTTTTTTTTTACCACATGGAATGTTTTTTATATTTGATTACATAAAAAATGAGAAAACCAAAAATATTTAGTATTTAAAATTAACTATTAACATTCATACATCCGCTTTATAAACAGAAGCACATATACTAGGGTGATCGATTATTCGACTTTTTGGATAAACCGGCTTTCGAATAGTTCGAATAGTCGGAATTTTGAAAAAAACGGTTGCACTTTTTTAAACTCAAAAAAAAAAAAAAAAAAAAAAAAAAAAAAGAAACGGTTAACCGGTTTTTTTTTTTGCAAAAGTTAATATTTCTATCAAAAGACTACATTTCTTAAAGAATAATCAATAAATCTTATAATGTTCAAGTTAAAATTTATTAAACATAATTAGCAATATGCCAAAATCGACTTTTTGTGAAAAAGAACTTTTTTATTGTTGAAAATGGTTCTTTAGGGCTTCAGTAGCAACTTTTGTTCCGTTATTTACAAAATTACCATTATTTTTGGTTTATTGAAGAAAATCATAATTTTGATTCAAATTTCCAAAATTCGACCACCTTCATTCATATATAACTTTTGAAGTAGTAATCTTCAAGCACCACCGCAGAATTTTAGATATTATTGTCATTAACAACTATGTTTATTTTCAAGGCATAACATTCAGTCCAAATTGTGCCGCGTTAAATGTTAGCAGTAGTATTTTCTTACTTCCATGTTTTGTTGTTGCCATTTTGATTTTCTCAGTGTATTATTGCAACAATATCCGAAAATGGAAGATCACTACCCAGACTAACTATCCAACTAATAAAAACAATGAATTTGTAGCTGTTAACATAAATAATGCGTTAAATTCATAAAAAGTAAAAAAATCCAAGTTTTAAGGGCCACCTATATTTCCGTTTTAGGACAAGTGAGGGACACCCTAATTAGAAATTAAGGTATCTGACTCTACCCCCGAAGCATTAAAAATCATATGGCATTCATAGCTTGAAAATGAAAAAGTACTTTTTTTTGGCATATTGCTAAACATAATTATTTTTGAATATAACTATTAACCCAATAAGAAACCTGTGTGCCAAATTTCATTAATTTATGTATTCGATTACAAGGTTTATATGGATGGACAGATGGTCAGACGGACGGACATCGTTAAATCGACTTAAAGCCGATTAATCTGAAAAAAGCCAGATCAATTTTACTGAAACTATTCTGCATGTGAAACAAAAACAAAATCTTTGAAAAATTAAGAAAATATTGAATCAAAAAAAGACTAAAACATTAAAATTAGGTGTAAAAATATAACAGGATTATTACTAATTTTTTTATTTAATATTACAGAATTAATTTCGATTTAACCTTAAACTACATATATTTTTAAAACATTAGAAAAGATAATTTAAAGAATATTTATAAATTTCGATTCAAATATCAGTATTTGGTACATGTTTTTTGAAATAAAAAGCTATTTTTGAAACCGATTTTTTTCTGTTAAAAAAAAAAAACGGTTTAAAAAAACCGGTATTCGACATTCGAAAAATTAACATTTTGAAAAAAAACTGACAGCACATTGACTGAAAAAAAACGGTTGGAAAACCGAATCGATCACCCTAACATATACCCGCGCCGGTCTGTGGATGCTTTGCGCAACAACATTGTCTTCGCACTATTTTCGCAGGAATTATAAAGCTTTCTATGATTCTAATTGATGTTTTTTATTTAAAATGAAAATGTAACGAGAGAGAAACTATAGAAACTATATATATCATTCGTAAAGGATTTATGCACGTTAATGTAATTTCCGGAAGAGAGGTTTATATGGGAGCTATGGTCAATTATTGGCCGATCTTAATGAAATTTGGCGCTAAGATTAACACTTATACTTCTTTTGTGCCGAATTTCATTAAAATATTGCTATATATAAAGCATTTATGACTACTAAACCCATATTCCGGGAGGGCATTTGTATGGGGGCTAGGTAAAATAATGGACCGATCATAACCAATTTCAATAGGCTTCGTCCTTGTGTCAAAATTACGGTTCGTGCCAAATTTCATCAAGATATCTTTAAAATTGCGATCTGTACTTTGTTCACAAGGTTTACATGGACAGACAGCCAGACGGACGGACATCGTTAAATCGACTCAGAGAGTGATTCTGAGTCGAACGGTATACTTTAAGATATGTGGCCCTAGGTGAATTAGAATCCATTAGAAGGGACTTTGTGGTACTTTTTTGTTCTTCTAATGGTACTTTTTGAATTTTCTATAATTATAACCCTGGAAACATAAAATTAAGGATATGTGGTCCTAGGTGAATAAGAATCCATAAGAGGGGACTTTGTGGTACCTTTTTGTTCTTCTAATGGTACTTTTTGAATTTTCTATAATTATGAACATATAAAAATGAAATTAAGGACATGAGGTGCTAAGTGAATGAGAATCCATATGAGGGGACTTCGTGGTACTTTTTTGTTCTTCGATAGTACTTTTTAAATTTTCTATAATATTCAACCTAGAAACATGAGATATGTGAGTGACAATTCACAAGGGGGGCTTTGTGGTACCTTTTTGTTCATCAATGGTGCTTTTTGAATTTACTATAATATTTAACCTAGAAACATGAAATTAAAGATATGTGGTCATAAGTGAATGAGAATCCATAAGAAGGGACTTTGAGGTACTTTTTCGTTCTTCTAATAGTACTTCTTGAATTTTCTGTAATATTCATCCTTAGAAACATAAAATTGAAGATGGAAGGTCCTAAGTGAATCAGAATCCTTAAAAGGGATTTTGTTTTACTTTTTCTTTATTCTAATATACTTTTTCGTAATTCTAATATTTATTTTTCGTTATTCTTATATTAGAAACCTGAAATTAAAGAGATATTGCTATTTATGGATGGAAATTCTCAAGGTTTATTAGTCACATTCTTTTATACTATACAAAATAATAATGGAAATACTTTGGTAGTTTTTTAACTTTCGAACGTTAAAGATGTTAAAAATTGATACTTTATTGGCACCCTACGAACTTTCTAAACCAAAAGCATAGAAATAAATTTAAAATATTATATTTTTTTATCAGAAATATATAAAACATGCCTTTTGTACTTTTCGAAAATCATATTTTTTATTGTAATTTGTGGTACTTTTTTAAGTAAAATATTTAAAAAGTTTATTGTTAATAATTCCGACACAACACCATTATTAAAAATGTTCCCACGGGAGTTAAGAATCTTAGTTTAAATTTTTAGTTTAAATTTCCGCTAACGAAGTAGCTGGCTTACAGCTCGTTTATTATAAAAATGAAGTGTAAGTTTGTTTGTGCGTCAATCACGTCTAAACGGCTAAACTGATTTTAACGAAATTTGACACACAGACAGTATCACGCCCACATTTTACGCCCACTTTTTTAAAACTCATAAACGGCTACATCGATTTACACGAAATTTAACTTACAGATAGTACCTGTGCCGGTGGTTGTTATAGGCCATGTACGATCTCGATTGGATGTCACGCCCACATTTTACGCCCACTTTTTTGAAACTTTAACGGCTGCACCGATTTTCACGAAATTTGACACAGATAGTACCAATGCCGGTGGTCGTTATAGTCTATGTAAGAACTGGGTTGGATGTCATGCCCACATTTTAAGTCCTCTTTTTTAAAGTCTTAAACGAGAGTAAATATTTGATATCGCCTAATAAGTGGTAGCGAAGCGCATCGGATTACGCTCGTATGGATATAAAATTCAAGCTGGAGCCTTATGTAGTTTAGAAGTTATGGACAAAAATAAAATCCTATTATTAATAACTCCTAAAATATTGAAAATTAAATGTTAATTTTAGTGTAATTTGGAAAACAAAGATATTACCTCTAAAATGATATATAGTGAGTTACTTTAGTTCCAAAGTTCAAAGGTCGAAATAAGACAAAAAATAAACCATTATATCTCCGAAAACAATATTTTTAAAATGCTAAAAAAATAATAATATTAATACAACTCTTCATTATACTTCTTCATAGTTATGTAACAAAATATAAACTGAAGTCAAATTTTGTATATAATTATGTGCTCGTAGAAAAAAAAATAATTTCAAAATAATTTTTGTAAATATTTTAAATTTTACATACATATGTGGTTTTTGCCGTACTTTGCTTCATAACTCCTAAACCAAAAGAGGCTCTAACTTGAAATTTGGCACAAATATAGAGTAGAGTAACATTATTAATATATATTAGAGCGTGTCGGTCACCATACCAAAAAAAAAAAAAAATGTGCCAGTCACCCCCTAAAAAGAAAGAATGGGCTTTCCGAAAATGCAAAAAAAAAAAAAATTTCTACCACGCCTCAAAATACCGCCTTTTTTGTTTTTTCTGTGTAGTGTCGCCATATTATGTCCGATTGTATAATGTGATATATCGTTGTTAATGGTTTAACAAGTGCTAATTTCTAATTATTTTCATATGTAATGAAAGCCCTTTATAAAGTTACTATTTTTTGTTTTTAAAGTATTTCATTTTACGTATAAATAATAAATTGCAAAGGTTTAAAAGACTGCTTAAGTTTAAAGCAATTTCCTTTAACAAAATTGTTCAATTTTATTATTAAATATCCAGAGATTTTTAAATTTTTGATATATTTTTATTGGGATTTTCCATACTTGACAGCAATTTTATTAATATCTAAGAGCCTTGGGGAGATAATAAGCGAATAATTCTGTGAAAAATGTCGGTAATTTAAAGAATCCCAATTATTTTCACATTCTAAGACCTCTTTACCTGGTAAAATGTTGAAAAAGTCAAGAATATGGTATTATATACTAAAAATTTCTCATGGCTAAATGTGGAATATCTGCAGTGTATTCGAATTATGGATGAAACATTCAATAATTTATTGATACATTTTGCAATTTTTTGTACAATTTTACATACATTTTTAATATACCTACGAAATTCCTGTCAAACTTCTTTCAAAAATAAGAAAATATACTATAAAATATCCTTGAAGCATTCTGGGTGTTTAGTAGTATACGTTGAACTTTGGCTATGTGTCTTTCTATCAGTTTTGCATGGCTGATTTACTTTCTTGGACGATATATAAAATTTCTTTTTGGGAGTATTTGCTACTATACAATTATATTATCTGATTTTTTAATATTTCGAAAGATTCTTGCCTTTTTGAACCATTTAAGGTATCAAAATGTGTATGTTTGTATACGTCGGTACTGAAGAATATAGTAGAGATTTACTGTGGGTATAGTAATTTAGTATATTTTCAAAATTTTATAAGGAGTTTGAAGGAAATTTGAAGGGTATATCAAAAATGTTTATAAAAATGTAGTAAAAAATCCAAATTTATCTAGAAATATTCAAATGTTTCATCTATAATTTGAAAACACTAATCTATGACAAATTATGAGTGGATAATACCATACTCTTGACGTTTTCAAAATTTTTCGATATAAGGAGTTCATGAAATTTTGAAAAATAATTGGGATTCTTTAAATTACCGACATTTTTCCCAGAATTATTCGTCCCCAAGTCTCTCAGATGTTAATAAAATTGCCGTAAAGTATCGAAATACCGCAATTTCTACAAATAAAAATATATCCAAAATTTAAAATCTCTGAATATTTAATAATTTGACATGTTTTCTTTTATTTATTTTTAATTTGGATCGCTTATATTATTTTACACAATAGTTATATCCGATTAAAACAATGTCTCTGATGCGTCGTATACATATTTTTTGCGATGTAAATTTCAATGGTTCTTTTATATAAGTGGCCATAAAAGTTGATATAATAGGAATATCTCAGGATTTTTGCAAATATTTTTAAAAATAAGTACAAAGGTATAAAGTATGATTACTTTTGGAAAAAATTCCACCGCTTTTTCATTTTTGAAACGTCATAGTTTTGGACCAAGAAGAGTCTTTACTCAGAAAGTTTGTGATTTGAGCAACATTTGCAATAGGTAATAACTGTAGCGAATTTCATTGAAATCGGAGATATCAAATCCGAAAATCACTAAACAGTTTATTTTATAATAAACGATCCTGAGAGAATAAGATCGTTTTGGTACCTTTTCCTACTTCAAATGGAATTACTACAATATTTTTTATATTATTTTTTAATTTTATTAATATTGAACCTAGACACATGAAATTAAATATATGTACAGTTACGGACAAAAAAATAGGGTCAAGTATATTTGTTTGAAATTTTTTGAGTTTTCGACAAAATTTTATGCTAAACAAGAAAACTTTTAATGCCAAATCATTGCGAATATATTGGGTTATAAACCTATACAAAAATAATATCCTTTAACATTATCCCGAAAACGGTACATCGTCTCAAGCAAAAATAGTCCTTTTTTAGTGTGGACAAAAAAATAGGGTCAGCAGTAATTTTGTTAAACTTTGTTAAATTTTTTTTGTAAAATTTGTATGAAACTTAACTTTTTTTAAATCTCGATAACGATATTTAATATAAAATACTGAAAAAAGATGAGAATCATCGATGATCTTCAATTCCGAGAACTATTCGTATCGGAAAGGATCTATAGATTTGGCACTTTAAAAATATGAGTAAAAACGAAGGTCTCAAAAAAATATAAGTACCGAAAATAATCATTAACGATCACAATCGTTAAATAATTATATTTTCAATTAAAAGGCAGTAGTTATAGACAATTTAATGTAAAATGAAATTGAAAAAAGATTCGGCTGTGCCGAATCTTTGATACCCTTCACCATATTACCATCATACTATCTTATCGACATCATATTACCATATTACCGACAAATAATACAATTTTCGCCTTAACGTATGCTTTCATATTTTCACATATATAAATCTAATTTTTTTTCAAACTACGAAAATTTGAATATATAAAAAAAACAATCATAGCAGGCTTTGCTTCTAAAAAAATAAACAACAACAACAATTCCATATTTATTTATTTTTTTATGTGTGTATATACAAACTGGCTGCATATACAAAGAACAACAACAACACTGTTATTCATTATATTACTTCTGTTGCTAACTAAACTACTTGTCTTATAGTCAAAAACGTCACTAATAGTCATTACAATGCTTAATATACATGTTTGTGTATGTATTTATGTATATTCTTAACAGATGTGTTTTAGTTTTTAAAAATAAACAACAACAATTCCATATCTATTTATTTTTGTACAGACTGCATATACAAAGAACAACAACAACAACATTGTTATTCATTATATTACTGCTGTTTCTAACTAAACTACTTGTCTATACAAAAAACAAAAAACGTCACTAATAGTCACTACAATACTTAATATACATGTTTGTTTGTGTATTTATATTCTTAACAGATTTGTTTTTGGACCATAACTCTGTTAATTATAAACGAATTTGGTTTATTAAAAAAAACGAAATTTTATAAAAACATTTATGACTGATCTATATAAAAATAAAAATCTGTAGCTTGAACAAGGGCTTCAAAAATAAAAAATTCGTTTTCCCCGATATCTCAGTTATTACTGAACCGATTTATTTCATTTTTTCAGAACAAAAATTCAGAAAATAATTTCCGAGCCCCCTTTAAAAATTCGAAGTACCTGGTATATGCAGAGGCTTCAGAAACTGAAAAACCGGTTTCAAAAACCGGTTTTTAAAGCATATCTCCGCCATTTATAAACCGATCCTGCTGATTCAAAAAACCGAAATTTTATAAAAATATTTGTGACCGATTTGTATAAAAATAAAAATCTATAGCTTAAACCAGGGCTTTAAAAAATAAAAAATGCGTTTTGTCCGATATCTCAGTTATTATTGAACCGATTTATTTCATTTTTTCAGAACAAAAATTCAGAAAAAAATGTCCGAGACTTCTTTGTAAAAACGAAGTCCCTAGTATATACAGAGGCTTCAGAAACTGGAAAACCGGTTCTAAAAACCGGTTTTTTTTAACATATCTCCGCATTGTATGAACCGATCTTGCTGAATTTCAATAGCAAAATTCTCGAAAGCATTTCCGATCGTTTGATATATATATTATATATGTCAGTTATCGGTGGGCTTCATAAACGCCATTTCAACCGACACATGGACGGACGGACATGGTCCTATCGTCATCATTTCTTACAAGGATCCCGAAAATGTAAACTTTTTTGCTCTCCGACGAAAATTGTGGGAATTACAAACGGAATGACAAACTTATATATACCCTTTACACCTGTGGTGAAGGGTATAAAAAGTTCTTTAGGAACAGAAAACCACCAAAATTTTGTATCAAGTCCTAGACTTTTAATGCCAATAAGTTGATTAAAAATTCGGTATGAATTTAAATTTCTTCTGAGAACATGAGAAAACAATTGGCGAAATCAATATTTACTCCAAATACCATTCTCGAAAGCCACAGTCTTTCGAGAATGGTATTTGAGAATGGTATCAGACAGGGAAAGACCTCAAATATTATCCTCATGTACCCAACAGTATCCTCTAAAAAAATTAGTATCCTCCTTTATCCTCTAAAAAAATTAGTATTTATTTTATAGAAGAATATAAATGTTAAATTTGGTAGTAAAACTTTCGCTTGGTTCCAAAAAATACAGATTTGGAAACATTTAATACCCCATGTACAATTAAGCATAATGGTGTTTGTAATATATTGGAGAGGGTTACTACCATTTTAAATTGTCAGGTCGATATCTCAGCATCAGGGAACTCTAGAATGGTCTTCCAAAGAAATAATGTTTCCTCCAATTGTTTTCTTATGTTCCCAGAACAAATTTATGTTCCAAGTCGATTTTGAACCGAATTAATAGAATTAAAACATTCAGACTTGGAAAAAATGTTGGATGATTTTCCGTTTCCGAAGAACTTTTTTTGCACTTAATCTTTTTTAATTGATCTAAAGTTCTGCCATTTAATTGAAAATAAAATTATTTAACTATAATGATCAATTTCGGTACGTATCTTTTGTTGGAACCTTCAATTTTACTCATATTTTTAAAGTGACAAATCTATAGATCCTTTCCGATACAAATAGTTCTCGGAATTGAAGATCATCGATGATTCTCATCTTTTTTCAGTATTTTATTTTAAATATCGTTACCGAGATTTAAAAAAGGTAAAGTTTTATAAACATTTTTCAAACAAATTTTAAAAATTTTAACAAAATCACTGCTGACCCTATTTTTTTGTCCACACTGAAAAAGGACTTCTCGTGCTTGAGACGATGTACCGTTTTCGGGATAATGTTTACGGGTATTATTTTTGTATGGGTTTGTAATCCAATATATTCGCAATGATTTGGCATTAAAAGTTTTATTGTTTTGCATAAAATTTTGTCGAAAATTCAAATAATTATACTTGACCCTATTTTTTTGTCCGTAACTGTATATACATATATGGTTCTAAAGGAATGAGAATCCATAAGAGTAGATTTTGTAGTAGTACCTTTTATTTTCTAATGATAGTTTTTAATTTTTTTTGTATATGTTCTATATTAATAAGAATCCACAAGAATTTTTTTAAGCCAACAAACAGAGGAAGAAAATTTGTCACATTCTTCTCAACTAAAAAAATATATATGTATGTAGCTACCTACCTACCTAACCCTCGAACGTTTACGATGTATTTTGGATTTTACCCTACGAATCTTCTAAACCAAAATAACATAGAAATAAATTTTAAAACGTACATATTGTTTCCTTATCGCAAATATATTAAACATGTCGGTGGTACTTAAAAAAATTTAATTATTTAGTAAAGTGCCTCACGCAAATATATACTGTTTAATTTTTCCGATCTTTTTCCGAAAATATACCTTATGTAATGTAATTAATGAAATTTCACATAACTTTTGTAAAGAAAATATAAAATATTTAGATTGATATGAAAATGAGCAGTCAAATTAACAAGAAAAATAATTAAATAGACTATTTTAGTATCGAAAACAAAATATGTCGGTCTGTTCTTTTATAAGCATTAATGCTTGATTATCCTATTTCCTGTATTTTTTTTTATTTTTGGAATTCCTAGCTTAAAATCGTATGCAAAATACCATCACACATTACCCGCAATACTTTTCTGGTAATATTTTGTATTCCGACATTTTACTTTGATTCTGACTATATGGTTTTAATTATATTGTCATCTATGGATGCCCACCTTATTACAAGGACCTTGCTGTTTCAAAATCGCATTAATGCGAAACAACTTCTGTGTTTCGGGTTATTAGGAATACATCATCGGTTTTCTTCAGTAATGATCACCAAAGTATAGTAGAATTATGATATTCAATAACAACTGTCCTGGCTTCGTTTTTTTAATATATTTTTGTACATATTTGATTGCATTGTACTTCTTAAATATCACTGTGATTTTCCGTTCTCAAGTTAAACAATTTATGGCTAATTTGACCACCAAGAAATGTATCTTCACCCAAGTATTAGAAAATGTACTTGTCCACATCAACCATCCTATTACCTCGCATATTTCAACCGATAAATATGAACGTTATTCCTTATTGTAGTAAATATGCTATTAATTATTGAAATTATAATTAAAAGTACGCAAAGTTTATAAAAAACAATGTTCATCTTTATTGACTGAATATAAATTATAAAGTGAAGACATTTGTAAAATATAAAATTTTACAAATGTCTAATTTTTCAATGAACAATTTTAGATTTTAATAAATATAAAAGTACAAAACGATAAAGTGTATTCCCAATACGCCTCCTCAACTGCAATCAGTTTCAGATAATAACCCCATTCCTTTTACACAAAACTGATGTTTATTTTTCGGAACTGGTTTCATAAATTTTGACCAAGTTCTTCTAACTAATATCTGAGATACATAGCTTTTTTTGCACATTTAATTAATGCCATGTATTCAGATTCAGCACTGGAAGTTGCAACAAACTGATTGAGATTTGCTATTATTAGTATTTTAAGCCCAATTTGCCTCCACAAAACCAACTAGAGACAAAGTTTTCTTATACATAAGTACATAATTTTTTGTCGCTTTCAAATATCTAATTATTGCTACTGCTGCATTCCAGTGTTGTTTTCTTGGATCTTGACAAAATTGAGAAAGTTTTACAACAAATATCTGGACGACTAAATATTGGTAGATGTAGCAAGGAATAATTTCTTGTAATTTTTTCTTATCTATTCTTTCCCCTTCTCAAGGAATTTTTGTAATTTTTTCTTATCTATTCTTTCCCCTTCTCCATTAATTTTTGGTTCTCTTTCAAGATTTATTTTAGATCGCATTCTTGCATTAAGAAGGCCATATTTTTCAATTAAATTATCCATGTATCCTGTTTAACAAATAGTTAAAGATTGTGACTTTTTATTGATCTTGAGTCCTATGCAATGTTTAGGTTCTTTCATATCTTCAAAATTATTTGCTAATAATCAATTCGTCTGTAAGTTTTTCGTTATTGCTCGCGATGATTATATCGTCTACGTATAATGCGACTATGATGGTAAAATTTCCCCTTTTCACCGAATAAATACATTGATCGTACTTCGATTTAGTAAGATTAAATACTCTTAAAACTGCATTAATACTTTTATACTATTGACGACTAGCATGTTTTAAGCCATATTACAACAAACAAACTTTGTTTCTCGTCAATAAAACCTTCGGGTTGTATCATACAAATTTCTTCATCTAAGTTTCCATTCAAAAAAGCTGTGTACACATCTAACTGTCGCAATTTAAGATCTTTTTGAACTGAAAGTGCTTACACTAAACTTAACAAATTTTGTCTTACGACAGGTGCAAAAGTATTATTGTAGTCAATGCTGTATTCCTGAGAATGTCCTTCTGCTATTAAACTGGTTTTACGTTGCCATCGGGTGTACATTTAGTTTTAAATACCCATTTGCATCCTATTGTTGTTCTGCTTTTGGGCAAATCTACCAATTCCCAAGTTTTTTTCTTCATTAAGGATTAGGAATGGAAATATGGAACTGAATATTTCCATTCCTAATGAAAGGAAAACATTAAATTTTGTTTGATAAATTCTAATAACGGTGCTATTGTTGTTATACCCTACACCACCATAGGTGGATGGGGTATTATGTGTTTGTGTAGAAATTGTAACGCAGAGAAAAAAATCTTCGAATTCCCACCTTAAAGTATACCGTTCGACTCATATACATATGATTTGCACAAGGACGAAGCCTATGGAATTTGGTTAGGATCGGCCCATTATTTCACCTAGCCCCCATACAAATGTTCTACCGAAATAGAGTCTTAACACTTATAGTTGCCTTTAAAACTGGAATATTTTAAAGAAATTTGGCATAAATAAGTTTTTTATGAGTGCAAATCCGTTTGCCAAATTTCATATGAAGATCGGTCTCTAATTGACCATAGCTCCCATATAAACCCCTATCCCGAAAATCACTTTAACGTGCATAAATCCGACAGAAATGTTAGTACAATAACAAAAAAAAAGTTTTATATAACCCAGCAAAAAAGGAACTGAAAAAGAGCTGAAAAAGTCATGAATTTAACATTGTGTTGTCATTGGAAGGAAGTGCTTAGTGGTGAAAAAGAGCTGCAGAAGTTTTTTTAACACATGGTTAAAAACATCATTGGTATGATGTTCTTTTTTTATACTTCTTCTTCATTTCTTTTGAAGTAATTCTCTTAAAACTAGGTTTATAAAATTTTTTAACAAAAATTTAGTTTTAACCTTATTAAAATATATTAAAAATGCTTTAAAATTTGAAAAATTTTAATTCTTAGAAATTATTAACCTTTTTTCCCTCTAAAAATTTATTTATTTTCACTTTTTTGGAAGTAATTATTGGAACTTCCAAAAAAGCTTAAAATTTGCACTTTGCTCTACTTTTGAAGTGGTGAAAATGTTCTTTTTTCGAAGCTCTTGATCGTCTTTTGCTGGGTAAGTAAAAACAAAATTATGTCGATCGGAATGGTGTAGGGTATCTTATGGTCGGTCTTGACCGACTATATCTTTATCGTTTTTGTAACAGTTCTGCTGTGGTCGGAAGTTCCTCCCTGGGGAAAATTCTTCCTGATGATACAGCAGTTCCTGAGTTGACAATCTTTGGCCGAGTTGAGCTCGGGTCGTTTCGGAGCGTTGATCCAATTGTCGGAGGAATGGAGCTATTATTTTGAGTGCATTATATCAGAGCTTTTTTCGAAAAACAGTTAATATTTCTCCGTTTCCCACGGAGTTATAAAGAGAAACAGTGCGTCATATAAATATTTTATAAAGTATTTTGAGAGAAAATATCTGCAAATAAATATAAAACTTGCGTTAAGTGAACGTAGGTCTTGTGGTGCTATTATTTTGACCTGCACGTATATCAACAGTATCAAATAAGAACTTCCAATGACGCCCTAAAATCTAAATTACTATTGAAAACGTCCAAAATATTCAAACTTTAATAAAATAGTATATAAATAAATTCATAGAGAATTTTTTTTAAATTCTTTATTTCAAAATAATGAAAAGTACTATTAAAAAATTTTAACTCATCTAGTAATCGACAAGTGCCTATTATATGTCGTAATTTGGAAAAAGTACTTTTATATTTTCTGGATCTAGATTGTGAAACGTACTATAACAAAAATTAATTTTCCTTTTAAAAAAAAAAAAAAAAAATTATTGTAAATTTTATGAAATTCAATCCATGAAATTTTAATTGGGTGATATCTGATGTTTTAATAGCACAAAACTGCAAATTAAAAAAACGTGAGCAAAATATGCCAAAAATAATTCGAAAAATGCCATATGCTAAATTAATTTTTTTTCGTGCTAAATGGGTTAAAAAGTGCTACATAGCTACATATAGCAATGTTAAATTGTAAAACTGTTCCCGAGATCAGTTCACTATATGTACACATACAGTGCATTTCAACTGAATAGGTTCAAGATTTTCGTTACATTAAACCTCTAGTTATTTTTAAAATAATAATGAAAATTAATATTTTTTTCATAACAAATTTTAAAGTCCTCATTTCTAAGATATCTACAAGCAAAATAAATTTAAGTAATACCTAATTACGATTTTTAAGGATTTTTTTCCAACAAGAGGATTTTTTACGTAATTTTTTTATTTCATCTGAATACGAGGGCGGATCAATATTTCCGTGAATTTTCGAACTTCCCTCGTAGTTATATGAAATGCAACACTCTTCCTATCAAGTACCACCTGTTAATAAGACTACTGTCAAATTTTGAGCAAGTGTCGTCATTTACTTTGCGTTTAACAGCTGTTCAAAACATACAACCTCGTGTATTTTTTTAAAAATGGAAAAAAGTGAATTTCGAGTGCTCATTAAACATTATTTTTTTTGCGAAAAAAAAAACCGTCAATCAAACCAAGGAAAAGCTCGATAAAAACTATGGGGACTCCATCGATTTCAATGGTGAAAAGTGTTTACTGACTTTCGTTGTGGTCGCACAAGTACAAATGACGCTGAACGTTCTGGACGGCCAATTGAGGTCAGTACACCCGAAAATGTCGAAAAAATCCACGATATGGTGTTGGCCGACCGAAGAGTAAAAGTGCGTGAGATTGTTGATGCCATAGGCATTTCATATGGCAGTGTGGTTTCGATTTTAAATGATCAGCTGGGTTTAAGAAACTTGTCTGCAAGATGGGTGCCGCGTTTGCTCTCAATTGACCATGAACGTAAACGTGTGACAACTTCAAAGGATTGTTTGGAGTTGTTTAACCGTAATCCGAATGAGTTTTTGCGGCGTTTTGTAACTGTGGATGAAACATGGATCCATTACTGTACTCCAGAGACCAAGCAGCAGTCTAAACAATGGGTTTCTCCGGGTGCAACCCATTTGTCGGCCAATAAGGTGATGGCAACAGTTTTTTTGGATGCACGCGGGATAATCCACATCGATTACCTTCAAAAGGGAAAAACAATAAATGGCGAATATTATGCCAACTTATTAGACCGATTTAATGAGAATTTAAAAAGAAAACGACCCCATATGGCCAAGAAAAAAGTTATTTTTCATCAAGATAATGCACGGGTGCACACGTGTGTAGTCTCAATGGCAAAACTCTATGAATTGGGCTACGAATTGGTACCTCATCCGCCATATTCTCCGGATTCAGATTCAGCTCCAACGATGAAATTATTGACCAAACAAATGCCTATTTTAAGGATCTCGAAAAATCCTATTTTTTGGAAGGGATACCAATACTGCAGAAACGTTGGACTAAGTGTATTGAGTTAAAAGGAGATTATGTTGAAAAATAAATTTTTGTTTTGCAAAAAACACTGTGTTTCATTCAAAAAGTCACGGACTTATTGATCCGCCTTCGTAGGTTCAACATTATTTATTCAATAAAATAACAAGATGTATTGATTAATATAGTTCTTTTCTGTTTTGTTGTATTATTAGAAAATTATTAATAATAAGAATAGCCTTTATTATTTAATTTAACCTAAAAAATTATATTTGGAAGGGACTTATAAAGATTTTCAACTTGTAACAAAGAATGCTCCAACTTTTTTTAATCTCTTCAGATAATGAATTTTTGTGATCGTATTATCTGCCCGACTCATAAACATTACGTGACAGCAATTTCCATACATTTTCTATTATATTTAGGTCGAGAGAGTATCTCACTGCTAATTGGTAAAATTCTGACTTCGAATTCTTTGTTTTCACGCTCCTGCGTTGTGAATAGGGGCATTGTCGAACTGGAATGTCCATGAAATAAATTAAAGTAGTGTATAAAATGTTCTGAAATTCTTTTCCCGTAAACTTTTGTAAGTTTTTTCCGTAATTCTATGCGTAGAAAATCGAAGATCACATGTCTCATAATATGAAGTAGCACTCTACGCCATCACACTTCCTTCGCAGCTTTATGGGATACACAATTAGCATCCTTTTTCTCAAATGACGAAAATAATAATATTTATAGTCATTGGAGCCTTCCATATTGATTTTTTTCATTCTATAGAACTATATGTTTCATTCCTTTTTTAGAACATGCGTTCACGAGTAAACGGGAGTAGTTTTACTTCACGAATGGTGTTTAGAGAAGGGTTCTGTATAATTTTTAGTCTTCTTAGGTGCACTGGATTTCGAATAACACGTTTTACGGTAAAACACTTGCTAAAATACCTGATTTTTGTTTAATTTTGGAGGCAGAATCAGTAGAATTGGAGGCATCTCGAATGGTGAATATTCTGTCAGCGTTCGTTGTTGCTTTATAAGTACCTCTTTTCATATTTTTTCCATAGCGGGTGTGATTTCCTAAAAAGTTGTTGACAATATTTTAACTTCGATCAATTTTTCTTCGCCATATTTCATAGATTAAGTCTGAATTGTCCATACGCTATAAATTTTCTCTTTTCTTTATCGAAAAATTAACGCGACCAGTTTTTAAAGATTCTTATAGAAAACAGTTGAAAATGTAAGGAAAACACACAATTATGGGCGAATTCAACAAATACTTGACGCAAATTGATTTTATTCTTAATGAACCTATTCAGATGAAACAAAAAAATTGCCTTAAAAAAATACATTAAACATCTTAGAAATCAAGATAAAAAATGGAACTATCTTTATTATATTAATAATACGAGTTTTCCCCTAGTACACTTTGGAGATTTTCGGGTTTAAACTTGTCAATACTCTTTTTATACATCATAATAACCCAAAGGACAAATACTCAACAAGTACTGTGCGTTACAGGTAGCACAAACGCATATGGTGGTGTAGGGTATAATACTACTATAGTAAAAATACCAAAACGATAAAAATATTAAAACTTTTACATATTCCATTGCACAGTGGGGCAGAATCGAAATTTTTTGGAAATAAATCTGTAACTTCTGATAGGCTGGTTGGATTTTCATAAAATTTGGTATAGTAATAGCAGAGGAGTGTACAATGTTAAGTTTTGCAATTTTCAAATTCAAAATCGTTTATTTTTGGACTCGGTAAAGATATGCACTTCAAATTTTTTTTATTCAATAGATAAATCTGTTCTTTAATTAGCTAAAGAAAAAACAAATTAAATCGGTCGGAAACACTAGGATATATATGAAAAAAAAACTGGACCAAGAACATGCAAAATTGAGGTACAAAAACTATAAGAGATAAATAGGACATGCAAGCATGTTTTTTGTAGATCTTATCAGTGCCTACAATAATGCATAAAAATATTTGAAATTGGACGTGAAACAAAAATTTGGCAAGCGATTAAAAAATTTGTATGTCAGAGGTACCCAACTTTGAGCCTCGTTATCTCCGCCCCTGAGGGGTCTGTACGGTCCCCCTTCCAAACTTAATATTGTACATAAGTTTGCATGAAATTTGGTATAGGCATAGCCAGCCCATCAGAAGTTACAGATTTATTTCCAATAAATTTCGATTTTGCCTCACTGTGCACTGTTAAGTTAAAGAAATTTTGCAGGCGCCATTAAAGGAATTTTTATTCTTTTTCCTATATTTTTTTTAAAACTGAGCTAAAATTTTAATTAAAATTATATAAGTAGGACGATACTTAGGTAAGTATAATTCAGTGATGTTAAAATTTATAGTTAAAATTATTATAACATATACTAAATAAAAGTATATACACATCTGCTCAAAATAACTAACGATAACTTTGGAAAATTCTTCAGAAATAAATCGATTTTTTTTTCTTTTAGTAAACAATTTGATATGGCAATGATACTTTAATGAAAACTATGGCAAGTTATGCATAAAAATTTATTTACATATATTCGATTTAAATGTCAAAATTGCTGCTCATAACAATAGATACAGTTAATTTATTTCTAACTTTTTTATATTAAATCGAATTCTATTGTACTTTTTTGATTATTTTTACATAATAGAATAGGAAAAGTTTCATTTGGGTTGAAAATATTATAAAGAAGTAGTATTCTGACACAGCAAATGGGAAGAAACAATCAGTGCACCAAATAGGAGAGAAAAATATTTCAAAACAAGCGAAAACTGCAAAGTCGTTGTTTGAAATGGCAAAAAGTGACTCAGGAAGACATCTACATTTTGTGCAAAATGCATTATCTAAAAAACAAATGACATAAACTCGTATTAGACCTCCTAAAAGAACCCCAGAAACGGAAAAGAGGTTTAATGTATTGGCAAAAAAGGGACACCTTCATTTCTTTGAAGGCTATTTCCGCGTTAAATTCACAAATATGACTTTCAAAGTGATGTGAAAATATAAAGGTTTGGGAATGATTTTAATTAAATTCAAATGGTTCTATTTATCATGTTTATAAATACATAAAATGCATATGGGTACTGGAATATATTGGGATATTGCATAAAATGAAGATGAACACTTTTCGGATCTATTCCATCAAAAATTTCAGCTGTGAAATAGACTTCAGAGGATGAAGGGGTCATTTTTTGCCTATAAAATAATCCTTCTATCTGATTTTGGGCTTATTTTATGAGGACTATTACAAGTTTCAATCGTATAAAAGCATTTTATAGATAACGTACGCACATGGACAAAAGTCATCTATCATGTACAATGTTTAAAGGCTCCCCATGCTCAGAAAACAATTGAAATATAAAAAGTATATTTTATTCAAATAACTCCTTTTTCTTATACTTATTAAAAAACAATTCAAAAATATACAAAACAGTTCATATAACTACTGGACAAAATTCACCGTCAGGTAAAGTTGATTAAAAACTTTTATTATTTTAATATGAGGTATGTTTGCTATTATTTTTAATAATTTCTTGCAAACGTTGCTGCATAGAATGTACTAACTTTTTCGTCACTTCCGGATCAATTTTCTCCCATTCCTCCATTAATTTTTCTTTAAGTATATTTTTGGAAGTAATGTGATGTTCTCGAATCTATCCTAGTGGTCCCATAAATGCTCTATTGGGTTGATGTCGGGTGACTGAGGAGGAGTTTTAAGAGTGTGAGGGGTGTTATTATATGCTTAGGGTCATTGTCCTGCTGGAAGAAATAGTCGGATTCAATGCCAAGTTTTTGAGCACTTTTATGCAAGTTATCCTTAAGATGTATTTTTAGCACTTCACAAAATAAAATCTAACGCTGCGGGATACGATGGCTTGAATCTTAAACTCATTAAAATTATTTATCCATTTATATGTGATCCTCTAACCCGCCTAATTAATACCGTTATTTTAACCTCTAAATTCCCCAAGGCTTGGAAATGTTCTCGTGTAGCTCCAATAAAGAAAGAGGGAAACTCTAACTCAATAGATAATTTACGTCCAATTTCGGTAATTCCAATTCTTTCTAAAATTTTTGAATATCTGATTAAAGACCAAATGATGAATTATATAAATAGTCATGAACTTCTTCATATTAATCAATCTGGTTTCCGCCAAAATTATAGTGTAACTACACTTCTATTAGGCATAACTGATTTCATACGAAAAAACCTTAATGATGGGAAATGTAATGTTTTGCTATCTATAGATTTATCTAAAGCCTTTGATAGATTACCTCATTCTAAGTTAATAACTAAATTGTGTAATGTATACAAATTTTCCTTTACAGCATGTAAACTTGTTTATTCATATTTACATGAAAGATTTCAATTTGTATCATTAAGTGGTAGGAGTTCCTATGCTCAGGAGGTTTTAAGTGGCGTACCACAAGGATCCGTCATTGGTCCTTTATTTTTTATGTTGTATTTGAATGATTTAATGAACATTGGTGATAATAATTTAGTAAATATGTTTTCATACGCGGATGATATTCAAATATTATTCACATCGGAAAAACAGTTTTTAGATGTCCTAGAAGTTAATATTCGATTTTACCTTAATGAAGTTGTGAATTGGATGAGTGAGAATGGATTTGAAATTAACGCAAACAAAACGAAAGCAATTTGTTTTGGTTTCGATTCAAAATATTTAAATGTTCAATTGGATGGCTCACGTCTTAACTTTGTCCCAGATATGAAGTGTTTAGGAATCTTTATAGACGAAATGTTGAATTTTTCGAAACATATAGATTTTGTATGTGCACGTGTAAATTATACTTTGAGACGTTTATGGTCCCTAGATTTATAACTACCCTCCATTATAAGGAAACGTATTGCTAGTTCACTACTAATGCCACTTTTATTATATGGTATAGAAGTTTGTAGTGGAACAAATAGTTTAGTGCTAAAACGCCTTCAACTAACATTTAATCGTATTGTTAGATATGTTTATAGATTACGGATGAGGGAACATGTCACACAATTTGTATTAAAGTTTATTGGACTCGCATTTAGAGATTTGATAAGTTCAAGGATTTTGTTGCTATTCTATAAAATAATCAAGAGAAATTGTCCCCCATACGTTGCTAACAGTTTTATATTTTCTAGATCTTTAAGAAATCCTCAGATAATTTTTTCACACATTGCATCCACTATATATGAAAAATCATTTCAAGTAAGGGTATCGAGAGTGTGGAATTCTCTTCCCAAGGAACTTAAAATATTTTCTTATTCAGATCAGTCATTTAAAAATAGAATGATAAATTATTTAAAAGAACATAACCCTTAACTTACGAAATAAAATTTCTTCTCTTATTCTAAATACATAAATGCTTAAAAAGCTTGTTATCGCTTCAATTAAGTCATAAATTAGTATTAAATTATCATTAAAAATTAAATTATATAATAATAATTTTTTACTGTATTATTTTTGTTGAGTAGTATATAAGCCATATTTGGCCCTATGGGCTTGGTTTAATTGAAATAAATAAATAAATAAATAAATAAATAAAAATAAATATTCAAATAAATATTTTTATCCATTACTTCATCAATAAATACTAGTTCCCCAACCCCAGCCGCCGACATACAACCACATACCATGACACCAGCACCACCATGTTTAACAGTCCACTGAATGTGTTTTTCCTGCAAAGCCTCCCCCTTCTTTCTCCATGTCAAAACACGACCGTCTGATTTATATATGGAAAATTTGCTTTCATCAGAGAATATTACCTTATTCCAAAAGCCTATTCCTTTATTTATGTGCTCTTTGCGAAAAAAAGGCGTTTCATTTGGTTCACCTTGCTAATCTGCGGTTTTTTCCTGCAAACTCTGGCATTATACCCGGCAGAATTTAGCACTCGACGTACAGTACGGGGGTGAACACCTGTACCAGTGTTTTCCTTTAACATTGCAGCAATTTCGGACGATGAAGTTTTAGGCTCTTTTTTAATTATTTTTACTATTTTCCTCTTTTCCCGAACAGATAGTGCTGGAGGTCGTCCACTTCTTGTCTGATACTCACATGTTGGGTCGTCTTTAAAACGTTTTATAATTCCAGCAATGGTGGTACGTGGACGGTTAACCAATGTGCATATTTCCCGGATCGTTTTATTTTGTTTGTACGCACTTAAAATAATTTTTCTTTCTTCAATTGTAGTTTCTTTTCTTTTTTCACTCATTTTTAATAGAAGTGGCGTTAGCAAATTTTTTAAATTAAGTACCGTTATTAAATTTTGACAGATCAGTCTTAAAGTTACCATATTACACGAATTTAGACAGAAGTGTTGGTAAGAGCGAAATTTCTTAAAGTTTTTCATTAAAGTATCATTGCCAGATCAAATTGTTTACTAAAAGAAAAAAACTCGAAGTATTTCTGAAGAACATTCCAAAGTTTAATATAATACCACTAGGTGTATCTATTATTTTGAGCAAATGTGTATATATATGTATAGACTTTTGAAAAAAATTTTAATTTATTATTGTTATTGAAACATGTATATTGATTGCATTTGACATATTGCTAGTTGTTTTTATTTATTTATGTATAACTCCATATTATTTCTACATGATTGCTTTTTAGATGTTTATACTTTCAAAGGGTCTTTGACATAAATATATTACAAAATTGGACAGACTCTTTGCGAATTCGTACGACTACGAGAGGTCGTACCAACAAATATTGCTACGGATATAGGTAACAATAGCGAAGATGGGCCAAGTTGGTCCACCACACCTACACAAAAGTAATTACCATACTATAGAGTTTAATAAATATATAATTTAGATTAATTTTAATAATTCCTTCTTTTACAGTACTACAGTTATTGCTGCTACTACCTCGCCAGGTGGATTACGCAGAATTAGGAGTGATAATAAAAGTGCAAAACTAAATCCGTATTATAATTCACCGAGTACATCAATACGAATCAATAAGCCAAATTCTAGTATTAATTTTGAAAATATCTACCATAATGTCCACAAATATCAGGCGAATCATACACATTTAGTGGGTAATCATTCTTCACGAAATGTGAGATGTAATAAAAATGTAGAGGAATTTTCTCTGCAATATAGATCGTTATCGACCACAAAGGCAGTAACCGGTACGCCAGGAACAACAACAGCACACGCTTCTACTTCACCCATAACTTCATCACATTTAGGCACATCATTTTTCCAACGTTTAAAAAAGAGCAACAGATTTCCTGCTAATTTTGCTTCAACTTCTGAAATTATATCGTTTAAAAAATCTGCAAATACATTAAATCGTGTTCTACACGAATTTTCTGGAGATTTATTAATACGAACACCTAAATCAATACAAACGAGTTCCAAAAATAATGTATGTAACAATAAATCAACTATAGTGAGCGAAATTGTATAGGTTTTTTACACTTATTACCAATTCGTATGTTTCAATAAAAACAAGCCATTTAAAAAAACTAGAAATTGTAGTCGGTCAAGCTCGACCATAAGATATCCTACACCATTAGGCTTGTGCTTTAAAATTAGTCTTATTTTATGTTAATGTATAAATATTAGGGTGGTCCAACATTGTATGAAAAAGACCAAAGTGTATCGTAGATTTAAACGTACCTAAAATTATGAAAGGGGACATCATTTAGTACATATTTGCCAAGTTTTAATTTCCATGGCAATGAAAATTGTTGATTCGACATTTTTCGACATTTTGTATTTATATATATTCCAGAACAAATCTTAAAAAAAAATTCACCAAAAGTAATGATATATGTGTATATCAAATGATAGCTAATAAAAAATATTATACGCATATTTCATAATTTTTCCAAGAAAGTTAATATGATCAAAATTAAATTTTTTACTCTTTTCTTTCTACTTAATTTTTTAATATGTCGATTTTGTCCTTCCTAATAGCTATTTTGGAAATATAAAAATATGGGTATATTTATTTTTCTTTAGCTATCGTTTGAGATTTGTTTTAGGATCATCGACGTAAATGACCGTGTAGCCATTTCCCATAATTGTTTAAAATTTTTAACGAACAATTTTCGTTTTATTTATTTTCGTTTTTTTTTTTATTGTTATGTAATAATTTCCATTAATTTGTATACTAGTACAAAAAAAATTTATTCCACAACATAAAAATCCCTAAAATATGACATTTTGCCGAAATGTGCAGAATGAAATCTATGGTACGAGGAATTTATAAGAGATGTCGACCTTATTCTTTTTTATTTTTACTTTCTGTGATGTTGGGAATAAAACAGCAAACTTTTTTCTAACATATTTAAAATTTGTTTAACAAAATTTTGAAAAATTTTTAATTCAACCACAATAAAAATTAAAGTTTTTAATAAAGCATGAAATTGAGACTTATATTATCTTTCAGGATTCAAAGGTTTTTTTTTAGTAATTATGGTTAAAATTTTACTTAAAATAGTATCTTATTTCAATATCAATATCAAAAAAAAAAAAAAAAATAAAATAAAAATTTTCTGTACGTTGCTTTCAAAAAACTTTAATAATACTGGGAATTTCTAATAACTTTAGTATTTTCTGACCGGTTTTCACTTTTTTCTTGTCTGATAGATAATTATGCGACTTCAATTCCTTTACATTAAATTGCAAAAAAGAGTTGATAATAGTTTTTTTTTTTTTCTTTCAAAAAACGGTGAGAAAGTCAAAATTAATGTTGAATTTTTATTAGGGTATCCAATCGATTAACCGTCGGTTATCCGGTTAATTTTTGTCGATTAACTGTCCGAATAATTTAAAACTGTCTATTTTCGAATAACGAATAAACCGAATAATTTGTGTCGAATAACCGGTTAACCGAAATGTAGTTTTCTTGAGTTATAAATTAGAAAATTTTCCATTTTTATGATAAATCTATGTAAACAACATTTTTTTAAGAGGTCTGTTACATTCAGTAAAAATAAATAAAAATAATTTTTAGTGAGGTACTTTTTCTTCTGTTTTAGAAGTAATAAACCAGGATCCAATATATATAGAAAGATTTAAATTAATTGTTCTGCTATAAGACGTTGATATTCAGATGCTATCTTTACAAAAAAAAAAAAAAAAAAAAAAAAAAAAATATAAAAAAACTGAAACAAATGAAAAATTAAAACTAATTTCATTGAGCCGTTAAAAAAAAATTGGATGTTCATTGCAATTTTGGACAAAATCGTGAATATGACATGTCATAGCATAGGTATCAAAAAATTCAATTCATTGCAAATTATACGAATTTGTACTATTTCTGGATTACAAGTTCAGTATCTTACTGACTTCTTTGGATGCTTTTTTTGTTGGGCGAGAATGTTTTTTAAAAAGCGACAAGAAAAGGTAATAATATTATATCTACATAAATAATTAAACTTGTATCAATAGAAATCCTTAAAACATTACTTTGAGTAAAGTAAATTCAAAGTTACACAAGTAACAATACTTTCAATTTTCATCTAAATGTATACAAAAAATATTAATTTAGACTCTTTTAAAAAAAATACCATTCATACACGGAAAATATCTACACTTACATGAAAAATGTGTTAAATAAAGCGAAATTAGAAGAATATTTTATAGTATTAGCTAAAAAATTAAAATTTTTCATACAAATAGGAGAAAATAATTACGAAATGATCCCCTTGTAAAAGAATTTGATCTTATATTATGTTTCTAAGTAACTATTTCAATAGATTAAATGCGATAATTTGTGTAATTTACATGTTTTACATGTATTCGGTTAATCGAATAATTTGTCAATAATCGGTTATTAACCGATCAACTTTTAACCTCGAATAATTATTTGTCGAATAAACCGATTAATATGAACACCCGAATAATTGGATACCCTAATTTTTATTCACTTTGGAATAACTAGCGATTTTGTCCCATAACCTCACTTTTTAATTTAGACACATACAAATCTATGTGCTACCCAAAAGTTTTCAGTTATATTGAAAATGTTTGAACAATATTTTTAAATATCGGAGACACAATAAACCAAGATTTATCTGTAGCATGAAGTGTCTTTAAATGGTTTAGTTATAGCGAAAACATATTTTAATATCTTTAGTATCAAAACTACACTAATTGAAATTCTGAAAGTTATAACCCATATACTACAAGTACTTGATAGTTTTTACTATCATACAATTTTAGTTAGTTGTTGCTATACATAATAGGAGAAATAGAGGGTGATCACTAAATAGCATCATTTTGAAATTACCCGTAACATACCAGTAAATAACCAAGCGAAGGCATACTAGCTTAATAAGTAATTTAAAAAAATTATGTCCAAATATATCTTGGGACTTGAGTATCTCTAACACAAAAACTTTTGCAAATAAGCCGATTACTCGAGTATATTTCACTATAACTCGAAAACGGTGTCCACGATTTACGTTTATACACCAAATATTTACACCTAAATATATTCGAAAAATTGTGTTTAAGTCGTTCTAATATAATTTTTTATCCACTTAATAGTTTCGGAGTTATTTCGAAATTAATGTTTTTTTAATGCAAAATTGAAGATTTTTTACGAAAATTTCTTTTGAAAAATTAAAACTTCTTTATTTCAAAACTGGTAATGCTAAGAGTAAAATAAGCCATGTACACATCTGCTCAAAATAATAGATACACCTAATGGGATGATATTAAAATGGCGATAACTTTGGAAAATTCTTCAGAAATACTTCGAATTTTTTTCTTTTAGTAAGCAATTAGATCTGCCAATGATACTTTAATGAAAACTATGGCAAGTATGAGCATAAAAATTAATTTACACATACGTTTTCGATTTAACTACCAAAAATTGCTGCTCAGTAATAGATACAGTTAATTTATTTAAAATTTTTTATATTAAATCGAATTGTATTGTAATTTTTTGATTATTTTTACATAATAGAATAAGAAAAGTTTCATTTAGATTGAAAATATAAAGAAATAGAATTCTGACACAGAAAATGGGATGAAACAATCAGTGCACCAAATAGGAAAGAAAAATGGTTCAAAACAAGCGAAAATTGCAAAGTCGTTGCTTGAAATGGCAAAAAGGGGCTTAAGAAGACATCTACATTTTGCGCAAAATGCATTATCTAAAAAATAAATGACATAAACTCGTATTATACCTCTTAAAGAACCCCAGAAACAGAAAGGAGGATTAATGTATTGGCAAAAACAGTGACCCGTTCATTTCTTTGAAGGCTATTTCCGCTATAATTTTTAATGAGGTAGGTCCGCAATCAGTTTGGCTTCGTCGTCTGCAAAACAAATTTCTGGAAAAAATTGCCAGAAAAGTTCCATCAATGCGTATACACAATTTTAAGATACTGTTAAAACTTCTTAAAATACTTTTACTTTATTCCAAATTTGAACGCGGAAAAAAATAGAGAGACATACTATTTTTTGGCGAAATGAAATATAATTTGTTAGGAAATAACTTCCGAAGAAGTATTCGCCACCCTTTTGCGAAAAAATTCCACGCTAAATTCACAAATATGACTGTTTCAGAGTGATGTAAAAATATAAAAGTTTGGGAATGATTTTAATTAAATTCAAATGGTCCATTTACCATATTTATAAATACAATAAATGCATATGGGTACTGGGATATATTGGGATATTGCACAAAACGAAGACGAACCTTTTTCGGACCTATTCCATCAAAAATTTCAGCTGAAATAGCCTTCAGAGGATTGAAGGGGTAATTTTTTCCCTATGAAATATTCTTTCCATCTGATTTTGGGGTTGTTTTATGAGGTCTATTACAAGTTTCAATCGCACAAAAGCATTTTGTAGATAACGAAGATATTTTCCAATTTCAAGTAACGTTTTTCCATTTTTCTCTTGTTTTAAATAATTTTTCTCTCCTATTTGATGCACTGATTGTTTCTTCCCATTTTCCTTATCAAAATACTATTTCTTTATAATATTTTCAACCTAAATGAAACTTTTGTTATTCTATTATATATATATATATATATATATATATATATATATATATATATATATATATATATATACAGTATATATATATATATATATATATATATATATATATATATATATATATATATATATATATACAGTGGTGGCCACGAATTTAAGACACGACATTTCACTTATATATTTCTGATAATTTTTACATCTTATCGAACAAATTTTAGATCCATGTTATTTTTTAAAGATCCTAGTAATGTTATGAAAAAAAATCAACAATAGTTTGTTACCTATATTTAGTTTCCAATTTTTATTTACATATTATACAGATTAATACAAGTTTATGCCTGGTCATGAATTTAGGACATAGGCAAAATAAAAGTTAATTCACAAAAGTAAAGCTCAGCTTCATAAAACAATATTAGTATTTGGTGGGAAATCCTTTATTTTGAATCACAGCAGCGCATCTCCTGGGTAAACTTTCAACTAAGGCCATACAGCGCTCCTTTGGAATGGCATACCAAGCCTTTTGAATTTCTTCCCATAAATCAGTCAAATTTTTTGGCTTTACTGCTCGTACATGCTCCTCAACATCATTCCACAAGTTCTCAATTGGATTGAGATCCGGGGATTGAGCTGGCCATTTCAGAACTGTGATATTATTTTCCTCTAAGCAACTCTTCACTAGGCGTGAAGTGTGCTTAGGGTCATTATCATGCATAAATTTCCACATTAGAGGCATGTTGTCTTCAGCGAATGGTATCATGATGCTTGTCAGTATGTTTTTGTAAATATGCTGGTCCATTTTATTGATAATCTTCTGAATGGGACCTACACCATGCCAGGAAAATGCTGCCCACACCATGACATTTCCACCACCATGCTTAACCGTTTTAAGGGTGTACTTTGGGTGATGCTCCAGGTTTGGAGGACGCCATACGTACTGTTTTCCATCAGAACCAAAGCGACAAAACTTCGACTCGTCGCTCCAAAGTATATTTTTCCAAAATGTCATCGGCTTATTGAGATTTTCTCTTGAAAACGCTAGTCGGGATTTAATATTTTTTTTTGACACAAGTGGTTTACGTTGTGCAATACACCCACGTAAGTTCTTCTCATTCAGACGTCTTCTTATTGTCCTGGACGATATATTAATACCAAAATCCGATGAAATCTCATTTTTAATTTTACTTGAGCTCTTGAAAGGATCTTTAGCAGCTGATTTATAAATTAAGCTATCCTCCCTGGGTGTAGTTTTTCGGGCTCTAGGGTGCTGTTTGACATTTTTGGTAGTGCCATGTTGCTTGATGTGTTCCAGTGCATTGTAAATCTTGGATCTGGAACATTTTAGTAGCTTGGAAATTTCCATTACTGTTTTTCCATCAGTATTCATTTGTTGGATCAATTTTCGCTCGCTATCCGAACTCCAAGTACCTCTGGCCATTTCTAACTAAATATTTTGATGTATTCTAACATTAAATGGAATAAAACATTCATTACTTACCTTTTAGCTTCAAAAAACACCAAAAAATCACTTAAAAACCAAATATTTCTTATATGTTTTAAATTCGTGACCAGCTTCAAAAGCACGTTTTTACGAAAATATAATAAAAACAGCAACAAAATGTATACACAAACAAAACCAAATAACGGTAATTGATCTTAACATTACAGGGTACACTGAAAAATTAACAAAATCTAATTTTATATTGCAGGGTTGTAATAATTATCACAACTTAGTTCGTTACATGTCGTGTCTTAAATTCGTGGCCACCACTGTATATATATATATATATATATATATATATATATATATATATATTTGATATATATGTATATATATATATATATATATATATATATATATATATATATATATATATATATATATATATATATATATATATATAAACTATTTTTTGCTTTTCTTTTTTCAAAATAAATTAAAGAAAAATCTTAAATTTTGTTAAAAAAATTTCGGACACTAATTTCGAAATAACTCTGAAACTTATAAATGGATAAAAAATGATATTAGAACGACTTAAAGCCAAATTTACTTCGAATATTTTGGTGTTTAAATTATATAAATCATGCACACCGTTTTCGAGTTACACTGAAATACACTTGAAATATTAGACACGGCCATAAAAAAAAATCCAGACCTGATGGGAAAAAAACAAAATTCCATCTAGTCCATATATTTTTTTATTTTGAAGGAGAAAGAACAAAATTTGTTTGCTGATCAATTAGTCAAATATAAAATTAGCTAGAATTGACTTTATCGTAACTTAATTAATAATTTTTATCGAAAATTACCAACATTTTTTTTTTTTTCTCTATTTTCTAAGATTTTTTTCTCTCTATCTAAGATTTTGCTCACATATTATTGTTATATCAGGCTGTGAAAGAATCTTGAAAATATATTAGTTTCTGAGTGATTGCATTTTGGAAATGACAAAAAACACTTCGGACCACCCTTTAGATATTTAATAGAGTATTCATTTTACTCGACTTTTTAATTGTTCGAATAATCAAATAACTCGAAAATGCACTTTTTAAGTTATTCGAATAGTCGAATAAAGATTTGAAGTTACTCGAGTTATTCGATTAATTTATATCATAAAATTTTACTCGATTTTTCAATAAAATAAAAATATAGCTTAAAATAAGAAATAGTCTCTCCAAAATAATAGAATAATTAAATTTTTCTTAAATATTTGTAAATATTTATTTTGCAATTCTTTCACTGTGAAAGAATTGCGAAAATTTAATATATTAATTTAATATAGTAATAGTTAAATTGATAAAAATATAATTAATCAGAGTTTTTATCCATTTTGGAGTATATGCGATTTTGTCTCATAACCTCACTTTTTAATTTGGACACATACTAACCTATGTACAAAAGATGTTTTCAGTTATATACAAAGTATTTGCACAATATTTTTAAGTATCGGAGATCTACTAAAGATTTATTTCGAATATAAGGTTTTATAATGCTTTATAATTCATTGTTTAATTATGTTTAATATTTGGAAGGCCTTAAGATGATCATTTAAAATTATACAAATGTATAAAGTTCGTAATATAAACTTGTATAACAAATTAGTCAAATATGCAATTAGTTAGAAATAATTACTTTTTTCTCCATTTAATAGACAAATTTATTGTGAATTTAAAAGAATAATAATTCTTTCTCTCAAATATACGCGTACGAATTATAATTGGCTCTAGTATGAATTAAACCACAATTTCTACCAAAATGTAAAATATTTTATTTTATATATTATTTGGATTTTTCTCCGTTAGACTGTGAAAGAATTGCGAAAATATATTTATTAGTTTCTGAGTTTTTGCATTTTGAAAATGACAAAAAGCTCTTTGGACTATACTTTTTTCAGCTATTCCTAAATAAAGAACGAGTTTACATGCTAAACTTATTTTTAAGTCGAAATTCTTACTATAGTACAAATTTCATTTAAACTATCACATCCTCTATACGTATTGCAATTTAGGCATATATTCGGTTTTTTTACTAAATACATTTTTTTTAATAAAATTCCAATTTATGGTACCAGTTTTATATTCAACATTCTATACAAAAATTTTGAAATATTGTTTTTAAGCAAAATTTTTTAGAAAACTAAAATTTAAACATCCTAAAAATTAGTTAAGAAAGGAAATATTTAAAATATTTTTTTGCTCGAATTATTCGATTAATCGGAATAATTTGCTCGAATAAATTGTTACTCGAAATTCTTGATTTTAATTTAATCGAACAATTATTTGATTTTCATTCGCCGATTAATCGAACAAACAATACTCGAGTGAATACCCTAATAATTAATCTAGGTTTAACTCAGCAACATTAGCCAGTTCAACTCATGTTAATACTGTCGTGACATACAGAGTTAATTACAAAAAAGCAATTTAATTGATGATGACAAATATTTGATCTCAAATTGTAAAGAAAGGTAAATAATTTGGATTACACTATGCTGTAGTGAAAATTTTATAATTAATTAAATTGAACAAACAAAACTAATTTTTATTTTTTAAGATGCACAACAAAATTTTAATTTCAATTATACAACTTCATCTTGAAAAGTTTTAACTGATTTAAAATGGAGTCATTTTCACAAAGTTGTATTTTAACGGCAAAGAAACACAGGGTTGCTATTAATTTCGAGCATTAACAAAATCTGCTTTTTTAAGTAACTTTCTTTTTATCTTTGTTTTGCATTATGGTTGGGGAACCATTACAAGAATTAAAACTTAATGATAATTGTAATTTGAATTGTTAAAAGTATTATATACATTTTATGCTTAATCATTAGTACTAAGTAATATGTGCTTATTGGCCTTGAAGGCTTTATATTACTTGAATGAATAAAAAAAAAAAATAAAAATCACTTGCGATATAACATGGTGTAGTTTGTAGGTATGGGCGAGTAGATTTACATGCCTATTCATAGAAAAAGTTTTAAAAAAGTAACAATTTTCTTATGACTAAAAGTTACGACTATACTTGTGACTCGGTCATAACTTCATATTCTGTTTACATAGTCACAAAACAAGCTTAACATTTAAAAATTTTGACTTTTCTTGTCAATAAAAAAATAAAAATAAAAAATAAAATTTTTTGTAAAAAATTTAAAATTTTTAAAATAAAATTTTTTGTAAAAAAATTGAAATTTTTAGAGAAGAATGATAATTTGCAAAGAATACTGCAAAATTTGATGAAAATCTGCAGGAAATGTGAGTAAGAGTGTGTTGTATATATGCTTTATCGCTTTTTGGCCCTCAAATGTTTCAAATATATATGTATGCATTGTTTTTTCTACAACACATTTTTTATTTTCAATCAAAATGTCTTTTTATGATAGTCATAATTCTTATGACTGTCTACATATCAGGTCTTAATTTGAAAACGAAATATTAATACATTTTTGGTTGTGAATAGTCACAATTTGTGTTTTAAGACTATTTTTCAGTCACAATTTTTCTGCGAATAAGCATGTTATTTAAAATTTTCAGCATATTTATTCATCCTTTTATAGAAAATCTTTATTTTGTAACATATTTTAGAAATTTAAGTTTCATGTTTTTACGAAAAAAATTGTTTACCTATATATAGTTTGCATATAAATTTTAATAAATACGAAGACCATTTTTAAATTTTTCGAATAATTATTCGAAAAAAATTGTTCGAATATTTGAACGAACAGTATTCCAATAAATACCTTAGTACATACTGAAACCATTATTTCGTATATTTATTTCCAACTATAGACCGACTATATTCTCAAACATAAACAGATGTAGCTTGATAAGACTTTATTTTGTAAGTCCTACTGCGTAGGTAATATAAATAGTAGTTTTGAACAAAGTGATTTATTTAACTATTGTACAATGCAAAAAAAAAAAATAATAATAATAAAATCTATTGCCCAAAAACACCTCTTCTTCCTCCTCGCTTTAATTTATTTATTTACCACCAACTTAGTTTTAGTTTTTAATTTTTTTTTCCTTATAGCTATGCATAATGAATGGAAATGCTTAAATTATAACTTTGATAGATTTAGTGTTCCTTATTACTCTATTAACTAATGTATGTATTTTATTATTATTATTATTTTTTTTTGTTGAGTAAAATATGAATCATATTTGACCCATGGGGCTTGATTCCCGATTTATGAAATAAATTTCGACTATTGTACCAGTTGTATAGAAATCGTTTAATTCTGGGACCGTATACGTTGTGACTTTTATCATTAAAGTCAATAACAGTTATTTTTTGGTTTTTATTTCTTTGAGTAAAATAACTATTTGAATCAGTCTTTCAACATTTGGTTCTTACTGCTTTTTTGTTTAAAAATTCAAAAATAACAGTTATTTTCCGTCTCTAGTTTAATTAACTCCAAAAATAAAAATACTTGCCAAACTGAGTACTTTCTGCGAAAAGTTGACTTTAGTTTAGAAAGACCTACCTAAAGCATGGTTTGAATTAAAGATTACATTCAATCGCGAAATCTTGGTTTCGGTTCAGAATGATTTAGCTAAAGCATGGTCTGAACTAGAGTTTACATTCAATCGTAATTTTTCTTAGTTGCCTTTAAAATTAACCACATTTATTAAAATATACATATGTAGAACATAATTATTCGCGGTCCCATTTTAAGACCACTCGTAGCATGTTGCATGTTGTTGAGAATGGTTTGACAACAGTTTTATTTTTCTCTGATAATCTGATACTGATAATTTTTGCTGATGCAGTTGCGGACTACGTGTTAATGTAGATAGGTAGAGAAGGGTTACACAGTACTCAAAAGAGTTGCTGTGTATCCACTCGGAGACCTAGAGATCCATTGTGAGTCACTTCGTAGAAATGATAGAAAAAAAAAGAATTTGTAGTAAAAGTGATGGAACAAAGGAAAAATTTATTTTATTTATTTTTGCTGCAATATAATAGACATTAAAAAGAAGATGTGGTTGATCTTAAAAATAAAAAATTTCTAAATTTATAATTCCAAAAAAACTAAATTTCGGTTAATCAACACAACACAAATTATTCGGTTTATTCGTTATTCGAAAATAGAAAATTTTAAATTATTCGAACAGTTAATCGACCAAAATTAATCGGATAACCGAATGACAGTTAATCGATTGGATACCCTACTATATACCCACCATCAAGTTTTTAAATTTTACGTTATATGGAAGGTGGTTGGACCACGCCCATTTTTTGTTTCAGGGTATACATTGGTCCTTGAACTATTTGTACAAAATTTCGTTGACGTTTCACCTTATATGGGAGGTGGGCGGACCACGCCTATCATTATTTTCCATGTTTATATCAACCCTCGAACTATCTGTACAAAATTTCGTTATCGGACATGCTTATGTTTAAGAGATTATAGTTGTGGGTGAATAAAACACGAATATATAACACTTAACAACTATTTACTATTTATCCATTTAATAAAAAGGAATTTACATTTACTTTAAATAAAAGACTAGAAAGCTACATGTGTAGCAGCAAAGACAACTCGAGGAATTAATTTCTGCTTTCGTCTGTCAATTCGTTTTCTTCTCTCTGACGAGTTGCCAGACTGTTGGTTTTGTAAAACAGGCAGGCTCGGTGCTGCCACAAGATATCAACAGAAAAGTATGAAATGAAGCTACAACGAATACCCTGTGTTTGTAGTACTTTGCCCATAAATTTTTTGTTTATTAACCGATTTCCTCATATACCAAACAAACCTTATATAAGATAAATATTTGAGCCAAATTTCTCCCTAAGTTGTCCCGTTCGAGCCCTATCCTGCTTTCAACAGACAGACAGACGGACAGACATAGCTAGATCGACTCAGAATCTAACCAGGACCCAGAAAATATATACTTTATGGGGTCCTAAATGCTTTTTTCGACATGTTATACACGGAATGCCATAATCAATATTATAATATATAAATATTTGATGGTGGGTAAAATAACGAAAAAGAAATAGAAATTCAATCCATGATATTTTTATATTTCATAAAACTTTAAGTTGGTTTTCAATAAAAACAAATTATTCTTTATATTATACATATATGTACTGTAAAAGCTCCCTTAGCGGGCAGTTCCGATAGGCGGACAATTTTTTAGGTCCTATGATTTAGGTGGCATTTTTAGAACAGATAAATCTCCGCTAGACGGACGCTCTCTTGGCGGACGCGGACACCTGTTTTTAAAGAAAACAACTTCGGAAAATGATTTTGGTCAGGTCAGTAACATCATTTTTTTAAATGGAGTAATGGAAAATTACTACTCGTATGAGAGGATCTTATCAAACTTGTTCTCAACATGCTTTTTATTTTTAATATTTATTGAAAGAAGTCTGACCTTTCGCCAGTTAAGAGATTTTTTCTCGTACGAAAAACTACTAAATTTAGAAAGTAATTTTATGAAAATTGAATGAAAACGGAGAGAAGCGAATTGTAATAAGGCAACTTTCAAACAAAGTCATAAATTCCGTAAAATAAATTTCATAAAACCATAATTTATTGCAAATTTAAATGAAATTAAATGTTTAAATGAAAATGCAAAATGTCGTTTGTCGCAGAAGCAAAAGAAAACAGAAACCACAATTTTAAGCTTTTGGCTTTAAAATCGAGCCATTAACTACAATTTTACAATTTTTCAAACGTTCCCTTAATGCAAAAAAATACATATCATAAAATAAAATTTTTCGTAAATGGAGCAAATTTTACTTCTTTAAAAAAAAAAAAAAAAAACATTTTCATAACAACTAAACTTTTTTGAAAGTTCATAACAATTACTTCAAAAAAAAGTAAAAATAAATGAATTTTTAGCGGAATAAAAGGTAATAATATCTAACAAAATTTAAATTTTACAAATTTTAAAGCATTTTTTTATTGTTTAATAGAGCAAAAACAGAATTTTTATTAAAAAATTTTATAAACATAGTTCTAAGAGAAGTGCTTCAAAAGCAGTGAATAAGAAGTATAAAAGAATAACATCCTACCAATGACAACCATGGGTTAAAAAAAGAACTTCTGCAGCTCTTTTTCACCACCAAGTACTTCCTTACAAAGACAACACAATGTTAAAATCATGACTTTTTCAGTTATTTTTTTGCTGGGTATTGATGTTATTTTTGAAGATATGAACATACAATTTTGTGTATAGATGAAGTTTGTGTCATTACATTATAATCCGGTAAATAAAAAACAATATTTGATTTTTTAGTGGTTACGGCCTTTTGCATTTTAGTTGACGATATATATGTATAAATAAGAATATGTATATCTATAAATTAATTTACAATCAATCATAAATGTTGAAATAAAAATATATAATACTGAATTACCTCATGTAAAAAAATATTATGTACCATATCCCATAGACGGGCATCTCAAATTAACGGACAAAATCGGCGTGACGATCGCTTTCCACACATGGAAACTTTCGCTGTATATGTAACTCTCTTTAAGTATAGATTCGATTTTAAAATATATTTAAACTGCTTGCTTAAAATAGCGCACTATGTGTTCAATTTCTATTTTAGCGGAAAAAATTCAAATTTTGAACTTTAAATTAACCCTGCAATAATGTACGTAAATTTTACGTATACATTTTTTCCAATCATTATTACTCTCGTGTATGGAAACCTAACTGTATGAAATTCCCGAAGTTCTTTCTTTAGGATTTTTAAACATATGTTAAAAAGAAAATAATAAATTTTTAGACGTTTATATGTTATGAATGCAAATACATAAAAGTTACTACGTAAAATTTACGTATCGTTAGTATTAAAAGTATATTTAAGTAAATTTTATACTTAAATTTTACGTATCCTTAGTATTAACAGTATAAATTGAAATATAAAAATGGAAATGTGATTTGAAATGGAAGGGTAAATGTTGAAATATTCGTCGAAAAATCTTAATTTGGTGGATGAGGTCGTCAATTCTAACTTTTCCATGAAATTAATGTAATAATTGAAAGAAAATTGTGAGCTGGCGAGATTACCGTTATACTAAGAACTTTCTAGAAAAAGGATGGAAAAATATGTTGAAAATTTATCCATTATGCAAAAAACGAAAGGATAGAACATATTGTCATATTTGATAAACATCAGAAGTCGCTGCTGAGCACCAGATCATAACTTATCATGATTTTTCATAAATAAAATCTTTATATTAATTGAGGGTTTTTAATGTTGTAGTCTTATTTATTAAATTCATTTTTTCGCTTTAAGCATTTTTAAAGGCAAATAAATAATAAAAATGCACTTAGCCAATGTAACAACAACAAATAAAGTGTTTTAGAAGAATAGTTATGTGTAAGTAAAATTTACGTATCGTTAGTATTAACGTATAAAAAAATATCGTTAGTATTCTAGGGTTAAATTTGTTTTTGAATACGGCTGTACCTTTTTAAAAATTAACGTGTCTGTTCACAGAAAATATTGTGACTGAAAAATATTCATATCACACAAATTGTGACTATAGTCTAGGGATGTCAATGACTAAAAATATAGTTGTGCTTGTGAGAGTGAAAAAAATTCACTTAAAGATGAGTTTAATATATAAAATACGTCAGTTATACATGGTTCTTTATTGTTACATAAAAGTTATTTTTATGCATTTTCGCTGTCCTTACACTTAAATTTATTAATATTGAAGTAGAAAATATAATTATCATTCCTCCAACTTTTTCTTAAAACATTATTTTGAAATAAATTGATTACCAAACAATTTATTTCCATAATTTTTTCCAGTGCATTTTGTACTCTTTGCACTCTCAGCAACGAATATACGAAAGAGTGTAAGAATACATGTGAACTCAGCCAGCACAATTGTGCTATAAAATTGACATCCCTACTATAGTCTTAAAATTTCTATTCACAAACAAAGATATAATAATTTTTAATTTTCAAAATTAAGACCTGGTCAACATATAATTCATAAGAGTTTTGACTATCATAAAAGGACATTTTAATCGAAAATCAAAAAATATGAAAATATAAATAATTTTGTTGTAGAAAAAACAATACAATCCATATTTTAGTATTTAAGGGACAAAGAGCGATAAAGCATATATGTATCAAATTCTTACCCACGTTTCCTGCAGATTTTTATAGTATCTTGCTGCCTATTTTTTATTTATTATTTTGAAAATTATCCATTTTTCCCTAATAATTTTATTTATTTATTTATTTTTTTTCCATTGTTAAGAAAAGTCAGTTTTTACTTTACATAGCATGTTTTGTGACATGACATGTGTTAATAGAATACAAAGTTATAACCGACTCACATGAATAATTATAACTTTTAGTCTTAATAAATTGTGACGTTTTTTAAAACATTCTATGCATAGACATGTAAATTTCGCAGTACAAAATGTTATGTTAATAGAATTGCAAAACCACGTAACTAACATTTTAACGTTATTATAGAATACACAAAATATGCGATAAATTGCGAAGAAATGTTAATGGTCTTCACCAATATAAAACTGAGTTTTATATTGTACTGCACCAAAAATCCAATCTTTTAAAAGTTAGGTTTTAAAAGTTTCAATGACACGAGGTACAGTGTTGGGAAAAATAATAGGGACACTCTAATTTTTCAATATATTCTTACTTTTTTATTTACTATTCCATAAATATTAAAAAGTATATACATACAATTAAATAACTTCAAATATTTTAACTTATAAAGCGAAAATAAGGAACTAGTTCTGCAAAAAAATATTTTTAACAAAAAAGGCCTGGAAAAAATAATAGGGACACTTTATGTTTTGGAAAAAAATATTTTTTTTTTTTTTAATATTACCATCATTTCCAAATATTTTTTCAATACTTGGTTGAAGATGCTTTCATTTTTATAACCTCCTGACAACGGCGATTTATAGATCCCACAATATTCGCACATACCTTGGGCGGAATTGAATACCAGGTTTCTTGAACTTTTTCCCACAACTCTTGTTTATTTTTTGATTTAAAGCTACCAATTTTATTTTTGAGGACTCCCCAGAGATGCTCAATCGGGTTTAAGTCCGGTGATTGGGACGGCCACTCCATCACAGGCACCTCATTCTGCTGAAACCACGTTTTGACGCTTCTAGCGGAATACTTGGGATCATTATCCTGCATGAATTCCCATTTTAGTGGCATTTCATCCTCAGCAAATGTAAGCATTTTATTCTGGAGAATGTCTATATAGTCAGCAGCATTCAGTTTTCTCTGAATCCAAACTATTGGACCAACTCCAGAGGCCGAAAAACATCCCATAGCATTATAGAACCACCACCGTGCTTGATGTTTTTTTTTGGTATATTTTGGATCAAATTCAGCATTTGCAGGACGACGTACAAATGATTTTCCGTCAGATTCAAATAAATTGACTTTTGTTTCGTCTGACCATAGTACGTTGTTCCAGTTTTTACGGCACAGGTGTCGCCTGGCAAATTCCAACCTTTCTTGTATGTTTTTCTTGCTCAACAGTGGAACTTTTCTCGGACTGCGTCCCATTAATCCGACTTCCTGCAGCCTATTTCTTATTGTTCGACTTGTCACTGAAGCACACAAATCATTTTTAAGGCTTGATGACAATTTTTGGAAAGTCGAACTAAACGTTGGTCAAAACGATTTACGCTTTCTTTTTTCGAATGAATGGCATTGAATACTTTAGTTTTGGAACACTTCATTATCTGTGCAATTTTTCTAATTGATACCCCATCCGAATTTAATTTAAGAATAACATTTTTTTCAGATTCAGTACAATGAACACCACGACCCATTTTCAAATTTATTTACCGAAGATATAAATAATAAACACGAAACCAATATGATCAAATTAATCACATAAACTTTGCTTTACGGATTTTTAATATGTTTATGTTAAAAATAATAATTTTTATTGACTAATGGTAATTTTTTGTAGTGCGTCCCTATTATTTTTTCCAATTGAAATTACAACTTCACCGATTTTTTTTTGCAAATAAATATAAAATAAAAGCACAAAAGAGAAAAAGTAAACAAATAATGAAATTCCGTTATTTTAGGAACAGTTAAATAGCGGGACCCCAAAAAAAAAAAAAACTTAATATAAAGAAAATATTTGCATCTGTTTGCGAAAGTAAGGGTCGTCCCTATTATTTTTTCCAACACTGTATGTTTCCCAAACCTGTAGTGCGATTCAGTAACTTTTAACGATTCGACAATCGCTAGACTTGTGATTAGCATTTGTTGTTTGTAGTAACGATTGTATGATTCACTAAGTATTTTTAAACAATTGTATTTAACTATTGTTGTCATGTGGCATCTCCCTACAAGGAAATACTAAAAAAAAGTAAAGTTCCAAACCAAATAAAAAAGAAAAACAAAAAAATTGAAGACAAATCGACATTTCTTAACAATTTAAAGACGGCGATTGATTAAATTATGCCTTTGATATAAATTAATATATGCTTCAGTTAATGGTTTCCTTAAAAATGATCACTACTTCCAAAAAACGTGGAAGCATGGACTAGAACCTTACATATTACATCCGCAAAAATTTTTGTCTTTAAGTTAACCAAACAAGTATCGTTAAAAGTGTTACAGAATAACGAAATCGACAATTTTGTTGTTTACTATTTTTAACGATTCGATTATCGTTAAAACAAGTTACTGAATCCCACTACTGAGCTACTTTACGATGAAAGTTGTATTCAAAAACGATGTATTACTTAATATTGTTGTTGTATTGAAACTTTAGTATCCAGTATTTTTTTTTTTTTTTTTTGTGGTATTCAATACTGTAAACTAGCTTCTCATTACTTTCAGAGTTTAATTTTGTAAATGGTATCCTATTGAAAATATAGCGTATAAAATACAACTCTGAATACAGATAAAAATTAATTTTTAAATATATAAAAGTATTTTGTTTTTGGTTAACGTTGGATTTAAAGTTAACGGTTTTGTTTATTTTATGATTTATATTAATAAAGTTATAAAATTTCATGCTAATCGGATAAGTGTATTTGTTTTATTTTTAAATTAAAGAACGCACAGTGGTCCCAAAACGGAATTTTTTGGAAATAATTCTTTAACTTTAGAACTGCTGGATGTATTTGAATGAAAATTCACATGGGTAATTCTGAGGTGTATGGCAATTGATTTGGAGGAGGACAGGTTCGTAGCGGGTCTGGAGGACGAGGGGTGGACCTCCAAAGTTGGTCACCTCGGGTATGAACTTTTTTTAAAAATCGCCAAAATTTCATTTATGATTTGATTGAAAAAATTTTGCACACAGATAGTCCTTGTAATTCTCTACAAAAAATATGCTTACATGTGTGAGCTATCTCTTTTACTTTTAGAGATATTTGTACCAAAGTCAAATTTTGACCCATTTTTGGACATGTTTTTTTTAGTTTTTTTGTAACTTGGCGGGCGCAATTTGTTTCGTAGAATTTTTCTAAAATATTTCCTGGATTCTGTACGAAATTCTGAACAATTTTTATGCAAGGATCATATATCTATGTGGTTTAGATAAAAATTGATATTATTTTGAATTAGAAAATTTGAAAAAATTGTGATTTTTTGTGATTTTTTTCAAAAAGATGGTAACATTTTTTCACTTTAAAATCCATTATTTTCCTCTGGACCATATATTTTTTTCATGTTTCTAAAATAATGCTTAATACAAATGCATGTAAAACAAATCCAAGGGCAGTTGGGGTAACAGTCTCCCCAATAGCCCTATCAGAATTTCGTTAATTTTAATTTTTGTGTTTTTAGTTTTTTGTGGAGCACAAAAATGTCAAAGCTAATATTAAAATAAAAATACCGTAAAAAGTTACCTCGATATGTTGGCTAAACACACAAAAAATTTTGAATAAGCCACGCCTCTTATAACGACAGGGTGACCATTTTACTGAAAAAAGTAAATTTTTGAAGTAAGTTTTCCACAAACAGGAATTTTGGGTATTTTGGAGTAAAAAAATGGGAATCTATACTCTTCTTTTAAGAACCATTGTTTTTTTTATATAATATTAAAATTTCAGAATGATAGCTTTATTAATATATTTTATATAAATTCAAATATTATATATATTTTTTTTTTGTTTAAATAACACTAAATACAAACATTTTTCGTTTTTGATCAATTTAAGGAAAAAATTTAGTTGGAATACTTTATTATTTAAATATTATTATTTTTCAAGTAATAACCTTTCCAACGATAGCAAATACTTACACAAATACTTTACACAATTGTTTAAAAACTAACTGAAACTATACCTCCTCCCGCAAAATTTGCACATTTTCCTTCAATTTCTATGGTAAATGTGTGCTGAAGCATTCTATATACATAAGTGCACAGCAGTTTCTACGTGTTTTTTAAATAACTTTGTTTAACTTTTGAATCGTTCAATATATTTCACATAGTAATTACCGAGGTAGTTTCCAACTGTTATGGAGCACAAGTTTCTAGGTGGTCTCGGGCAGAGGGGAAGAACGGCGAAATGGGTCACCTCAGATATTTTATAAGAAATAATTAAAAGAGTTGACCACTTTCGGAGGTTCTCCTCCTGCCCACAGACCAGCTAGAAATTTGTAATCCTCCAAAGTATTTGGAAAATACCTCAGTTTAGAATTTTGTACAGAATTCAGAGAATATTTAAAAAAAATTTAGGACACAAATTGCGACCGCCAAATTAAAAAAACTAAAAAAAACATGTCCAAAAATGGGTCAAAATTTTACTTTGGCCCAAATATCTCTAAAAGTAAAATAGATAACCCACACATGTAAGCGTATTTTTTGTAGAGAATTATAAGGACTATTTTTTTTTTAATCAAATCATAAATAAAATTTTGGCGATTTTTTAAAAAATTTTCATACCCGAGGTGTCCAACTTTGGAGGTCCACCCCTCGTCCTCCAGACTACGAACCTGTCCTCCTCCAAATCAATTGCCATATACCTCAGGATTACCCATGTGAAATTTCATTCAAATATATCCAGCAGTTCTAAAGTTACAGAATTATTTCCAAAAAATTCCGTTTTGGAACCACTGTGGAACGTTAATTAGAAATTATATTTCAAATTTAAAAACTCAATGAAACTGCTTTCAATTCGAATTATTGCGAGGAACACACACATGTTTTATGGTTTGAAAACAAGTTTTCACTTGAAAGACAAAATTAAATGTTCCCAATTATTTATTTTATATAGTTTTTATTGGATGTAATTATATGTATCCGAATAACGAATATTCTGTGATAAAATCAGCATCACTATTTCATATTTTGTTTTGTTTACATAATTTTTGTTGAAATGTGGATTGAATTTAACTATTTTAACAATTTTTCTGTTAAAATGCATAAATTTTAACCCGGAGTTGATATGATAGATTAATTACACCTTAATCTAAGTTGTGTATATATTAACGTACTATTTGGAATTACGTGGTAACAGAAAATAATGAAAATCTTGAACATATGCGATTGTGACGAACATTGGGTTGACATGTCGGCAGCCGGAATGTTGTTATTTTAATCCAAAACAGAAAATATCCTGTCTCGGAATTTACTTTATACGTTTTTAAATAGCTATACTGTCACATTTTTTAACATCCGGTCATTAAAAAATGTGGCGTTTTTGTTAAAAATTTACAATTGAATCAAAAAGTGTTTTATTTTTTCTTGAAAAATGTAAAGGAAATAATTTTAAATAGCCTTAAAGTAGGGTCGAACCAATATTGAAATATTTAATGTTAAGAATGATTTACCAAAGGTATAGTAATCAAATCATCGTTTATGAATATAACTTTAAGGAATTTTTCTTTAAATTTTATGACATACATACAGTTCACTCGCAAACATTTTAATGTATGGCTTAAGCTGCTAGTTTTGTTGTTTTTGTATATTTCTTATTCATTAAAAGTTCCATAAGTCAAGTTTCCCCATAGGTTATCAATTTTGGTAGACCTCTAGCTATAGAAACCGGATGCAAATTTCGTCGTTTTCGGACACTAAGGGCAATATAGTGCGAAATATGTAGAGTTTATCTTATTTTTCTTTCTAATTCACCATTTCTAATTTATTTTTTTATTTTATTTTATTGTGGCCAAAAATATATTACAATTGCAATTTAAAGTACTTATTTACAAGATAACCCTATATTATAATTTATTTTTATATACATAGCTTAAAATATTTGTATAGTATGGCATCAACTTATAACTACAATAAACGAATATACATAAACAATGAACAATTTGTAGTCCAAAGTCAACGATATTATTTGGTGAAGGATTATTATTACACTAAGGCCCGTTATTATAACTTTCCAATAACTAAAGTTAGGATGTTATCGTTCACTTTAGCTGTTTTTGGTTGTTCTAAGTATAAGTTAAGCCAAAAGTGGCCAATAAGCTAAATGTAAGAACATCTGACATTTAACTTTTATCGGACAGTTTATGTATTCAGAGCTGCCATATTTTCTGCTTTATAAAAGAAATAAATAAAATCATATTTATTCCGCTGTAGTTCTTAATAATTTGTCTCCCTATATTTATATTTGCTCTGGCGTTGCCTTTTAGTTAGCTTAATTTATTTTAAAAATTTCTTTGTTTTTTATTTGTTTATATTTCCGTTAGTGGCAGTTACGTTCAAATAGTACATTTTGCCACTACGTTAAATGGCCAAAAGTAATCGGTTTTTGCTTTGATATTGCCGTATTATCAAAATTATAAAATTTAACTTAAAACCAAGTTGTAATAACCAAATGTAGATAAAGTTCACTTTATCGTTCACTTTAGTTTATCTTACCTTTAACTATATGATACCTTATAGGTAGGTTATAATAACGGCCCTAAGAGTTATTATTTAAATATTCAATTAACTTCTCTTGATAGCTTGACGAGGAAAAACGAAACATTCTTAAGGAAGCCGGCAAGTAATTCCATAACCGTGCAATCTTCAAAGAGAGGGGTATAAATTCTTGGTATAAGGATTTGAACATTTCTTGATGAATGAATAAAATGTATGCGTTGTGCTAAAAAAGAAGGGGTGGAAGTTATAATAATTTTGTAAAAATGCAAAAGAAGTTTCATGGTTAGGTAATTGGAAAAAGAACATCCGAGAAACTGAGCTACATATACAGACACATATTGTCGCCGTCTGAGTTTAAAAACGAATCGTGCGATTTTGTTCATTAAAAGATCAATTCTTTTTAAGTTTCAGTGAGAAGTACATTTACAATTTAAACACCTTTTTTTAATTTTTTTATAATATTAATCTTGTTCTAATAAGCGACGAATATATATTTAAAATCACTACTTATAAATTTGATTTATTAAAAATCATATCGTCACCTAAAATGCAAAAGGCCGTAACCACACTTCATATTTTACACCAGAGACAAAAAACTATATGAAAATGCAAAATTCCGTAACAACAATTTCCAAGTTTTTTTTTTTTTTTATATAAAACTAAGCAATAAAGTAAAATTTTTTAATCTTTCACTTAAAGCATAAATAGATAAAGCATAAAACAATCTTCGAACCAACATTTTCTTAAATGGAACACATTTTACAACGGTTTCGTTTATGAAATTAATATTAATTTCATTTTTGACTTTTGTTAATATTGATGTGATTTTTGAATATATGAATATGAAAATTTTTGTGTAGATGTAGTTTGGGTTAGTGCATTATAATACAGTAAAAAACCAAATTCTGATTGTGACGATATGTAGAATGACAAATTAAAGAAGGGTAAGAATATAATCACCCCTATTATGTAAGTCGTTGTCGACGTCGTCACTAATTTGTACTCGTTGTCACATAGTATTGTGTGACGTCGACTTGTTATCGATAATTTAAAAGAAATAAATATCTTCTCTAAATATTTTGTGACAATTGTTTATTTTTATTTTGAAATTTATCATAATAATGTGTTTTTTTTTTTTTTGCACTAAATTGCTGCAAATGATCTACCAATGAAGAAAAGTCCTGACATAAATATTGGACGCCGAATGATTGGTTGAACAGACAAAAGTGAATGGTGATTTTACAAAGAAAATCATGTTTAGCTACGAGGCACACTTTCATCTCAGTGGATTCGTTAACAAGCAGAATTGCCGCATTTGGCCAAATGAGAATCCACGAGTGATTGTTGAAAAGACGATGCATCCACAAAGAATGACTGTTTGGTGCGGTTTATGGGCTGGCGGCGCCAAGGTCGCCCAAGCAGTTACCGTGAATGGTGTTTGATATCGCGAGATGATAATGGACTTCTTGTGGCCAGAAATTGAAGATATGGACCTTCCATTCACTACTTTATTATGGATTAGTTAATTTTTCCCCGTGGTCCATAACCAAAAATATAATTATACATAATTTATTTATTATAAATAAAGAAACAATTATATTTCCTTTTAAAAAAAGGTAAATTATTATAACTTTTCTTTTATTTTGCCAACTTTCATTCTGAGTCGACATCAAAAAATGTGTCGACAAAATCAGAGTCGTTTCAACTCGACGTCGACTTTAAATCGCCTTAGAAAATTACAAAACTTTGTCAATATTGAGATTTGTAGTCAATATAGACATCAGAAATACCATTTTTGTTTTGTCGACGTGACTTGTTGTCGACGATAACATACATAATAGGGGCGAATATTAAAGTTTAAAGTTTGTCTATATTATTGTTGTTTTTAATTAGAAGTATACAATTAAGTGCAAAAGTGGACGAATTGACAATATCCATGTTTATTTAAAAAATTTTACTTTCGACTAAATTTTACTAACTTTTATTCCTAGTAAAAATTACGAGTATTAATAGTTTTTATTGGTCATATTGGTCATTTGACCAATCAGTAATTGTTTTGCGAATTGAAAAGGAGCAAATCTGCTTTCAATTTTTTCCATTAGATTGGATTTTTTTTATGGGCGTGTCTAATATTTCTCCCATAATAAGGCCATTACTCTGGTATATTTCACCATAAGAGTGGTGTGTACAATTGAAATAAATGATACACCAAAAGATGCAGACTAAAAATATCTTCAAGCCACCCCAACTTAATTTTTTATGTGCTCAATAGTTTCGGAGTTATTTCGAAATTAGTGTCCGAAAAATTGTTTCATGAAAATTTAAGATGTTTTTGTCGCTAAAATTTCTTTTGATAAACGAAAACATCAAAAACAGCTGAATAAGGTGATAATAATAATCATGTCCATACAAGAAAATCAATACGAGATAGAAAAAAGTTAAAGCAGATTCTTGTTTAGCATTTCAAATTCCATCGAATCCATCTATTTCTTATTTAAGACGAAAAAAAAAAAAATAAAAATTTAACTTAACTGTAACGGAAATGAAGATTTGTGCACCAATGAAATATTTTTGATGTTTTCACTTTTAAAAAGAAATTTTAGTAAAAAATTTTAAATTTTGCATGGAAAACACTTATTTCAACTGTTAAATGTAAAACTATTTTTTTTATAAATATTGCTGTCTATCCTTTATAAGTTAATATGTTAATTGCGTGGTTTTGCATTTCAGTAGACGATATATAAGTTAAACTTATATTTTTGCGTTGTTACTAGGGTTTGGGGTCCGAGAATTCCCGGAAATTTTTCGTCGGGAATTCCCGGGAATTTTTTCAAATTTTCGCGAAAAAAAAGGGAAATTTAATATTCATGTAGTTTTATATTCTTATAGGAAAAAATGTTACTGTTTGTATCGCCTAAGTGAAAATTGTACATTAACTAAAGGCATTTTTAGATGCTAATACGAAATATAAATAAAATTAGATACAAGTGATATTTAAGATTATTGAAAAACATTTTATCGGTGCACTGATGAAAAGTCCTACCATTCATATTCCGAATACACGAGTTTTTAACTATAATATTTCTATAATCTTTTAAACATTTAATGATGATGTACCATTTTAAAAATTCATTTAAATACTAATTTTTCATTCCATAACGCCATTCACAAAAGTATATTTCTACTGAATAAATTTATAAAGAAATCATTGAATTTTTGTTAATTCAAATCTTCTGCAAATTTAATGGAAATGTTTATATTTTTTAAATATTTTATATATATATATATTTTTTTGGTTTTCAATAAGTTTGTTCCCGTACTTTTTGGGTAAAATGAGAAAAGGCTGATGTTTTCTCAAAAATGTACAAAAATACGGGAACACGAAAAACAATTTTTTTAGAAAGTAAACATCAAACTATTTGGAAATTCATGTGTAAATGTTATTTTATTTTTTATCATATATCAACGTTCTTAATTTGTATACCCTACACCACCATAGGTGGTTGGGGTATTATGTGTTTGTGCAGAAATTGTAACGCAGAGAAAAAATCTTCGGACCCCCACCTTAAAATATACCGTTCAACTCAGAATCACTTTCTGAGTCGATTTAATGATGTCCGTCCGACCGTCTGGCTGGCTGTCCATGTAAAGCATGTGCGCATAGTAAAGAGAGCAATTTTGAAGATAATTTTATGAAATTTGGTACATACGATTTTTTGGCACAAGAACGAAGCCTATTGAATTTGGTTATGATCGGCCCATTATTTCACCTAGCCCCGATACAAATGTCCCCCCGGAATAGAGTTTTAACACTAATATGTGCCTTAAAAATAGGAATATTTTAATGAAATTTAGCACAAATAAGTTTTGTATAAACGCAAATCCGTTTCATGAAGATCGGTCCATAACTGACCATAGCTCCCATATAAACCTCTCTACCGAAAATCACTTTAACATGCATAAATCCCATACAAATGTTACTATTATGTTAATATTTAACACAAATAAATTGTATAAAAGTAAAAACTAAATTATGTGGATCGAAATGGTGTAGGGTATCATATAGTCGGGCTTGACCGACTATATCTTCTCTCGTTTTAATTGAAACTTTCTTCTTAGTACCAAAAACTAAATATTTATTATTTATTTTCATTCAAAGTTTTTATTTGTATTTAAAAGAAATTTCAAAGAATTTAAGACTATGAATTAAATTGTTATGAAAGCTTTAAAGAAATTACTGGAGCACTTACTTTTTTTTTGGTATGAAATGTTTAAGAATATTTAAATTTTTGATTGGTTTTACACTATAATACTTTGTATTAATACCAAAAATATTTTCAAATGTATTATGCTGTAAATACCTTCAATACTTTGTATGTTGAAGTCTTTAAATTTTTGAAATGAATTGCATCTCTTAAAGCAAATTTCGGCACATTTTTTCATTTGTAGTCAATTCTGTTCAATTTTTCGTTTTTAATTTTTTAAAAAAGATTTTAATAAGGAAAATTAAAACTATGACATTTAATAATACTTTCCTCAATACATTTTTTGATATGTATTATAAAAAATGAAAATCTGGTATTAACACAAAGTATTATAGTGTAAAACCACCTTAACTAATCGTAAATTTGATTTATAATGTTGTTTTATATTTTTGAATAGAAAAAATTGCATTCTTTATAAAAAATCATTGCTTTTTTCTTAAAATTTTAATTTCCCGGGAATTCTCGGGAAATCGAATTTTTTATTCCCCTTTCCCGGGAAACAAAATATCACGGGAAACCTCAAGCCCTAGTTGTTACTCAACGAAAATGTTTTTTCTGTTTATATATTGATTTGATATGTTCTTTCTGTGAGAATATCAAAATATTTCGCTCACTCTTTCCTAAATAATAATAATAATAATAAATAATAAATAATTTTTATTACTTTTTAATTTAGATATACTCCAATAAAATAAAGAAACTCTCAAAAGATATATCAAATAGTAATTCGGATAAAACAACTGTCGATAGTGATTTAAAAAGTATAAACTCACTTAAAAAAAAGAAATTCACAATGGATGACAAAAAAGTTGGTCAAACACCAGTTGATTTGATAAACGAGTCAACTTCAGAATCAAAAGAAACCTCAATGCATAGCAAAACAAACAGCCCGCCTGCTGCACAAAAGGTGGAGAAAAATATAAACACAGCAGTAGAATCAAGTCCTTGTACAGCAATACAAAAATTTAATCCAAATGTTCGTTTTATACTAAAAAGCGTTGAACAATCGGCACGAAACACAAACACAAACTATTTGGAACTTGAAACGGAATTCCCTCGCGATTATGATGATAATATTGAAATTTTATCCCGTGAGACGGAACACTTAGAAGAACAGTTTCGAACACCAACCCGAACAAGTACAACTGATTTGACCGGACAACATATTTCCACAACAGCAGGTGTTGTAGTATCCTGCGAACCTTTGGTTCAAGTTATAACAATACCGACCGATGTTAGCCATAGTCCAACAGATAATTCTCCATTAACAGCAGATAAAGAAATTAAATCTAAAGAAGGTATTGGAAATGTGAAACGTGTTGGATTTAAGGTAGAAGAAAAATTTGAAGAACATGTAGCTGAAAGCAGTGTTATACCAAAAGGGATTTCAAAAATAACACGAAGCTTAGAATTAGGTCAGAAAGATTCTTCGTCTATAGATCTTCCGTCATCTGAGGAAAAAACTGAAGATTTTGTTAATTTAGGTACAGAAGCGGGCCAATTAAAATCGACACAATCATGTACGCTTATGACGAAATCGTCATTAGCATCCTTAGTTAACGCCACTGCTCTTTCATCGTCTGCTAGCACTCCATCCATAAGCAAACCCACTATTAAAGATGATGACGATGAACCTGTTGCTATGTCACCATGCGGTCGTTTCTTTAAATACGACAAAGAAGTTGGACGAGGTAGCTTTAAGACTGTTTATAGAGGATTGGATACAGAGACTGGAGTCGCTGTAGCCTGGTGTGAATTATTGGTATGTAAAATTCTTAATTATATATTTGTTTACATGATTATTTGTTTTATTTTTAATAACAAAATCCAAATGTAATTAAATTATTTTTATTTCAATTTTTCATTAAGGACAAGCAAGTTAAAAAGAGCGAACGTAAGCGTTTTCGTGAAGAAGCAGATATGTTAAAAAAGTTACAACATCCAAATATTGTTCGTTTTTATACATATTGGGAGTTCACAGTATCTCGTAGGAAAAATATTGTTCTAGTCACGGAATTAATGCTTTCCGGAACCCTAAAATCGTAAGAAATATTTCATATATGTACTCATCTAAATAAAAAGTACTCATAAATAGTTGTACCGGTTATCTTAAGTGGTATTATTATTGTTTCAAACAAATATTTTTACAAATGAATGCTTCTTTAGCATAATTTCTTTATGATGTTGTTTCATAGTGTTTTATATTCTTAAAATAAATAAAAATTAATACAATATTTTTTTCGGGATCTCACTGTAAAGTTGTGTCTAACTTTACACCCCGTCCCCGATTTACGTCGTTATTTTTTTTTTTTTTTTAATTTTTTTTTCCTTTCATTAAACATCTTAAATTTTTTACAATCCATCCTGCAAGTTGATTTAACTTGAATAGGTGCTTTTCCCCGTTTTATTATTAGAGGGAGTCTCTCACTTTTACACTCACACCAATATAAATTAAAAAAGTTGTGCAACTTGAACAGTTATATATATTTTTTTGTACGTATTTTTCTTGCGCGAAATAAAAGCAATCAAGTGTTTTGTTGTAAATTGTTGCATTTTTTTGAATTCGTTCCCTCTACATCTACATCAATGTATGAATGTGAATTTTTATAACTTACTACACCGAAGGAGTTTGGGATAATCTGATCATGCTGATGTTTATTACGCATAAAAAAATATTGGTGCAACACTCACCTCAGAGTGAAACTTTCAACATCCGTGTAGTTGGTTGTCTATCTATTAAAACCTTCTATCGGTCCAATTTTTTTAAGTTAGCGTAATAAAATTTTACTTTATATTATTAACTTTGGTATAAGAAAAGGGTTGAATTTTGTTAGGATCGGTACATTATTTCCCCTATCCACCATATAAATATCCTTCCGAAATGAGATTTTAAAATCTTAAATGGCTTAAATTAATCACGATTTACATAAAACTCAGCAAAACTAAGTTTTCTATAAGCATATGTATGTAGATTTTGAAAACATTTCGATGAACACTTTGTGGTTTTGTGATTTCTCTGTCACACTCTATCCTCTATTTTAAATTATATACACAGATTTTCAACTTTATATTTACATTTTTTATTTACAATATTTACAAAACTTAAAATAACCTAGCATTAACACAAGCTCCTTTTGTGTTAATGCTACTTCCACTCAGCTCAACCCACACTGAGTAACTCTCCCTTTGTCCAAACTGTAGGTCTTATATACCCACGTTTCCATTCAGTCTTATCCCGTCCTGTCTAAGCCCAACCCTTATAATCTAAACTAACGTCTTCGTCCAGCAAAACCTCGGTGATCCTCCCATCTTTTCACCTCCAGTTCCTACATTCGGCCCTCCTGACAGTACATTCGAACTCGAATGTAGAAAACCATGAGTTCTCGTCCCCTGTGACGTTGATAAATCTTCCAGAATCTCCAACTTCTCTCTCCACCTCTTCCAACTCTCTTTACATAAAGGTTTATTAAACACTGCCTACACTCACATGCTTCTCCAGGACAAGATTTTTAACGAAATCTCCATAAGTCCCACTTGATCGGCGGTGCCGAATCTTTGATACCCTTCACCATATTACCATATTACCATCTTACTATCTTATCGACATCATATTACCATATTACCGACAAATAATAAAATTTTCGCCTTAACGTATGCTTTCATATTTTCACATATATAAATCTAAATTTTTTTCAAACTACGAAAATTTGAATATGAAAAAAAAAAAAACAATCATAGCAGGCTTTGCTTTTAAAAACTTAACAACAACAATTCCATATTTATTTATTTTTTTTGTGTGTGTATATACAAACTGACTGCATATACAAAGAACAACAACAACACTGTTATTCATTATATTACTTCTGTTGCTAACTAAACTACTTGTCTTATAGGCAAAAACGTCACTAATAGTCATTACAATGCTTAATATACATGTTTGTGTATGTATTTAGGTATATTCTTAACAGATATGTTTTAGTTTTAAAAAATAAACAACAACAATTCCATATCTATTTATTTTTGTACAGACTGCATATACAAAGAACAACAACACTGTTATTCATTATATGACTGCTGTTTCTAACTAAACTACTTGTCTATACAAAAAACAAAAAACGTCACTAATAGTCATTACAATGCTTAATATACATGTTTGTATGTGTATTTATATTCTTAACAGATTTGTTTTTGGGCCATAACTCTGTTGATTATGAACGAATTTGGTTTATTAAAAAAAACGAAATTTTATAAAAACATTTATGACTGATCTATATAAAAATAAAAATCTGTAGCTTGAACAAGGGCTTCAAAAATAAAAAAATCGTTTTCCCCGATATCTCAGTTATTACTGAACCGATTTATTTCATTTTTTCAGAACAAAAATTCAGAAAATAATTTCCGAGCCCCCTTTAAAAATTCGAAGTACCTGGTATATGCAGAGGCTTCAGAAACTGAAAAACCGGTTCCTAACACCGGTTTTTAAAGCATATCTCCGCCATTTATAAACCGATCCTGCTGATTCAAAAAAACGAAATTTTATAAAAATATTTGTGACCGATCTGTATAAAAATAAAAATCTATAGCTTAAACCAGGGCTTCAAAAAATAAAAAATGCGTTTTGTCCGATATCTCAGTTATTATTGAACCGATTTATTTCATTTTTTCAGAACAAAAATTTAGAAAAAAATGTCCGAGACTTTTTTGTAAAAAAGAAGTCCCTAGTATATACAGAGGCTTCAGAAACTGGAAAACCGGTTCAAAAACCGGTTTTTTTAACATATCTCCGCATTGTATGAACCGATCTTGCTGAATTCCAATAGCAAAATTCTCGAAAGCATTTCCGATCGTTTGACATATATATTATATATGTCAGTTATCGGTGGGCTTCATAAACGCCATTTCAACCGACACACGGACGGACGGACATGGTCCTATCGTCATCATTTCTTACAAGGATCCCGAAAATGTAAACTTTTTTGCTCTCCGACGAAAATTGTGGGAATTACAAACGGAATGACAAACTTATATATACCCTTTACACCTTTGGTGAAGGGTATAAAAATAAACAAAATATTAAACTTCCAAAGTAAAAAATGTATAAAACTCACAAAAACAAAAAACTATCACGCATTATATCACCCAAACAATATTTAATACGTAATAGTAAAATTCACCAAAAACAAAGTGTAACCCAAAATATAAAAAAGACACCTGAAAATAAACAAAATCCTAGCAACCAAAAAACGATCACAAAAAAAAAAATACGATACCTCCACCAAATTACAAAAACAAATACGCAGAAAATAAAAACATCTAAACAAAACGCACTTTCCAAACACGTGTGCCTTATCAACGTAAACAAACAACAAAAAATTACTCACGAAAAAACTCAAAATACTAACTCCTTTTACAAAAAAATAATAATGACCTAACATACCACGGACACTAAAATTGCGCAGCTGCAAGTACTAAAAAAATCAAATCCCAAAAAAACACTTAACAACACAAAGCTGTGCACAATACCCAAAAACTGACTTAAAGGACACTCTTAACTAAAAAAAAAAAAAAAATCACACACAAAAAACTTCCAAAAATGCGTAAACAACTCGCACGTGCACATACAAAAACAATTATCTTGCGAACACTATGGAATTTAATACACCATACTCATCGATCTCCTCTCTGGGCGGTGCTTCACACTCTGTCATGTTCACGTTCTGTTGTCGCAGAACGATAAACCTTCTCCTTTCGGCTATTTACTACTCACTCTACATATTATGCGCCACTACAGATTCTCTACATCCTTTCTCTCTCCCATGCTCAACGTTCATAGGCGATATAGGGTATCTGTCTCTTTCACACATAAAAATTTTGTAGCGAAAGACAATACAAATTTTCAGAAAATTTAGAAAAATGCTATTTTTTTACATTAAAAATAATGATGTTAATTAAAAAAAATACTAATAAAATGTATATTTTTTTTTGCGTTTAATATAATAATGTTAAATAAAACAAGCGAGAATGTTATATTCGGCTTGGCCGAATCTATAGAGTAACTTCGGGTTATATGGTATACCTATTTTTATTTTCGCTGTAAAACTGAGAAACTTTAATCGATTACAATATATGTATGTAATTTATTCGGTAATATCTTACACGAGTTAAACTCACATTAGCTATATTCAAAAGGGTTTGAACGCATAATTTCAGAAATTTTTAGAAAATTTATAAAACCCACAAATAACCCTTTTAAAAAAATGGCGAGTAATATGATACATCGTGATCTACAAGCTTTTATAAAGAAATCCCGCTTTTTAGATCTTATGTTTTCTATAACATTCTTACCAATATTTAAGTATAACTGAATTTTTTTTTCAATTGAAAAGTTGATAACTTTTTTAAAAATCGTTTTTGACAATTAAAATTTTTAAGCTTTTTGTTACGATGATAATCTTCTCTACAGACTGATCTTAAATGTACTGTTGGGGGGAGAATCGTGATTAATTTTAACAAATATTGTAATAATAAAAAACGGGGATTAGTTCAGGATTCACAAAAGAATAATTTATTTTTAAGCGATACGTACCTTTGCTCTATTCGAGACTTTATTTATGAGTGATTCATGCTTCATACTCTTTTTTCTAAAACAACTTGTTACACAAAACTTAAAACAATAAGAAACTACAACTTTGTTGTGCTCTGTTCTTACATTAATAGATATTTGTTTATGTGCATTTATCCTTAAACATCCCGGCCCCCTTGCTATATTGCAACAAATGCACACGGGACACGTATAGTTTTATAGAAAATATTTGTATTTTATATAATAGTTTTATAGAATTCAGTTTATAATTCATGATACATTAATATAAATGTATATAGATACATATAATAAAAGATATAAATATTTCACAGTTTTGCATAAACAAAAATTAAAATACTGAATAAACTTAATTAAAAAATCAGCAGTTCAAGTTCAATGTCAAATGATATACTTAATTAAAAAATCAGCAGTTCAAGTTCAATGTCAAATGATAGACAGCATTTAATCTCCTATTTTGCCAATTATTGTCCAACCTAAGACCGTATCCTGTGCCATTGGGGACCCGATCGATTCCGGTTGAATACCAGATTTTATGATGCGAGGGTATATGTCTGCGCCAAGAATAACATTTATGTCCGCATGCTTGTATAAATTGGGATCTGCCAGACGTAAATTGGTGTATAATGACGAAACTCTCTCGTCAATCTGTTCTTTAGGTTCTTTTCGTGGCAGATCGTTTGCAATTTTAGCTCTCAGTGTAAAAATTGGACCATCGTCAAAACGTGGGCGTATTTTAATTTTACACCAACGATCAAACCTAATCCTCTCTTCAGGTAGTTTGTATCGTTCTATTAAGAATTCTGCGATGGAGCTTACTTCTGAACAGGGATTAAGGATTCCTCTTACATTCCCCCATTCGGCTCCCAACTCAATCTTAACAATGGTCGTTGGCAGCATCGTAACTGTTCGTAAAGAAGTAGAGCTTGCAGTAGGTTTGGGCGAACGAAGGCGTTCATGACTATGAAGAAGAGTATGGTGACGGCTTCCACACTGACGGCAACGATCAGTGTTTCGACAACGGTGGACGAGGTGTTAAAAAATACCGATTCTCACAGTATCGGTATTTTTTAACAACCCTTAATTTTTCAGATACGTTTAAACGTTTGAATTTAAGACATTTGCGCAGTGGGTGGACTCTATGGCACAAACGGCATTCCGTCTTCTTCTGATGGTGAGAGTTACGGCGATGGTCTCTTTCTTCTAAGGGTGAAAGGCTACGACGGGGATGACGAGGCATGGTTGACACTGTAAATAAAACTAAAAGGTTTATATTAGTGCTGCACGGGGTTAGGGAGCAAAATTAATTTAGGCCTAGTAACGATGCCATTGGCAGTTCGTACTTCGGCGACCCTAACTCTGTTGTCATTTCCATGTATAACATGGCCGAGCCGCCATTGGTTGGGAGGCAAGTTATCTTGTCTTACAATGACAAGATCGCCGATTGCGTAATCACGCTGGGGATATTTCCACTTAAAACGTTTGTGGAGCTCTTTTAAGTATTCCTCTTTCCACCGGCGAGAAAAATGGTGGTATAAAATCTTCAATTTCTGCCAGCGATTAACATAGCTCAATGAGTGATCAGACAAATCAGGCTCGGCCGACGATAGTAATGAATTTCCGATGAGGAAATGACCAGGGGTCAGTGCGCAAAGATCTGAGGGATTGTCACTCATTGGGCTCAGAGGTCTGGAATTTAAACAAGCCTCAATTCTGGTAAGCACAGTCGCAAGTTCTTCGAATGTAAAACTCTGACAGTGAGATATTCGTTTAAGGTGCATCTTGAAACTCTTAACTCCTGCTTCCCAAAGTCCTCCCATATGGGGAGCTCCTGGCGGGATGAAATGCCATTCTAGCGAAGCAAAGGCATGTTGTTCGAGGACCTTCCGTCGAACAAGTGAAACGAATTGAGATTTATCAGCGTCCAATATATTCGAAGCACCCACAAAGGCAAGTCCATTATCAGAATACAGGGCATTTGGCGACCCTCGTCGGAAAAAGAACCGGGCGAATGCTGTTAAAAATGCCTGAGTCGATATTTCACTTGTCGGTTCTAGGTGTATAGCCTTTGTTGCAAAGCATACAAAAAACAATACGTAACCTTTAGTAACTTTGCACCCACGACCTACGTATGTTTTGATATCAAAGGGACCGGCGAAGTCTACTCCTGTATTAGTAAACGGGCGAGAAATCGTAGTCCTCTCGGGGGGTAAAGCCGCCATTATTTGATTACTTTTCTGACGTTTTTCAATTACACATGTACGACATTGTGATATAATAGTTTTGATCAAAACCTTTAGCCGAGGAACGTAATAATAAAGTCTCATAAGCCTGTATAAAAGAGCATTCTGTCCATGAAGGGAGTACTTATGTAGATACGATAAGTATAATCGGGTATAAGATCCATGATATGGTAAGATAATTGGAAAGCGTTCATCATAATTTAAGTCAGGAGAGTTTGATAATCTACCATTGATCCGCATTACAGGATCTAGGAAAGGGTTTAATGTGAATAGGTGACTTCTTCTGGGTATTTGCTGACATTGAGACAATAGTTTATATTCATCTGCGAAGTATAGCTTTTGACAAGCGATGACCATGCGAGACTTAGCATATATCAATTCAGTTCGTGTTATTTCGTCGGTAGTTGCAAGTTTATGACGCAGATTTCGGTTACATCTATAGTAGAAGCGATACAGTTGGCAAATGACACGCATAGCTTTTGGAAAATCTGAAAAATTTTTTAGAATATCACTATTCTGAATCTGAGTCAAATGAGTGTGAATGGGTTTGGCTTCTACATCTGTGATAAAGTTTGCAGTACTTTGAGGCCATTCATTCTTTGGATATCTGAGCCACGTGGGTCCGTGCCACCACAAGTCACTAGACATGAGTTGGGAAACTGTGAGCCCACGGGATGCCAAGTCGGCGGGGTTACTTTTGGAGTCAACATGAAACCAACATTGACTAACAACCTTCTCAACAATTGAAGAAACTCTATTTTTAACAAAAGTTTTCCACTTATTAGGGGGTTTTTGTAACCATGCCAAGACTATTGTTGAATCGGTCCAGAGAAATAGCTTGTGATTTCGAAGGTTGAGCTGGGCTAGAATAGAATCGACCATAGTAGCCATTAGTTCGGCTCCACAAAGTTCCTTTCTTGGTAATGAAGCAAATTTAACCGGGGCGACTTTTGTTTTAGCGACTATCAAAGGTGACGAAACGGATCCTAAATGTTCTGTACGCAATTACAGGGTTGCGGCATATACTTTCTCTGAGGCATCACAGAAGCCATGCAATTCGATAGAATAAGACGGGTCGAAGTCCACGAATCGGGGGATCTTGATGTGTTCTATATTTACGTAGTCATCTAAGAAAGCATGCCATTGTAATAAAGTTGAGGGTTTAAGATCCTCGTCCCAGTCTGTTTCATCCTTCCAGATTTGTTGCATAATCATTTTGGCTACAATTATTTTGGTGGCAAGCCAACTGGCAGTGTCAAACAGTTTGGCGATTTCAGACAGTACGGATATTTTGGTTATTGAACTCCGATCGGGCTGATTCTTCAGGCGAAAATAGAAATGATCACTCCCTGCATTCCACCGCAGACCTAGGGTTTTCGTTGTACAAGAGTCTGATAATTTCAGGAACTCTGTATCCAGTAAATGATCAGGGGGATATCTTTAAGTAGATGCTGATTGTTTGCTGTCCCATATAGTTACGAAGAATATTTGAAACTATGGGATTTGATTGTTCATATAAATTTGCTAATTCAAGAAGGGTTCGAATCGCCAGATAGGAAGCGCAATTGACACCAAAAGTAACGGTGTATAGCTCAAAATCTTGAGGGGGTTCTTCGGGAGAATTTCGGAAAATAATTTTCTGAAAGCGGGTATGACATGGATTAACCAATATCTGGCGGTACATCTTTTCTATGTCGGAATTAAAAACATATCGGAAAAGTCTCCAACGCAAAATTAGCACGGTTAGATCGGCTTGTAAAATAAGACCGGGGTAGAGTACATCTTTGAGACTATGTCCATTTGACGAAGGGCTGGACGCGTTAAAGACTACACGTAATTTTGTCGTAGTTTTAGAACTGCATGGTGAGGTAGATAATATGTTGAGTTGGTATTAGAGGGGTTCACAATGGTCATTTGATTCAACGATGATTATTCAGAAATAACTCGATCATAATCGGATTTTAATTGTGGGTTCTTCATCAATCGAGTCTCATTTCGCAAGAATTGTGTGAGAGCAATATTTCGGGAGGAGCCAATATTGATATCTTCAGGGTATTCGCGTCGAAAAGGTAAGGAAACAAAAAACCGCCCACTGTCAGTGCGATATGTAGTAGATTGGTAAATATTTTCGCAGTGAAGATCTTCTTCAGACAGTCGAGGTTTTTTTGGGAACTTTCTCAAGTTCCCAGAATCTTTTGAGATGATTATTCAACGCAATTTCGTTATAAAAGGCTGACACTGATCGGATATGACTATTGGTCGCAAGCTTCCCTGTAATTATCCAACCAAAAACAGTTTGTTGTGCCACTAAGGATTGATTATTGTCCCACAGTAAACCATTACGTATGATTTTTGGATACAGGTCACCACCTGTATCCAAGAAGTAATTCGATTTCAGAACTATTTGTAATATGAGAATCCGCCATCACTAAATCAGAAAATTCGCTATCCCTGAGAGTAGACAATGGGAAATATGGAAGTTGACCAGTTAACTTCTTCACGACAAAGGCGTCAGTATATGTTTCAAAAGAGTTGTCAATGAGAGAACCAATGCGAATATAGCACAATTGGGTTGAGATAGCAGTTAAGGCATTATTCAAACCATGTATTTCAGTTTGAGATGATTTAGTTGTCAGTAAGAGCTTGTTCTGTAGCTTCTTCGAGATAAAAGTTGCTTCAGAAGCAGAATCGATTAAGGCACGAACTGTGTATATGAGGTCATTTGAATAAATATCTACGAGGGCTGTTCCGGGTCAAATGGTAGAATTTGAGGTGGACTGTACTTGAGTTGAGTAAGATTGACGCATTTGGGCAGCAGCTTCAGCGGATGTAGAGTGGTTAGTGTTTAAAAACGACGTTTGAGGGGGGTTATTTACACGAGAATTTTGGGAAGTCGTGTTAGGTGGTGAAACCGCTGTCCTAGCGTTCATTTGGGGGTTAGATGTATTGGTAGATGTGTGGTGCTCTATGCGATGGAGTAAAGAATGATGTTTCTGTTTGCATAACTGACATACATATTGACTTTTACACTTCTTAAACTCGTGAGACGTACCGAGGCAAATTGTACATCGCTTTTGCCTTTTAACGATAGCAAACCGTTCTTCAACAGGCATTCCGAGAAAAGTGGGGCAAAGTCTAAGGGGATGTGCTTCAGGGCAAAGGGAACATGTTCCAGTTTTGTCATTAGAAACACTAGTTCGGTAGCTTTTGACTTTCTTTTGATCCGATACGTTTTGTTTCTTTGAATGAGGAAATTTATTATTGGAATTATGGGGATTTACAAAAGTGGTGCGAATGTCAGCCACAGACTCTAAAGTCTGAAATCTAGAAGTCAAAAAAGCATCCATTTGTTTCCATAATGGCAGCTCTGTGTTATTGGGAAGAGATTGCTCCCATAAATTAAGGGTTACTTTCGGCAAACATGTTGAACAAATGTATATGAAAATTATATCCCAGTTCCCGGTATCGATTTTCAAAAGAGATAGGTTAGTAACACAATCGTTAATGGTTCGTTGAATCTGCCTTATATTAGTAACGGTTTCTTTAGAAATTGGGGAGATGTTGAAAAGACTTTTTAGTTGAGCGTTGACGAGTATCCTCTTGTTTTCATATCTATTGACTAAATTCTGCCACGCCATTTCAAAACCGTCATTTGTTATGGGACATGTCCTAAGTAACTCACGGGCCTCTCCCTGTGTCTTCTTGATAAGGTGACACATCTTTTCGACAGGGGAGAGTCGTTTACTATTACGATACAAGGCCGTGAACATGTCACGGAAAGTTGGCCACGATTGGTAATCTCCATGAAATACTTCAGTATCGCAAGGAGGTAACGAAATATTAGGTGTAACATCAAATGGAGGTGCTAATTAAATTTATTTAATATATCATCGTAACATGACCTAACATTTGACCAAAGACGAACAATTTCGTCCTTCTGTACCTCCAAAGTGTGAAGGGAGTGAACTTCAGCAGGGAGAGTATCGAAATAAGCCTGAAACTCGACCACCCTATCAGAAGCGCGAATAAACGAATCGAGTACTGACATGACGAGTTTACTAAAACCTAATGACGAAAAAAATTTCAGAAAAAAAATTTGTCTTTGAATCCTTGAATCAGGACTATCCAAAGTCTGACCGAAAACGTCTCAAAATATAGGACTCAAAAAATAGTACCGACAAAAAAGAAGATATTTTATAAACACTATATGTAATTCCAAAAAAAAAAAAAAAAAAAAAATCAGCAGACTTATGTAAAATGTCACTAAAAGTCACTAATGTTTCTTGGTCATGACCGAAATTATAATTTATGGTGTAAAAGTGTTCTTTTCTTCTTAAGTTTCTTTTCTTTTTTTAAAAAATACGTATTTAGGGGGTATAATAAAATGCAAGCGGAAAAAAGTATTAAATTGTGTATATAAAGATGCAAAAAGCCTGGTATAGATGTAGTCTATCTGTATTTATTTGAGTTTATGTATCTGTATTGATATCAACAATTTTCATTGATTTGCATATAAAAATTGTTTCTTACGACATATATTTCACATCTAATTAAATGTTGAATATAATTATTTTACTTTATTATATATTAATTACTCGTTATTATTTTTTATTTATATTATCTTCAAATAATTTTATTTTAAAGTTTATTTCGCAACGATTTCATTTAAATTTATCGCAAACTTCATTCATCCGTTTAAAATGTTTATGTAGCAAAGTAGTTTCGAATAAGAAATGTTCGTTGGTAAAACAGAAGATACAACTTTAGTTACAGATACTGTTGATCACTTTCTAAAGATACAGATATGTAAACAAAAAGGTTTTGTTTATATTTAAACTTCCAGTTATATGATGTTGGAAACAGCTGATAAAAAATTTTTGTTATTTTTCTTTTTTCTTTTGTTTACAACTTTAAGTTGTGTGTGAACTAGTCATGCACTCTCTGTTATGATCTTATACATGTAATAACACTGAGAGTGTCAATTAAACCTCTGGTTGTATGTTATTTACACGATGTTGTTTACATTTACAACTTTATGTTGGGTATGATTAGATTTATTATTTTTGTCAATACTGCTGTTAAACGTAGTTGGATAAAATGTTAACACATGAAGTTAAGAGAAATGTTTATTAAAAATGATTTTAACAGAATTCTTTCGTATTTTTAAGTAAAACAAAATAAAGTTGTAATTCTTTAAATGTGGATTTCGTTTTATCTAAACGGAGGGAAATTTTTGCACACAGAATTCTAACTGTATGATCAAGTTTTTGTTATTGCACTTTATATACACTTGCACTTTTATTTACTTTTTTCCTTTGCACTTTTATAATAGTAAAGTATATAAAAGACACTTACTTTATGTGATGACTGATGATTTTAGGTAAAAGCAACAATAAAGCCTTCTGGTTGAGTTGTTTACACAGCAATACAGAATATATATATTTTAGTGATATCCACGGGGGGTTAGAGTTGTATATAATCTTGAGATGTCTACGAAAGTTATATATTCTCTAAAATTAAAAAATATTTGTGAAAATATCCACGATATAAGGTATTCGGCTCGAATGGACCAGATGTTGGGGGGAGAATCGTGATTAATTTTAACAAATATTGTAATAATAAAAAACGGGAATTAGTTCAGGATTCACAAAAGAATAATTTATTTTTAAGCGATACGCACCTTTGCTCTATTCGAGACTTTATTTATGAGTGATTCATGCTTCATACTTTTTTTTATAAAACAACTTGTTACACAAAACTTAAAACAATGAGAAACTACAACTTTGTTGTGCTCTCTTCTTACATTAATAGATATTTGTTTATGTGCATTTATCCTTTATGTTTTTTTGAAGATCTTCTAAACGATGCGCATTGTTAAACAAAATATTTAATATATGTAAATGTTTAAATAACACACAGTGGGGTCAAACGCAAATTGTTTGGTATTAAATCTGTATCTCCAACTCCTACTACTGGTTGGATTAAATTGAAATGTATGAAAGAGTTTCAGAGGAGGACCTAAGCTTTGAGATAAATGATCTTGTAGTCACCCTGTGATAACACAAGAAAATCTACAGGGTGTCAAAATTAATTACCTCGAGTAAGTAAAAGTTTTAAAAAATCGTAACTTATACAAATGAAGTCCGATTTTAAAGATTTGGCAAGATAAAGAAAAAATAAGCTTACTCACCCAAGTTATCTCTTACAGTTAAAAAGATATTTGCACTTAAATTTTGAATTTTTTTGGCTCGACTTTCGTTCGTTTTTCGGGAATAAGTATTGAGGTATATAAGGTAGAAATTTTTTAAAAATATTCAGTAATTTTCCATGGCACAAGTATTATAAGGTATATGCAAAACGGCAACAACTACAACAACGTAACTGTGTCAGTGTAACACAACTTCAAAAACAACTGATTTTTGTTTGTAAACATTTTATAGCGCTTCTTGCTTTATTATATTTTTCGTTCTAAAAATTTTAATATATTTGAGAAAAGTAAATAAAAAGTTTATGTATTTTACAACTTATATTCGTCTTTTTAGTGGCAGTTTATATTTGTAACGCAATTTTTATCATTAAACAATCCAAGTTACTTCGAATTATTAAAGTTCTCAAATGCAAAATTATATACAATATTAATGTGTTTGTATAAAACTTGTATATTATCTTTTATTTCTTTTTGCTTTTTATAACACAAAACACATGAAATGTAACAAAAAATAGTTTATTAATAACAACACAAATATATTTTAGTATTATAACACAGGAATTGTATTATAAAATTATTTACTTTTCTTGGAAACAAACAAATGTAAACAAATTTTGACAAAATAGTCTGCTTTGAAACAACCTGCAAAAAATAATCAGCTGATCTTATAAGGTTACCTTATTTAAAATGGTTGTGCCATGTAATTTGATATATATTTCAAAATAACATACTGAAAGAATTTTTGGACTATCTTAATGCGCCTAGACGTGAAAAATATATAAAGTCAGCACCCTGAAATTGATATGAAAAATGGCTATTTTTTTTTTTACAAATATATAGTACAATTCTTTCACTTTGTACTCAAAGTTCCGTTTAAGAAAAAAATTTTTTCTTTATATATTTCAAAAGACAAGGTTTCACAAACGGCTAATATAGAAATTTTGAACTGATTTAGGCTTGCACCCTGCATCAGGCATTGGTCGAAAATGGTGAATTTTGGAAAAAGTTTAATTTTTTATCGATTAATAAAACAAACGTCACGCGAGCTTTTTTAAAAATTTTTAACGATATTTCATAAAAAAAATTGATTTAGAACTATTTGACACTAAACTGCTTCCCGCCCGGCCAAAAACGAATGCAGGAGACCAGATTTCATGAAAAAAGTCAATTTTTTAAACGACTTTTTTTAATTGCATAAAAAAGCATATTTGCATAATATTTTCGCCATTATTTCTTACTTTAATAGTTTGTGAAACCTTATCTTTTGAAATATATAAAGAAAAAATTTTTTTCTTAAACGGAACTTTGAGTAAAAAGTGAAAGAATTGTACTATATTTTTGTAATTAATAGCCATTTTTCATATCAATTTCAGGGTGCTGACTTTGAATATTTTTCACGTCTGGGCGCATTGACATAATCCAAAAATTCTTTCAGTATGTTATTTTGAAATATATAGCCAATGACAGGATATTTTTAAAAAAATTTTACTTCATATACCTCAGGACTTATTCCCGAAAAAGGAAAGAAAGTCCAGCAAAAAAAATTAAAATTCAAGTGTAAATATCCTTTTAACTGTAAGTGATAACTTGGGTGAGTAAGCATCTTTTTTCTTTATCTTTCCAAGCACTTTTCAGAAATATAAAAATCTTTAAAATCGGACTTCATTTGTATAATACCCCATTAACATTAGCTTGGAAATCTACTTAAAACTAGATTCTCATTAAAATCTAGTTATTGAACCGGATTTTAACTAGATTTCTCATACAATATAAAATCTACTTTCTTAACTTGTTTTTGATTAAATCTGCTTAAAATATATTTATTTTGTGAAATTCAACTCTGTACTTTATAATTGTAGAAATTATTTATTTAACTACAACTCTATGTTTGTAGAGAACAGTTTTGACATTTAAATAAAAAAATTATTTTGAATAAAAATAAAATTTAGAAAAATGGATAATTAAACAAGAACCGTAAGTTTAGATTTCATTTATTAAAAAATAGTTTAAAATTTTCATAAATTTTTAGAGAGCGCAGATATAAGAAGAAAACTAAATGGACACATGATGAGGAATCACTTCTCATAACACTCTGGGGGGATCATATTGATGAATTTAGAAGCTGTAGAAGAAATAGCCACATCATAGAGAAAATTAAATCGAAGATGTCAAGTTCAAATATAATATTTTCTTCTGAAGAAATAAAAATAAAAATCCATAACTTGACCAATAGATACAGGTTTGTTTTTGATGTATATTGCGTTGATTTTTAAATATGTTTCTTTTTATTTCAGAGAAATAAAAGAAATTGAATTACTCATGGATGAAAGCATAAGTAATTATATATTTTTATCCAGCTTTGTACATACTGATTCATTTATTTTTATAGATCATTCAACTCCAACTAGCAGCTCAACATTGACAGTGGAATTAGATTTTCTAGATGAGGAATTTAATGAAGAAACCATATTAAATACTTTAAATTTAACCGAAAATAAGGAAAATATATCACCACAAAATGATATTAGTCCTCAATGCAAAAAAAGAAGAAATAACTTTCAATTTCAATCGGTTTTAAAATCAATTAAAGTGGTTAACGAGACAGTACACTCTGAATTGGCTAAACATAGCGAAACAGATAAGAAACTTCTAGATTTACAAAATGAGATGCTTGTTGTTGAAAAAGAACGAAATGAAATTTTAAAGGCTTTTTTAAATAAATATGTTTTTATTAATAATAATTTAAGAGTTTTATTAATTAAGAAAATAAAAGTAAATCAAGAAATAAAAAATCAATTATGTAATAATGAAGTAGCTATGGCATTTCTTATTTGCTCAGCTTTCGGGTTATAATCATAAATGTGTTCTTCCATATTTGGCTGTTCCTTATTAAATTCATTTTCAAAAATGTTCTGTTGCCAAGTATTATTAAGTTCTTCATTATGGGTATTTAAAAAGTTGTGTAAAACACAGCAACATTTTATGATACAATTAACATTATCAATCCTGTTGTCTATCCCCTTTCCCAGCCGGCGAAATCTAGCTTTTAAATGCCCAACTGCATTTTCCACCATCCTGCGATATTTTGATAAGGTATAGTTAAAAATTCTTTGTTTAGGGGGAGCATTTACTTGAAAGGGGTATGGCTTCATTAAACTGTCTGATAATCTAAATGCAGAGTCTCAATTTAACATGATAGGAACTTTTATTCCATTATAGGTTATTGTTTTTTTTTTTTTTTTTTTTTTCAATAAAGGAGTTTCTAATTTTTTTCTGAATTCAGACCTTTCAAAAATTGCAGAGTCATTACATCTACCATGACAACCTACATTTATATACATGAAGCGATATCTGTAATCGAATATAGCGAGTAATATGGTTGAGTACCAGACTTTGTAATTATAGTAATCAGGAGCCTCGGAAGAAGGGGGTGTACTTCAAAATGACAATCTACAAAAATCAAATATATTGCGAATTAAAAATAATTGTAAAATGTGAAATAATTATTCATTATGATATTCGTCCTTGACGAATCTTTATTACTTATTAAGTAATCTGCTTTAGTAAAAATTAATTGATTTTCCAAGTGAGCTTTCTCGGGAACTAAAATATGGTAATCTGGTAAGAGTATTATGCTGTAAGACCTTTATTTGAATTCTGATTTATAATAGTGTAGGGTATCATACGGTCTGCCTTCACCAACCATAACATTCTTACAAATATTCCGGAGAAAGAACATTCCACACTGCAATGCAAAAACTCTTTAAAATTAAACATACGCTTGATTTTGATATTCCAAACATATGACCTATTGAAGCACTCCAATGAAGACTTTAATGTGTAAAGTGCAACTGCAACAAATCCAAAGGGATACATTTCCTAAGGTTGGTATCACGTTTGCCAATTTGTCTCAATTTTGAACAAAGTAACTTAAATGTATCTCTGGACATTCGAAAATTTTCAGCAAACTGATGATTTGTCATTAAAGGAACATCTCTTTCCCAAAAAGAACCATGTCGTGACTGTTGATATATATGTACATATACTGTATAATTATTTTTACGACAATATTTCCAATTTTTACTTACATGTAACCATTCTGTTCTTCTATTTAAAATTAAAATAAGATGCCTTTGTAAATACCTTAAAAATGTCGCGTTACATAAATGTTGTCGCCTCTTTCTTTTTAAATAATTTATTTTATATTGCATTTTTTTTGCAAGTATTCGAAAAATATGCTAATAAAAATTTGTTTCCCCAATTTCCATATTTTTATTAAAATTAAAATTTTTTGGAGAGTTTGAACTGAACACAATCTATTTTTTGTCAAAAAAGACAATGTAAACATTATAGATTTTGATTGTGTATTTTAACAAAATCTACTTAATTTTCGGCTAATGTAAATGCTATATAAGTTACGATTTTTTAAAACTTTTACATACTCGAGGTAGTCAATTTTGACACCCTGTAGATTTTCTTGTGTTATCACAGGGTGATTTTTCTCAAAGCTTAGGTCCTCCTCTGCAACTCTTTCATACATTTCAATTTAATTTAAACAGTAGTTTAGGAGATACAGATTTATTACCAAAAAATTTGCGTTTGACCCCACTGTGTAACATAAGGAAAAAATAATAATTTTGAAAAGAAACAATACATAAGGGTTTCATTTTACGTACTTTCTTAAAAAAAATATATAAAGCTTTTCATGAATGCAGTAAACTTGGATTTTACCTTGCTCTGACTCATCTTATTCCAACGATGGAATTCCTTTTTTTTTTTGTTTTGTTTTATTCGCATTGTGTTTGATTGTTTAAAAGCAACAAAAAAAATTATGCTTTGAATCCCGGATAATAGAGGTTATCACGGTTAATCGATTCCAAAAAAAAAAAAAATTAAATGGATGGAAAAAAAGAAAATAATTGCAAATTTTCTTTCCCGGATAATCGACGTTGCCGGTTAATCGAATCACGGATAATCGAGGCCTCACTGTATTTCTATATGCCATTCACTTTGGACATTCAATTAAAATAATGATTCCAAACACAGTTCGAGTTAAGTTGAGAATAGGTTTTGCTAGAATAATTACCGTGTTTTAAGATCCCCAAGTCAATCTTTGGATCTAAATCCTATAGATAATTTAATATTTCGAAGAAAAGACTGTCGAAAGAAGTTTTCAAAACTAAGATGAATTTTATTTTAACTGAATGATAGTGTTTAATGGCCCTAAGAATTATTTAAGAAAAATTCTTGCTATCAAATTAAAAAAGTATCACTTTGTTATCAATCCGAATTTTAATTCAAACTTGAAATTTAATTTATTTATTAATTTCAAGTAATACAACAAAGCCTTTATAGGCCAATAAATTCATATTACAAAAGCAAACCACTGAATATACTAATTACTTATGATTATGCTATAAAAACAAATATTATATATACAGTATTAAAAAATTCAAAAGTATATAAAGTAAAAAAAATATTAAAATATAAAAATAAAAAATATATCAAATAAAAATAATTTAACAAGTTGGCCTCCCAGCCGAAATAATAAAAAATTAAATTGATACCCTTCACCATATTACCATCTTACTATCTTATCGACATCATATTACCATATTACCGACAAATAATAAAATTTTCGCCTTAACGTATGCTCTCATATTTTCACATATATAAATCTAAATTTTTTTCAAACTACGAAAATTTGAATATATAAAAAAAAACAATCATAGCAGGCTTTGCTTTTAAAAAATAAACAACAACAATTCCATATTTATTTATTTTTTTATGTGTGTATATACAAACTGGCTACATATACAACGAACAACAACAACAACAACACTGTTATTCATTATATTACTGCTGTTTCTAACTAAACTACTTGTCTATACAAAAAACAAAAAACGTCACTAATAGTCATTACAAGGCTTAATATACATGTTTGTATGTGTATTTATATTCTTAACAGATTTGTTTTTGGGCCATAACTCTGTTGATTATGAACGAATTTGGTTTATTAAAAAAAAACGAAATTTTGTAAAAACATTTATGACTGATCTATATAAAAATAAAAATCTGTAGCTTGAACAAGGGCTTCAAAAATAAAAAATTCGTTTTCCCCGATATCTCAGTTATTACTGAACCGATTTATTTCATTTTTTCAGAAAAAAAATTCAGAAAATAATTTCCGAGCCCCCTTTAAAAATTTGAAGTACCTGGTATATGTAGAGGCTTCAGAAACTGAAAAACCGGTTCCAAAAACCGGTTTTTAAAGCATATCTCCGCCATTTATAAACCGATCCTGCTGATTCAAAAAACCGAAATTTTATAAAAATATTTGTGACCGATCTGTATAAAAATAAAAAGCTGTAGCTTAAACCAGGGCTTCAAAAAATAAAAAATGCGTTTTGTCCGATATCTCAGTTATTATTGAACCGATTTATTTCATTTTTTCAGAACAAAAATTCAGAAAAAAATGTCCGAGACTTCTTTGTAAAAACGAAGTCCCTAGAATATACAGGGGCTTCAGAAACTGGAAAACCGGTTCTAAAAACCGGTTTTTTTTAACATATCTCCGCATTGTATGAACCGATCTTGTTGAATTCCAATAGCAAAATTCTCGAAAGCATTTCCGATCGTTTGACATATATATTATATATGTCAGTTATCGGTGGGCTTCATAAACGCCATTTCAACCGACACACGGACGGACGGACATGGTCCTATCGTCATCATTTCTTACAAGGATCCCGAAAATGTAAACTTTTTTGCTCTCCGACGAAAATTGTGGGAATTACAAACGGAATGACAAACTTATATATACCCTTTACACCTGTGGTGAAGGATATAAAAATACAACAAAACAAAAATAAAATATCTCAAGTAGTAGCGCTATTAAAAATGAACAATGCTGCCAATATAGAGAAAAAAATTTCAAATATTCTTCCTTCATCAAAAAGTTCCGGTAACTTCCACTCAAAGTGCATATAAATGCAAAATTATAAAATAAATGTAAAATATCATACAAATTGTCATTCAAAAGTGAAAATTGCAAAATATTTACAATCGGCAAAAAGTAAAGAAAAAAAAAAAAAAAAACAAATAATATATAAAATAAAAATTATTAAATATCATGAACAAATGAAAGAAAAGTTCAAGAGAAAAACATGATATTAAAATAATAATAAATTAAAATATTTTCCATAGAATACAAATGTAAATTAAAGCTTTAATTGTGTGTAGAAAAATGTGTCCACAATTTCAGACGAAAAGCATTATTTGAATGGGAGAATAAACGAAGGTCAATTGGTAAGTAATTCCAGCAGCGAGCTACACGAACAAGAAAAGAACGCTCAAAACAGCTACACCTTATTCTAGGAATAGTAATCTGAAGGTTCCTAATGGAGTGGGTGAAACTAAACTCAGAACAAAGTTACAAAGGTCGACCACTTTTAAAAACTTTAAAGAAAAGTAATAAATTTTTACATAACACAAATTGCCTGAAGCTACATCCGAGAAATTCTCTAACATACTCAGAAATATGCATCCTCCTACTTACGTTATAAACATAACGAGCGATCATATTGATAATACGATTCATTCTGACAGAAATATACACTAACGTGCCAGAAACAACCTTTAGACCATAAAATACATGCGGCATTAATAATGCATAAGCTTACCACTGCAAAAAAACACTCAAGGCTATAATTAACATTGTTTTCAAGAACATCATAGAAATCACGAGCTGCCCTAAATAAAAGAAAAACATCATCTGCAAAAAGGTAAGATCTACACAAACTAGAGTCAATTAATTCAAAAAGATCAATAACATATAAAATAAAAAGCAGAGGCCCTAAAACAGAACCCTGGGGGACTTCTGATGTCAACGGAAGAACTGTAGAATATACTCCGTTTAAGTCAACAAACTGATATCTTCCAGATAAATACGAAAAGATCAGCCTCCAAGCAGTCTGAGAAAATTCAAACTGATCTCTCAATTTCTGAATCAATATTTTGAAACTAATGGAATTAAAAGCCTTAGTCAAATCCAACGAAACTAGTATGCTTAACTAATCCATGTTAAAATTTTTACGAATAGAATTAGTTAAGTCAGCCACAAAGTTGTAGTATTGTATTCACGGCGAAAGGCATATTGAGAATCAGCAATGTACCTATTGACAAAAGATAAAATTTGATTTTTCAAAATATGTTCAACAACTTTGGACAGAGCAGGAAGAATCGAAATACGTCTCAAGTCTTCAAAACTATCAACACCTCTAGACTTAGGAATAGGAACCACTCGAGCTACCTTCCAAGAAGGAAAAACAGACGAAGTTATTATAGAATTTATATGAAAAATCAAGAATTGGAATTCCATCAGTAAAAATTGATTTAGACTTTACAGAGAGCTCATTCTCAGTATTACATTCAAAAGAGAAAGGCCTATTAAAACCCTCAAAATTTAAATTATCAGAGTTATCAGCACAAACAGCTTTAACAAAATAGGCATTTATATCATCAACATCCAAGTCGCACTGCAATTTGTCATCACCGGTAAAGCCATGTCCCTTCAGAATCCTCCACATATCAGATGAGTTCGAACCGGAAAACAATTTAGTAAAATACCTTCTTCTTTCCCTACGTATAACATTCTTCGCCATGTTACGATAACGACAAAACCAGACCTCCTAAATGCAGAATAAGCAAGATTCCTTAACGAAATAGCCAATACAATACAATTTGACTTCATCCAATCATCAATTCTGTTAGGAATTCGCTTTCTAACAACTGGTCAAAAATTATAAAGGGACTCCATCAAAGAAGTTAAAAAAGAAGATTGGGAATCAATGCAAGCAGATTAAAAAAAAGGAGTAGCATCCGAATTAAATAATACCACTAAAATCTATAGATAAACAACTCCAAAGAGGATTTTAAGAAAGCCATCCAGAAACTCAGTAAAAACAGATTCACAGCTACCTACCTCTGAGGCTTTAAAAACTACCCTATATTTAATAGCATTAGATACATAAGCACCTACACCACCACGCATATTCAGCCTGTCATTTCTTATAAACGAGAAGCTAGGAATATTAACCGACGAACTAGAAACATAGGGTTTCAACCAAGTCTCAGAAACACCAAATAAATCAAAGTTACCATTCACAATATTCCTAAATTCATCAAACTTAATCGAATTACTACAAGGCCTAATACTCTGACAATTAATATGTCCAACCCTCAACTGATCTGATCGCTTAGACAAAGATAAAGCACTACCACTCACAAAGGGACCAATATTATCCCTATTTACTGACATAATAAGAATTATTCATTAAAATGGCGGGGAACCAAATGAAAAAAACATATTTAACAATATCAAACAATAATATATTAACCATATTAAATAAATATCAGCTATCAATGGATCATAGGAAGAAAAAAATACACATTATATAAATAATAATATAAAATAAGTATTAAAAATAAAAATGCCTTAACAACTCAGCAAAAAACACTATTCTGGCAAAAATATTCAAGAAAAAAATTGTTAAAACATTTTAAAGAAAAAAATAAAATAAAGTTAGAAAAATATAAAAAAAGGGCAATATTTAATTAATGGGTCTTTTGTAACGTCCCAAGTTGCGTAAACCAATAGTTTGCGAGAATAGCTGATTTGGATTTGAAAATAAAATATAAAAAGAAAATCCTTCTTTTTTTTACTAATAATTTTAAAATCCCGCTTTTTTACAAAAAGCGGGATACCCCTAATCACGTCAGGTATACTTTTTAATAAAAAGAAAACAAAAAATCAAAATTCATATGAGAAAAAAGTAAAATTATTTATTCGAAGAAAAAAAGCGCTACGATTTGCTTTGCATTTTTCATGAGCCCAAACTTGCTCGCCTTGCAGACAGGAGGCCCATGTCATTATAACTGAATCAACCCCACACGTATTATAGCAGTATTTACAAGGCGTTACCTTAATGGGTGGATCTAACATATCTTCGTCATCTGGTTTCCGAAAATTTAAACCTATACCATATTAGCCACAATATTAAAATAGAAAATATGCACTAAATATACAATGATATTGTATATATTATAATCTAACTAAATACTCACGATTTACTTTACAATTAGTAAAGAGAGTGAGCAAAGAAATGGGAGACTCAAAAGATACATTCGCATTGCAACACTATTTCTTTTTAACACGGCGTGTCATTGGAGTCAAGGCCTTCCCTTCTCCTTTCCAAAAAGAAGCGAAAAGGCAAGGATTCTTAAATAAATAAATAAATGTGCTCTATTATATTTTCAATGCTATTAAAAAATAGTGTGAAATATATTAAAAAAAGACATGCGAACTACCTTCTTTATCGACACTTCGAGGCATTCTTTAAGGAATTTTTACTGAAGGCAAAAAGGAATGTGTTTAAAATTTGTTCAGAGAAGCCTGTTGGGTGGAAGCACTAACATAATTTCCTGCTGGGTATTTGAACTCTCTCTCTCTGTTTTGTGGATTTTGTTTTCCCTTGTTACTTATCCCCTTATCGTTGCAAAATGTTATGAGCGAGAATTACATAAGAGCGGGTTCTTTGTGTAGTACTCGCCATAAGAAATTTTGCTTCTACATGATACGCCTTCTGGCACTCATAAAGATCTTCGGCACAGCAGATTTTTTTTTTCTCATTAAAGCTTTTTTTATGACAAATAAAGTAAAATAATTTTTTTACACGCTCTCTGTAAGTTTCCGAGATATAAGCTCGTGAAGCTGTGATATATAAAAGCATTTTTCTCAACTTGACATATAAAACATCATTAACCCATTGCGAGGCAAAATGACATTTAATTATTTTATATATTGAATTTTTTTACAAAAGTACTGTTATCTCAAAAATATGTCGATATAACGGTAGTTTTGTTCACATTGAATTTCATTCAAGCTTTCATTTGACATAAATTTTATAGCACTAACCCATCAAATGTCTGAAATGTAACTGTTTGAAAATTGATATTGGTATCATTTGAAAGATCTTGGAAAGTACTTTCGTTTGACATATAAAACATCAAATATTATTAACCTCTTGCGAGGCAAAATGAAAATAATTTTCATATTTAGTTGAAATTTCACAAAAATACATAAAATATGAAAAGATTTCCTCAAAACTAAAAAAAAAAAAAAATGTTAAGAAACTATATACAAAAATATTTAGCTCATTATTTGAAGAGTTGGGGTTAATGCGCCGCAGGCGAAAAATTATTTAAAAAAATCGAGCGATTTTCTTAAAATAATTTAAATAAAATGCACGATTTTTTTAAAATAATTTTTCATATTTAGTTGAAATTTCACAAAAAGTTCTAAAGCCCGGCCGCAGGTCTTAGCTCTGGGTATGTCGAACACCGGCTTCGCTAAATAAGCTTATTTCGAATATCAAAAATTTTTTTTAAATTCCGTCACTGGAACTCATCAAGATCTTCGGCACTGTTGAAATTATTATATTTTTTTCCGCCTCAATAAAGGTTTTTCTGTGTAACCGGCCTACGGCCGGGCTTAAGGACTTTCTCCTCTGGGTATGTCGAACACCGGCTTCGCTAAATAAGCTTTTTTCGAATATCAAATTTTTTTTTTTTAAATTCCGCCATTGGAACTCATCAAGATCTTCGGCACACTTGAAATTTTTTTCCGCCTTAATAAAGATTTTTCTGTGTAGCCGGCCTGCGGCCGGGCTTAAGGACTTTCTCCTCTGGGTATGACGAACACCGGCTTCGCTAAATAAGCTTTTTTCGAATATCAAAATTTTTTTTAAATTCCGCCATTGGAACTCGTCGAGATCTTCGGCACACTTGGAATTATTATATTTATTTACGTCTTAATAAAAGTTTTTTCTGTGTAGGCGGCCTGCGGCCGGGCTTAAGAGTTGTTTTAAGTTCCGCCATTTTTATGCGAAATGTCAACTTTGTTTCCAAGTAATTAATTAATATGGTGGTGTTATATATCATTGAAAAAATAACTTTAAGAACAACACTGCATTCATTGTTTTCTATATATTTTATTATTAAATATAAATAAACTATTGTAAAAGAATAAATAAGTAATTAACATAATTTCATTTTGGAATAAAATTATATTTATTAAGATTATTTAATATTATCTAAAAAAATTCTATATTTTTAAAAAATATAAATTTTCAGTTATATTTCAGACATTTGATGGGTTAATGCTATAAAATTTATGTCAAATGAAAGCTTGAGGTGTCCTCTATTAAAATTCAATATGAATAAAAGTACCGTTATATCGACATATTTTTGAGATAACGGTACTTTTGTAAAAAAAGTCAATATATAAAATAATTAAATGTCATTTTGCCTCGCAATGGGATAATAATAATTCATGTTTTATATTTCAAATGAAAGTACTTTCAAAGATCTTTCAAATGATACCAATATTGCTCTACTAGATACAGGTATTTTTTATTTTTATTTTGTTAACACAAGAAGAGGCTTTTACAGTATTTTAATAAAAGTTGAAAAATCCACTGTGCTGAAGATCTTGATATACGCCCGTCTTCTATATATGAATATTCTTTTATTGAACAAAGTTATTATATAATTATTTTTTAATAAAAACACATTTTGTTTCATGTCCACCACACAGCAAAAAAGTGGGTCGTTCGTAGACTTATGTCGGTCACTGTATATATTTTATTCACCGACGTAAAATGTTATTGAAAAATAAAATTTTTTATCAATGGAAAATACGGTTTTTAGCAATTACTGTTGTAAGGCAACATAAAAAATTAATATTAGAAAATAAAAATTATGAACAACGTAAATAAAATAAAATTCTAATAATAATTTATCAAGTTACGCAAAAATAAATTTGATATTGGATCACTTTGTTTAAAATTTACGAGTACTTTTTAAATAAAATAATTTTTTTGTAGGAAAATAAAAAAATGGAAAAGTAATAAATTTTTCTTTTTAGATACCTTAAACGTTTTAAGAAAATAAACCCCAAAGTTCTTAAGTCTTGGTGCCGTCAAATTTTAAAAGGTTTACATTTTTTACATACTCGTCAGCTGCCCATAATTCATCGTGATCTTAAATGTGATAATATATTTATTACTGGTACCACTGGAAGCGTGAAAATTGGTGATTTGGGTCTAGCTACGCTTAAAAATAGGTCGCACGCTAAGTCTGTCATTGGTACCCCTGAGTTTATGGCTCCTGAAATGTATGAAGAACACTATGATGAGTCTGTTGATGTTTACGCTTTTGGTATGTGCATGTTGGAAATGGCAGTCTCCGAATATCCTTATAGCGAATGTAAAGGTCCAGCTCAGATATACAAAAAAGTTATTTCTGGTATAAAACCGGCAGCTCTCTGTAAAGTTGAAGATCCTAAAGTTAGAGAAATTATAGAAAAATGTATTGAATTGAAAAAAGAAGACCGTCCAAGTTGTAAAGATTTGCTAAACTCTGAATTTTTTGAAGAAGATATCGGTATTCGTGTGGAACCAACTGCGACTGAAGCTTTTCTAAACAATCCTGATAACAATGTCATTGAATTTCGTTTACGATTTTTGGATCCTAAAAAACGGTCCTCAAAACATAAAGAAAACGAGGCCATACAATTCGAATTTGATATAAAAAAAGATGATTGTGAACAATTGTGTCACGATATGAAACAAGAAAACATTATATCTGAGGAAGATGCCAGGGCTGTTGTAAGACTGTTAAAAGTACAAGTATTTTCCCTTTTGAAAGAACGTGTGCAACGTCAGACGCAATTACAATTACAAAATGAGAAATCTCGCTTGGAAAAATTAGCTTTACAAAAGCAACGAGAAATGCTGCCACCAAATGTTGAAGAAGAGGAAGAAGAAGATGAAGTCGATTCTGAGGAGGACGAGGATGCCAAGAAAACAAATCAACCACAACAAGCTCAACCACTTCAACAACCACAGCAAACATTTGCCATACAAGGCGATGATGTTATTCAGCGTAATGTGGAAAATAATGAACATCAACACCATCAAAATTTTGTAGGTTATCAGCAACATCCGATGACAACTCAGTGTAATTATACACCTAATACCCAAGATGTGCAGTCGCCACAACAAGCTTTATCGCCGACAACAACTAACACCCAAGCCCAATACTATAATTCTCAAACATCCCAACAACAGACGCTATCTAATCCTTCAGGTGTTCAACACCAAGTGAACTACGTATCACAACAACAACCTAATCCACAGCAATCTTCAGTAATTTTACAAACTCAGGTAATTTATGTTTTCAGTACAGTGTATACTAGTTCAAACCAAGGCGAACATTAAACAAGCAGTTCGTATTGGAATTTTTGGTAAAATTTTTTATATGTATGTATATGGAGTTTGAATTTATTAGCAACTGTGAAGAGAGAGTTTTTTTTTCACATAGAGTTTGATAGTATTTTATCGACTTAGCCAATTAAAACGGCTGAAAAATAAGTCTCCGATGAGCCAATAATTTCGGCGGCGGCTCGGCATAGTGTCTAGCCGCTGGTCAAGCCGATACGGCTTGTTTCTCTGAGCTGCATACGCTTAAATGTAATTATAAGTTATAATATAATTTATAACGGCAGCAATATGTTCTTCTTGTTCGAAATTGTCATTCATATTGAATGACAAAGGTATTGCCAAATGGTAAGAAACCACCGTGAACGCGAAGTGCTTTATGTGGTCTTTAGTTTAATTATATAAACGATGTTTTTATAATATATCAATGTTAACACCAAAATAAAAAGTGTTTGATTATAAGGACTATACATACATATATATATATATATATATATATATATATATATATATATATATATATATATATATATATATATATATATATATATATATATATATATATATATATATATATATATATTTACAATTTCTCTTATTTTTTTTTTAGGTAACCAATAATTTAATACATATATATAATATAAAATAAAATCGATTGTATCACAGACATATTTACAGACATAATATCACAGAAATGTATGTTAGTAACATGAATGGAGCTTTGCTTTGACATTTAGATATTTATTTTAGATTTTTGGAAAAAATCAAATAATAGCGTGAAAATCTTAAGTTCGTTAAGATTTAATAAATATAAGAGATTATGATTCGAGATATTTAAATAACGGACAAGGTTTTGGCGCGAAGACCTGTCACCATCAGGTCAGTGGAAGACTAAATGATACGTCGTCTGTACATTTTCACAGGAGCACAGGTTATCACTTCTGATGTTGATTTTAAATAGATGATCATTGCAACGAATGTGGTTAATTTTTAATTTGTTGATTAGGGTAATTACATGTCGAGGCAAATTGGAATTTTTAAATCATGAGGTCTTGTTAACAGTTGGTACAATGCTATCTAGTTGACGGCTAAACTCCGAAGTTTGCCATCGGAACTGCCGTTATTGAACAGAATGTATGTGGTCAATACCTCGCAAGTCTCTGGCCAAAATATTGTTTCGGTTGTTAAACAGGTGTTCGGATGCGACCTTATCCGCATATTCGTTGCCATCTGTGCCCATATGACTGGGAACCCATAGAAAATGAATCGAAATGTTTTGTTGTTTAAGAGCATGTAGGAGAGAGCGGATTTCAAGAATATAAGAATGAGTACGACCATTTGTAATTGATGAACAGGTTTTAAAATTAATGATTTGTATGGTTCTGAAAATGTTGGATGAATATTGAATTTTGTAATATTGTAATTAGTGATTGAAACATTTAACAAATATGGAATTAATTTTGGTAGCTCACTAGTTCATATAGGAGTTGTTGTGCGGGAGGTTTTCTATTTGAAATTATTTTTGCTATAGTTCCATTAACAAGATACTTCAAACGTTCGGGGAGAGGCATTATGTTAGCTAATATCTCCAGGCTAAGTGTATGGGTTGATTGCATTACTCCTAATGCAATTCGAAGGCATTTCCACTGAATTCTTTGTAGTTTGAGGAGATCCTGATCATTGATGTCCAATAATATCGGCGCCATGTACTCTAATTTGGGTCTTATAAGACCGACTTAAAGCAGAATAAGGCAAGAAGGGTCGGAGCCCCATGATACTCCACACAGCGATCTCATGACATTAATAAATTTTCAACATCTTTGTGTAAGATATTGTATATGATATTTCAAAGATAGTTTTTTATGAAAAACGAACCCAAGAAAATTGAAAGTTTTAACATATACAATATTCTGGCCATCAATACTTAAGGGTGGAACCAGATGTGCATGTCTGAGTTTACTAAATATCATTGCCTTTGTCTTATTTGTTGATAAGTTAAGTTCAAGATTAGGAAGGGAGGTTTTAATTTGTGATAACGCCATCTGAGCTTTCGACGTTGCAGCATAAGGATCAAAACATTGAAATGCTAAATATAATGAATTCTCCATCTGCAGTTGATATTTCACATCCACAAACTTCCATTGGTCCAGTGGACCGTGGAATAACTAACTGTTTGAAGATTATATCCTTCTGTATGATGATGGCTACACCTCCTCGGTGTTGTATGCTATTCGATAAACGGTCTTGTCTGAATACAACGTAGTTGGGTATGTAGAAGTTATCATTTGGTTGAAGAAAAGTATCTGAAAGACAAGCCAGCAAAATATTCAGATGGAGGTATTGTTTAAATTGGGATTTTTTATTGCGAATACTATTTGAATTATGTTGAACTATTTTTATTTACAAGAATTTCTAAAATTGACTTACATAGGCAGTTAACTGCCTCGTCTGGGTTTGATTTGTCTTTTTTTATTCTCTCCATTACATTCTTCAAAAACGGTTTTATAACCGTCATATCACATTTAAACATGGTGTACATTTGGTAAACGTTTCCTGAATTTTGGTAACTAATTTATTATCATCGGAAGATGTTTTGCGTTCACGAAGAGATCTCTTAGCGACAATAGAGGTGTTTTTGTAACGACTATGACAGGTTCCTCGACTCGAATACGCTTGGGAGACATTGTCTCTACAACGGAGAGTCTTGGTGTGCGCGATGAAAGATCTGGAAAATTTATTGAATTAAAAAATGATGGTTGTTGAGATGATGATGTGGTAATGTGGTTGTTAATAAAATGTGTTGGTGGATGGGAATAAGATGGTGCATTGAAAGTAAGTACCTTCGGTTTCAAAGCCTTTGCTTTCTCGATTTTCGTATTCAACAATTTAATATAGGTAGGGCATTTCCTGGATGAAGCCTCATGGTTGCCCTAACAGTTGACACAATTCTTTGCCTCACTGCAGTGTCCTTGTGTTCTGCGGAACAATTTCCACAAATTCTCGTGTGTCGGAAACAGGCTTTTTCGGAATGACCGAAGTGCCAGCATTTCCTACACTGCAAAATTGACTCTCGGTATGGTTCAACTGGATAGTTGACACCGCCTATACTGATGTAACATAAATATTTCTCATTAAAGTACTCATCCGAAGCAATTGAATTTATAACATCCTTATTGTAACATGTTATTCTAACATTCTTTTTGGACTCGTATTAGATGTCAACATTTGGATATTTTTTGTAAATTTCCTGTCCAAGGGTCACCATTGGTAGTGGATTATTTTCCCTTGATTGTTGCAATATGTTATTCTGACGGTGAACAGCTGATAATTTTTGCTGCTACTGTTGCTGACTACGTGTTAATGTAATTTGGCTTTTCACGGTATAAGAAATTTTTGTAAATAGATTAATTTTCTGAGTCGATTTTACAATCAGAGTGTACGATCCAAAAAATTAAATGGAAATAATTATGCCTTTTCGGAACAGCTGGTCCAATGAAATTCCATATTGGGATAATTAGTGGAAGGATATTTATTGGATATGTTTGCATATTTAATGGAAATTAATATTTTTGTTATTAATAATGCATATTCATTTTACTTTTCTTTTTTTATTTTTACTTTATTTATTTAGAATAATATTTTATAACCTAGCTTTTTGGCCATAATCGGTCACAAACTTCTACTTCTACAGATAAATTTACATTACAAATGATAAATAAAAATTTAAATATAAAACAACATAAAATTAAATAAAAGATAAAAAAATATACTTAAAAACTTGTCTGATGTAACAAAAACAGTTAAATTGCACAAGTTAACCCAACGAGATCCCATAAACTAAAAAATAATAAAAATAAATGTTAGAAAATGAAGTCAATCATGTATTTAGAACACTACAAAATATTTAACTTCTTTCTAATATTCTATAATTTTATTTATCCATTTTGGGATAGAACACTCATAATAGATGATCAAGTGACCACCGGTAATTCTCAAACAAGAATAAGAAGAACGAAAATACCGCACTTCAGAGCTTATATATCTGCAGACCAATGATGGAAAAGTTGATACTATAGTACTTTTTTTGATACTATTTAACATTCAAAAGTACCGAAGTACTCCATCAAGTCAATTGATACTGTTAGACAATTAGCTGGTTATTCCACAATTCGAATTAAAAATCAAATTTTTAAACGATAATATATTTTGGAGATATAAAATTTTCGAATAGGAATCTATGTTTTTGTTTAACACCTTTGATTTACACATATTTACAATTGATGCTCAGAAATAATAATGAAATTTTAATGAACACTATATTTGACAAAATGCTGGGGATTCGTGTTCCCAAAAAATTAGATACATATATAACTGGGATAATTAAAATAAGTTTATAGGGCAAATAAACTATGTTATAGAAACGTTTCAACTGTAGGTTTATGAAATTGTCAACTCTTAAATGTACAAACATTTATAAAAAAAAATATATGTTCTGTAAATCAAATTGAAGTGGAAATGTTCCAAATTTTAAAGACATCAGGTAATGAATTATGTTTCAAAAAAACCAAAGCTTTGAGTTTTGCACTAAATAAAAGATAAATAATTATTTCTAATACAAAAAAAAAAAAAAAAAACAAGTACAAACTACAAATTTCGGCATGACAAATTGAAATAAGAAAATTAAGCGAGTATTGATCGGAGACTTTAAATAACAGTTATGTTTTGATTTTTTTCTGGCATAAATAAGTTATTTTGTGGTTTTTATTTTTTCGAGCAGATATAAATTTATTTTGTAATTTTTATAAATTAAAAAAAAAAAATCATCATCTTATGTACATATTTTCGTAAATTTATCAAATCATAAATTCGTATTCATAAATTCAAAAATTCTTCAATTTATAAATTGATGAATTCTTAAATTCATAAATTCAAAAATTATTCAATTCATAAATTTATTAATTGAGAGTTGATAGTTTATTATCTTGATTTGAGGAGGATTACCGACTAGGATTTCATATTTCATTTTTCAGTTATATTTGTTTTTTGTCAAATGACAACAAATTTATTAAAAAAAAACTGCTTTATAAATCAAATAAATAAAATAAAATTAATGTAAATACTATTGTTTATTTGATTTTCATTTTATTATTAAAAATTTATATTTTAAAGTTTCTGGATAAGGCTGGTAGGTAGGTAGGTAGAGAAGGGTTGCACAATAGTCGGAGGAGTTACTGTGCATCCACTCGGAGACCTAGAGGTCCATTGTGAGTCCCTTCGAAGAGTTGATAGAGAAAAATAAGAAAGGTAGAGATATTAGAAAGAAAAGAGCAGAAAAGAATTGAAAAGACTTAGGATAGAAGAAAAATATTACCGCCCTACTTCATTCGCCGCAAGCCAACGGCACCATTTTAGCCAGCCTATCCCCATGACGAATCCTATCAAGTTACTCATATCCATTTTTGATATGCTATCCAATTCGTCGACGAATCGACTGCCATAAAATATGTTCCACCGTCTCTATCTCCTCATTATCTTCGCACATCCTGCAAAGACCGGAGGAACCTATCTCCCAATTCCCTGTCATTGCCCCTATAGGACAATGACCCGTTAGAATACCTATCATAGTTTTCAGGTTTCCCCTTTTCATGCCCAATAGTAGATTTGTATCTGCTGTATCAAGTTTAGGCTATAGGACCCTTGATAATCTGCAGTCCGTTTTACGATTCCATGCATGATTGGTTCTATCCTGAATCCACTCTCTAATCAACCTGAAGTAAAAGCCTATAGGTGGTCTCACACCACTTTCACTTACAGCATCGTCCAAAGGAGTCAGGGCATGTTCACCAAGGTTGATTTCGTTTAGAAGTTTGGAATCTCCTATTCTGATTGATCCTACAAGTCCTAGTTCACTAAGCCTAAGCAAGCTTCTTGCAGCCATTCCCATCACGAACTCCTCAATGGGTAGAAGGTGCAGAGTGACGTCAAGTGCCGCCTGAGGCGTACTCCGTATGGCACCTGTGATGCCAATCGAAGCACATCTCTGGGCCTTTGGATAGATTCCTACGACTTCCTATTCTCATTGCCTCCCACCAGACGAGACATCAATACGTCAGAATTGGTCTTACTACCGATGTGTAAATCCAATTTACTACCAACGGTTTGAGGCCCCAATTCTTACCTATGGAGTTCCTGCATGTGTAGTAGGCGTTGAGAACTCTTTTAAGCCTTTCCTGTGTATTCCTCTTCCAAGATAGTTTACTATCAAGAAACACTCCAAGATATTTTGCTTCATTTGGCAATTTAAGTTCAATTCCCCCTAGTACCGGTAGCCTAAATTGCTCAATCTTGTACCTTCTGGTGAAAAGAACTAGCTCCGTTTTCTCCGGGTTAACCCCTAAACCTTTACTAGTAGCCCATGAGGACAGTTCATTAAGTTCAAAATGCATGACGTAGCTGATCGTAGAAAGAAACTTCCCTGTGATCAGTATAACAACGTCATCAGCATAGGCAACGATTTTTCGCCCTCTTGGAATGACATTGACGGCTAAGAGCCGTAGTAAAGGCGAGAGAACTCCTCCTTGCGGAGTCCCTCTAGTCACTAGCTTCCTTATGCATGCATCTCCCAAGTTCGAATTTATTATTCTGCTATTCAGCATCAAGATAATTCATTCGATTAGGAAGTTCTGAACGCATAGTGATTCTAGTGATTCTCTAATAGCCTCAATCTTAATATTGTTAAAAGCTCCTTCTATATCAACGAACGCTGCCAAGGTATACTCCCTATACTGTAGGCCACGTTCAATATAACTCATCACATCATGCAGCGCACTCTCAACAGATTTACCCATAGCATGTTTATCTAAACATGTTGAGCCCCGCTGATGATATGGTTGTCAATTGTCGTCCTCAGATAAAGATCGATCAGTCTCTCTAATGTCTTCAATAGAAAAGACGATAGGCTGATCGGTCTGAAATCTTTAGGTTTCGAGTGGCTCGCCTTGCCTGCCTTAGGTATGAAGATTACCTTAACCTCTCTCCACCTCCTTGGAATATATTCACTAGTGAGACATACACTAAAAAGCTCGGTGAGAAGTGTTATAAGTAAACTCAGAGACTCAGAGCAAGACTCCGTCCATGAGTTATCCGCGCTCTGAATATATCCAGGAGCACTTGGATCCTTGGATAAAATTCGCCTGAATCTGGATAATTCATTTACGGAGTCGATGGACTTACAGTAGTTCCTCCATGAGTCCCTCTTTGCTCTCTTGATGTCTGCCTTGTACCTATTAAAACTTTCCCTATAGCTGTTCCAATCCTTACACTTACGTTTTAAATTCGCCCTATTGAACAGCTTCCTGACGGTGGACCTTTGGTTCCTAAGTTCCTTGGTCCACCATTTAGGCTGTTCCCTATTTCCCGGAAATATTACCGAACAAGTTAGTTCATAACTATTCCTAACTTTCCCTGTGAAATCTTCCACTAAACTCTCAACTCCCTCTGATTACAATTGCCATCCTGGACCGGCGTTTAGTTCACTATTCATAATGGCCCTAAAGGAGTTCCAATCGGTTCTCCTGGAATTCCTATATGGTTCTCCTTTTGACCCCGCGAAATTCAAATTAAAGGATATCCCACTATGATCCGAAAATGAACATTTACTATCTACCCTCCAATTCAAAACATAATCGCTCCTAAAGTTTGTCAGTGTTATATCTATAACTGCCTCTCTATCCTTAGTTCTGAATGTGGGCAATATGCCCTTGTTGCAGATGAAAAGATTGTTATTTATATCAGCGCTGCCCCACTGGCAGTGGTGTGCATTGGCATCGCAACAGAGTACCAGATATATGCCTCTTCTCTTTGCGTACGCCGTTAGTTTGTTCACCATATCGCCGGGTGGGTTGGCTGCATCATAGGGCATATATACGGAGGCGAGTGCGAGACTTCTCCCGCCTTTATCCTCTCTTTGTACGATCGTTAGGTCTCCATTGCTGAAAGAATGAAAGTTTAAAAATTTCAACTCATTCCTAGCCAGTATACACGTTCTTACCTTATCCTCAGTGGATGGTACGAAAAGTGTATATCCTTTGACACTTAATCCACATACCCTGGTGTTGTTGATATAGGGCTCTTGGATCAAGGCCACATCCACTTTGGAGTCAGTAAGGTTAATTGCTAATTCGATTGAGGCTGCTTCACAGTGATGCAAATTAATTTGCACCACTTGTAACCTCGTTGGTACTGTCAGATTTCGGATACCGGAACCTGATAGTGCCCAGACCGAAGTTAGCAATTCCCCTCAACGACTCCAATTTCCTGAGAGACTCCTGGTCTATAGGTTGTTAACTTTCGAGGTTCTCTTTACAAGTCAGAGAAGTTAACAACTTCCACTGACTTGTATCCAGACCCTCATTCTGGTTGATCAGTACTGTCAGTATAGTTTCCATCGGTTTTATGCGTGGTGGAATCCACACTGTTACACCGGCCTCAGGGGCAACTCAGACGCAAGTACCACATCCAGTTTCGCCTCTGGACAAAGGTTGCCGCACTTGGCAATTGTGGCCTTCAAATGATTTCTCATTGCCACAATTGACAGTTTTGACACCCTTTGACCAGTCCGCGCCTTTAAAGGACACTTCATCCGGTCTTCCCTTCATTAAGGCGATCTCATCGATAAGCCTATCTTCAACCAACCTCCATAGATCCGTGCTAATCCTCCCATCTGGGTTAACACGGTCTGTGACAGCCGCCTGAAGATATGCCGGCTTTGTGGACTCCTTCGCCTTTTTTGAGGTAGAAGGCTTGTCATCACCAGATCTAGTTCTCTTAATGACTTCCTTTTGGGGGCCCTTAAGAGAACCAGCCGGTGTGTGGCTCGTCTTCTTAGCGGTCGAAACTGGCTGGTCATCTCCAGACCTAGCTCTCTTAACGACCTCCTTACGGGGATCCTTAAGAGAACTGGATGGCTTATGACCAGCCTCTTTCGATGTAGAAAAGTGCTGGCCCACCCCACTTCCAGCGTACTTTATCATCTTCTTTTGAAGACCTTTAAGAGAGCTGGGAGTGTTGTTTGCTGCACCTTTCTTGCTAGTCGAGGGTTGGTGGTCTCCAGGCTTGGCTCCTTTAGTGAATGATACACTAGAGTTGCCGGATGGTTTACGATCAGCCCCCTGTTTGGCGATAATAGTTAGCTTCCCAGTTTCAACTGATCGTTCCGAAGAAGTGATTGATTTAGTTGGTCGGCTGCTATCGTTGCCATTTTTCTTAGGCTCCAATGCGACCCCTGACACGGTTCCTGTTCTTTCACGAGCACTTTCCGGAACGGTGTCAAACATCGCATTTAGTCTCTCGGGATAAGACATTCCCAAGATAGCAGTGATAGAGCCATAGATTTTTTCAAATCTAATAACACTCTTCCTATGCCTTTTGATAAGGTACTTATCCCTACCACTTAATGTCGACAGATCTTTCTTGGCCATAGATCAAGGAAGCTCTTACACTAGGTCTCACCGCGTCTTGCCGAACTAATTTTGAGCACGCCTGTTCACTAGCTCGTGCAGATGACGCTTCGGATACTGGAAGATCTTTCACTTGATCATGAGCGTGAACTGAAATCATAGTGATTTCGTGTTCCTCATCAAAACCAAGGGAGAGATCCTCCAGTTTCTCCGTGGCGCCCGTCTCCACAAGAGAGTCTTTAGGCGAGCCCAAGAGGTCGTCCGTTTCGGACAGTTCACTCAATAACTGTCCTTTCTGAGCAATTATGTCGCTGTGAACTCCTACAAGGTCAGAGTCAGTGTCCGAAACTCCTACTGAATCTGCCCTAACCTTCTCCACATCCTTAATTTCTTCTGTTTCCTGACTAATTTTGGTCCCACGAGAATGCGCGTTCTAAGTAGACCATCTCGCGCAGTGACGGCATATGCGGACTAGGCTTCAAAGTTACAACCAACCCGTGCCATGGGCGTTGGAGGGGAGCTGTTAGCGATTAGTTTATTTAGGCACTAACTAACCATGCAGATCCTCGGTACTGCTACCACTCACCTTGATCTTAAAAGTGCACTTGATTTATTTGGTCCGCGAGAACTTCCATGAGTTACTAGGTTTAGATGTAATGCGTAGGATCCGATTATAGTCAGTGCATAGGGGATCTGCAACCAGTGGTAGATAATCTCCAACTCACTGACTACAATTGGATCAGAAACCTTACATCCGAACGCCCCTATCCGCCACCTGGGGACGCGTCCGATGGGAGTAAAAACAAGTAAAGACTCCTCACGGATAAGGCTGGTACAGAGGGGACAATCCTTCTAACAAAAACATCACAGTGGAAAAATCAACGTGCATATAAAATTACCATTTTGTAAAGTGACAACCCCATAAGCACACAAATTTCAAAAATTCAAACTTTGGAAAATTTTGCTGGAGTCCGACATGAATTCTAATTTTAAATACACTGCTTTTCAACTGAATAGGTTCAAGATTTTCGTTACATTGAACCTCTTGTTATTTTTAAAATAATATTGAAATTAATATTTTTTTTTTTATAATGAATTTTAAAGTCCTCCATTCTAAGATATTTACAAGCAAAATAAACTTAAGTAATAACTAATTACGATTTTTAATGATTTTTTTTTCAACAAGAATATTTTTTAATTAATTTTTTGGTTTCATCTGAATAGGTTCAACATTATTTATTATTTGTATTATATTAAGGTCGAGAGAGTACGATGACCACTCCTAAATTTTGACTTCGAATTCATTGTTTTACCGCTTCTGCGGTGTGAATAGGGACATTGTCGAACTGGAATGTCCATGAAATGAATTAAAATAGTGTATAAAATGTTAGAACTTTATTTTCCGTAATTTTATGCGTATAAAATCGAAGTTCACATGTCTCATAATATGAAGTAGCACTCTACGCCTTTACACTTCCTTGGCAGCTTTATACATAATTAGCATCCTTTTTTTTTTTTTTCTCAAATAACGAAAATAATATTTTTAGCCATCAAAGCCTTCCATATTGATTTTTTTCATTCTATAGAACAATATGTTTTATTCCTTTTTTAGAACATGCGTTCGAAGAAGCAATCACGAATGGTGTTTGGAGGTGATTTCTTTATAATTTTTAGTCTTAGGTGCACTGAATTTTGAATAACACGTTTTATGATAATACACTTGCTTAAAAACCTGATTTTTGTTTAATTTTTGAAGCAGAATCTGCAGAATTGGATTCCAATGGTGAATCTTCTTTCAACGTTCGTTGTTGCTTTATAAGTACCTCATTTCATATTTTTTCCATGGCGGCAGTGATTTCCCAAAGAGTTGTTGATAATATTTTTAACTTTGCTCAATTTTTCTTCGCCATATTTCATAGATTAAGTCTGAATTATCCATACGCTATAATTTTGCTTTTTTCTTTATCGGAAAAAATTTTACGCGACCAGTTTTTAAAAAATCTTATAGAAAACAGTTCAAATGTAAGGAAAACACACAATTATGGGTGAAATCAACAAATACTTGACGCAAATTGATTTTATTCTTAATGAACCTATTCAGATGAAAAAAAAAATGCCTTTAAAATACATAAATCTGTTAAAAATCGTACTTAATTGTTTATTAATTACTTTTTGCTATTAAACATCTTAGAATTCAAGACTTAAGAAATCAAGATAAAAAAATTTTAACTATATTTATTAAAAATAATACGAGTTTTAATGTAACGAAAATCTTGAACCTATTCATTGAAAAGCAGTGTATTTTAAACATGAAATATTTTTAAAGAATAAAAAAGGTCAACAAATAAATTTTTTCAAGTTAATTTGGCTTGAATTTTAATTTCCTTTTCACTGGAAAATCCCATTAAACTAAAGTGTAATATAACGTGACTAGACGTCCCGCTTTTGGCGGGATTATCCCGCTTTTTAAACTTCGATCCCGCCTAATATATTTTTCCCGCTTTTCATTAAGAAATCCCGCTTTTCTAACTCTAACAATTACTTATTTGCGTTTTCTATAACATTCTAACCAATATTTAAATGTAACTAAAAATATTTTTTTCCACTGGAAAGTTGATAATTTTTTTACAAATAGTTTTTGATAATTAAAAGTTTTAAATATTTTGTTATGCTGAGCATCTTCTCTACTGACTAATCTTAAATGTACTTTGTGTGTATTTTTTGATGACTTCGATGTAGTAAGACCTCCCACAAGATACTCCTTATTAAGCTTGTTAAAATATTTACAAATTTTTATACCCTACACCACCATAGGTGGGGAGGGTATTATGCGTTTGTGCTGATGTTTGTAACACCCAAAAATATTGGTCTAAGACCCACCTTCATTTATACCAATCGGCTTAGAATCACTTTCTGAGTCGATTTAACGATGTCCGTCCGTCCGTCCGTCTGTCCGTCTGACCGTCTGTCCGTCCATGTAAACCTTGTAATCAAACTACAGGTCGCAATTAGTGAAATTTGGTACACAGCTTTCTTTTAGTCCAGGGACGAAGCCTATTGAAATTGGTTAAGATCGGTCCATTATTTCACCTAGCCCATACAAATGTCCTCCCGGAAAAGGGTTTAACGATCATAAATCCCTTAAATATAGCAATATTTTAATGAAATTTGGAACATATAAGTTCTATATAAGTCTAAATAAGTGTGCCGATTTTTAAAAAGATCGGTCCATAATTAACCATAGCTCCCATATAAATCCCTTTTCAGAAAATCACTTTAACGGGCATAAATACCATTAAAATGTTAGTATCAAGTTAATATTCGACACAAATAAGTTTTATATGAACATAAATGATAGTGCCAAATTTTACAAAGATCGATCCATAATTCACCATAGCTCCCATATAAGGCCCTCTTTCGGGAATCACCCAAAAGTGAATAAATTCATATAAATGTCAGCATCAACGTAATATTCTGTATTCGTACGTTTTATTTTACACTTATGAGTATCGGTCCACATCTGACTCCAAGTCAAGACCCCTCCCCGAATTATAATGTACACAATGGTGTAGGGTATCATATGGTCGGGCTTGACCGACTATATCTTTTTCTCTCGTTTAACATATCTTCAGTTCTCTACCAGTGAAAAATCTCAAACCTGATATATTTTGACAAAAAAAACTTAGAAATTTGTTCCAGAAATATGTTTAAAACTTTAGTTATTTGAAGAATGTTAGAAAAAATATAAATAAATTCTTGGAGAAAGACATTTTGTTCTTTCAGAGAGATTTTTAGCGTTTAAAAATTCATTTCGTGAGAACATTTGTGTGGGGGCTATTCAATAATTCTTACCAATTTTATTTACCAAAATGTGCCATTTCAAAAAGATGTTTTGACATGAACTTGGATTGGATACTTTTTTTATTTTTGTACTGAAAGTTATACAAATATCTGGAACAATGTTTTCGATTAAATTTACTTAAAGTTATTGCTTACGAAAACCTTGTGTTAATGATTTTATTTGAACTTTTAGTTTTAACTGAATATTGGTGTTTAACTTGTTGGCAGCCGATTCAAAAAGGTGAAAAGGTAACAGTACATCGGATTATTTTGATAACGGTTTTTTAGAGGAAAAGGTATTTAGCGTTATCGGTATTTCGAGTTATTTCGGTAATGGTATTTTCTGGGAAATTTCGAAGTATCGGTTCAGAACCATAAAATATAATCTGTAGATAAGTATTATAATGACTAGCTGGGATAGCCATAACTTTATTACAAGTTTTACTTCAACTTTATTAAAAATAATATTTCTTAAACCCAAAATAACGCTAACGGTATTTTAGCGTTATCGGTATTTCGAGCTATTTTGGAAACGGTTTTGTATTATATATTTTAGTGGTAACCGTTTTTTCAATTATTTCAGTAACTGTATTTTAGGGGTAATGGTAGTCAAGTTGAATGTTTTTTTTTAGTGGTAATGGAAACCAAACTTGGTTTTATTGTTAGCGGGTCTAAGAATTAATTAATCCGTATTTGAATTCAATCTTAAAATTTAACTAGGAATATTTAGAAAACATTTCACGTTAAAATCATAATTTTTAATGCTTCAGTTTGTAGGGATATATTTACTTATTTCGATGTTCCAAAATTTTGATGGGTCATTTTTAATTTTCAACATCTCAATTTGGTCGTGAACTAAGCGCTTGCGAGAGAGCAGCTGATTTCGATTTTTAATTGAGATATAAAAAGAAAATCCCTCTTTTTTTATAAAACTTTTTAAAGTCCCGCTTTTTCCTTACAATTTTGTTCAGAATCCCGCTTTTTAGTCGTTTGGGTCCCGCTTTTTGACAAAAACCCTCTGGTCACGTTAGTGTAATACTATTTTAATTCAGTGCGTGGTACTGGATTCAGGGCTTGAAATACATTTGGTTTCAACTTGAATTACAGCAAAAATGGTTATTGGGAACAAATATACTGTCGGACAAAATTAAGTGCGGTTTTTTACTCTTGCTATTTACTTCATAATTATTGTCTTCTATGTGCATTACTTTTTTGATATCCAGGTATTTGTCGTTTTATATTCTTAAATTAAATAAACAAAGGAAGTTTTTGAAATGTGCGTATTTCGAGTTTGGGGCGAAAGTGTTGTGTTGGTCATGCATTTTGTACGACTTAAATAAAGTCACATTTTTCTTAAATTTGGCTTCCAATTTTCGAATATACAAAATGGAAGGCATATGCTTAAAAATAGCTCAGTTTTAATATCATATTAATTAAATTCTATTCAAATTATTATTACATTTGAAAAATAAGGACGAATGCGGCCATAATATCGGAAAGCTTTCGACCGCAATCCGGAAAGATTTATTGACTCCAGATAAGGAAAATGAAGTCAAATTAATGTTTGTCTTAAAGTGAAATATTTTAGAATCTGAGGCTAAAAGAATCATTTCGTTATACAAAATAACAATTCAAAATGAAATTTAGAAGAAGTTGATGGGGCAGAAACCCTAAGACTACGAAATAAAATCGTAACGATATCAATATTCTCGTCAAAGGAAAATGAGTTTCATCATCTAAAGCGACAAAGAAGTAATCATAACTATATTAACTCTTTCTGTTGGGAAAAAGCTCAAATGTATGAGTTTTAAAAGTATCTATTCTATGTATGTAATAGTCACATCTATGTCATGCTAGTATAATAAAGCGACTCGTAATAGAAAAATAATCGTTAAAGTCCTAGAACCATTCTAAAATAAAGTTATTTGAATGAATAAATAAAAATGTTACTAAAACTTTTAAAAAACTGAGAAAATTTCGGAAACTGCCATCGAAAAGGCTTTAATTTTTTTAGTAGGAGCTCGTATAAACAATGTTTTCTTAGCATTGGTACATTTGAAATTCATTTGTTTGTAATTAAAATGACTTACTCCTTTATTAGCCCGCTTAGAAAAATTAGTTTCTTTTTGCGAAAAATGCGATATAGCTACAATTTTACTTCACAGTGTTGGGTTTCTGAACCATCAATTTCTTCTAATTTTCATTCTAAATTGTAATTTTGTATAATGAAATGTTTTTTTAGCATTAGATTGTAAAAAGTTGCACTAAAGACAAATACATTAATTAAATTAAATCTGGATTGTGGTCGAAGACTTTCCGATAATAAGGTCGGATCTTTCCTTATTTTTCAAATGTAATAATAATTTGAATAGAATTTAATTAATAGAATGTTAAAACTGAGCACTTTTTTAGAATATGCTCCATTTTGTATCAAAAAATTCGAAAATTGGAAGCCAAATTTAAGAAATTATGTAAAATGTGACTTTATTTAAGTCGCACAAAATCCATGACACACAAAAAACATTTTTACCCCAAACTCGAAATGTACATATTTAAAAAACTTCATTTATTTAATTCATGACCAACACAACACTTTGCCTCAAACTCGAAATACACATATTTCAAAAACAAAAGAAGTTTATTTAATTAAAGAATGTAAAACGACAAGACAATAATTATGAAATAAATAGCAAGAAAAAGATTTTTATATGGGAGGATTCTGCTAGTCGAGATCTAAAAAGAACATCGTCGTATGGATATATTATCTCTTTTAGTTTAAGAGATATTGAGCTTCAAAGAACAAAATTTTTACTTTTTACCCTGTCTTGGTGAAGTTTTTTCACTACAGCGGGTCCAATTTGCTCTTATTTTATTAAAAACAAATACAAAAATTGTGTAAATAAAGAATTTTGATATTTGATATTTACGGAGTCAAAAGTTACAAGCATTTAAATTTAAACTTTCAAAAAAAGTTGATTTTTTCCCCGTTTTTTTTTTTTTGCCAAAAAGTGGTAACATTCTTTTTCCTTTATATGCAAATTTTCTTAATTAACATATATAGTATTTATATTCACTAACCAGAATTTTATAGCATAATTAAAAATTAAAAATATGTGTCTATATGGTCCAAGCTCAAAACTTAAACTCGCCTACACCTCTACTATCAACATGTGAAATTTCATGGAAATCGCAGTAGCCGTTCCATAGTTCCATAATTATTTCCATTCCATTTTTTAAATCGCACACTGTGCGACAGTGTACATTTGTGGTGAATCAGTTTAGCAAATCTGTCCAGATAAAATTAAGCTGACTATTCCTAAAACCGTATATATAAACGGAGATTTTATATTTTTTGATTTCTCTCAAGTTCTCGCATAAATAGTCTTCAAACGTTTGTAAGAGGTGTCTCCAAAATCAATCGTTTTAAATTGAGCGAGTGAGATGATACTCCAGGGTTAAGCAAGCTGGTTTCTCATTTGTGGGATGCTACTACTTGAAAACACATCGAGAATCTTTAGAAATTATTTTTTTTTTTAATACTGTATAACGTATTTAAATGAAGAATCCTAACACGTTTGTTAAAAAATGCGACGTTGAAACGTTATGGTAATAATTGTCCGGTATATTAATAGCTTTACCACAAGTACAAAACACATTCATATGCTGCTTTGCCTTTTATAATTTTTTGTGGCCTATTTTGATTTCAAAATTTACTTTTTTATGTATTCATGAAATGTTCAACGAAAAAATTTCTTAATAACATATTTTCAATAGTTTATAATAAATTCTTTTTTAAAACGGGTAACAAAATTTGTTCGATTTGAAAACGATAAAAACATGTTAAATTCGTTTTTCATCACAACCTAATTTACCTCCATTTCCATAGAACAAAATTAAAAATGAAATCGAATTCGTTTTTACCATCAGGTATGTGATGGAAATCGATTTCGAGCCAAACATGATTTAAAAACGAAAAAAGTTGTGATACATATTATATTTTTCGATTTTATTTTCGGTTTATAGTAAAAACAAACTCGATTTCATTTTTCATTTTGTTCTATGAAAATCACAATAAATTAGGTTGTGATGAAAAACGAAATTGACATGATTTTATCGTTTTCAAATCAAAGAAATGTTGGTATTCGTTTTAAAATCGTATTCGTTTAAAACTGTTGCAAAAGAATTCGTGGCATTAAATATTTCGAAAAAAATAAAAAGCTATATTGTAGAAAGAAAAAATAACATAAATAGTACCCTTTAAAGAAAATACCAAGGACCGGAAACATTTTTTGTTTTTTACAAAAAAATATTTTCATTGAAATTCAAAAATTATTTTATAACATACTAAAACAAAAAATATAAAAAAGTTTTTAAATTTTTTTTTTCTTCAAGTACAAAATAATAAAGTTCTCAAAAAAAATTTTTCGAAGAAAACAAAACACAAAAAAACTTTTTTTTTTGTACAATAACTTCATTTCAAAGTCAAACATTTATGACATTGAAAATAAAATATTGATAATAATTGTAAATTGTAAGACAAATAATGGAAAATTATTTATTATTTATTTTCAAATGATGTTTTTAATCTTTATCTAATGTTTTCATCACAAACTAAGATAAATTCCTATGAAGGTATACTAAGGAGGCCCCGTTTATATGGAGATAAAATATGGTATCGATGTTCCCATCTCAAATGAAAATTTACTTCATTCTAAGGTACCGCTTCTCAAAATTTTGGTCATGACCAGGGAAACCACAATATGCTCTAAATAAATGGGTTTTATGCGCATTAAATACGCAGTAAAAAACGAAAAATATGCTCTAAAAACGCGAAAATAAGCACTTAAAAACAAATATTTTGTATAATTGTTTTAACAAATTTATGTTTTTCATTAAAACAAAGGGTTTTATTAATATTTCAACGTTATAAAATAAGGCAAAACTGAAATTTATCAACCGCGTCGAAATTTGATTCCCCATTTTTCACACTATCTCATAAAAACGTTATTAATTTTCTATTTTCTTACCCATCTAATTTTATACACTATTATTAGTTCAGAAATTATCAAAATTATCATATCGATTACTGTCCGCCAAAATATCGTAACCGACAATATTTTCGAAATTCGTGTTTTGGAAATTTGAAAATCTATAATTATCTAAAATCTATAATTTAGATCACTTGTCAAAATTTAATCGACATATCAAGTGTCATTTCAGATTTATAGCGAAAATAATTTTATTGTAAGTGACATTTTTCATACATATAACATGTTTAAACAATAATGTGTAAAGTTTTGTTTTCTGCACTTACGACATTTTCGCGGTTAGGGCTCGATATGCTTTCATGAAGAAAATCTTTTACAACATAAACTTCAATCATAATATTCAATCTTGTTTTTTTTTTTTTCTACATGACAAGCTTTTTATTTTATTACTATTAATTTTTTTTGTGTTCTCATAATTTTTATAAAATCAAATTCGAAAAACATTTCATGAGTTATAAAAAAAATTATCCTTGAGATATCATAATATGCTCTAAAAGGGTTAAATATGACCTAAAAATAACAAAATATGCTATAAATATGCACTAAAAATCGCCAAATCCAATAATATGCCGTTAAGAGTAAAATATGTAAAAATATGCACTAACAAATCGATACCAAAAAATTATTTATTTGTTTTGAAACGGATAAATATTTAATCGATGGCTTCATTCAACGTCCAGGAAAAAACATGCAATTGCATATTCTGGTTTCCCTGGTCATGACCATGATATAATAATAGAAGGTAGAATCATCAGGGAGAGTTGTCAATTTTATTTCTTGTTATGTCAAACAATAGAAAAATAAAAAACAAAAAAAACAAAAATAAAAATGTAAAAAACAAAATTACTATTTGAATGAATAATAAAAGTTATAAAAGACAAATAAAATTCATTAAAATGCTTTTCTTTATATTGGAATTATTTTTTCTGGAAAACTATGTACATGATGTTACAATTTTGTAGCCCAAACACCAACAGCTTTTCGGAATTCCTGCTATATATTGCCATTCGCTTTGGTAAAATGTTTCCACAGCAATTGTAACCAATGTCTGCAAGCATTGTTCATGTTAAGTCCCACTTCCAAATTTGGGCCAGAATGTTGACTTGTAGTGTTGTAACGGGTCCAGTAGTTGAATCTGAATGTCAAGGACTATACATTGGCACCAGAATTGGCGGAAGTGGGCGTAGAATCGTAGAATATGTATGTGAATACAATTTTTTTTAACAATTTTTAATTTGTTTTATTTATTTTATTTTTTATTTTTTATATTTTGTTTTGATTCTCTTTTAAATATTTTCTTGTTTGACACTACAGGGTAAAATATATTGAGAGCACACTCTCTAATGATTCTACCTTCCGTAGTTATATTATGTTTATAACATTATTCTTTCGTGAGCTAGATCAAAATGAAAATAGGTCCTTTTTTCGGTTTTTTCGGATTTTTTTTCATATTTCCGCCAAAGGAACAATATGAAAATTTGGTATCGCAATAAAGGACTTTGAAGCTCGCATTTAATGACGTTATAAAAATTTAGGACCAGGTCCAAAATTTTGCAATTATACAAAGAAAAAGTTTTTTCGCACATAAAGAAAACTTTTTCAAAAACATTTTTTTAAAGTACAAAATTATTTTGTACTTCACTTAAAATGTTTGTTTTAATTATTTTATTATTTTGTTTTTGAACAGTTAAGAAAAATATTATATTTTACACGAAAGTTTTTTTTATTTTTTCAATGAAAACTTAAAATTTTTTGTTCGTAACTTCTGGTCTCTGGAAAATACACTAGGAAACATAAGTCTGCGTACGAACATATGAAAGACATTATTGACACAAGTTTTCTATATATTCTTTAAGATTTTTAGAATTTTTACATCTCTATATGATAGCTTAAATTTTTATCAATACATATTTAAGTAAAACATCAACTTTAGAAAAGTGAATAGATTCGCGGTTATCCAAAAAAATTATTAAAGTGATATAATTATACAGCAAAAGTCTGCGTACATCTATATATAGAAAAATTAATGTGTGTTTGTTTGTATGTATGTATGTTTGTTTGAAGTCTATAGCCGCCTAAACGGCTAAACCGATTTTATTGAAATTTTCACATTGTGTTTCTATATGCTTGGAAGGAAAAATAGGCTACTTTTTATTTTGAAATTCCATGTGGGCGAGGTGCCACGCCCACTTACTAAATAACTATTAAAAGTAGTATATCTCGGAAATTGGTAATACTAGAGTCCTCAAATTTTTTTGACACCTATATGAACATTCTGGAAAAAAAAAGCGAACTAGCAATAGGGGGTGTGGCACATCCCACGCCTAATATTGCTTGCCAATACCAAATGCGGTATATTTAGGAAACTATAACAGTTACATTTCCCAAATTTTGTACAATAAACTTAAGTGTCATGTGAACACTTTGTGCAAAAATGGGCGGAAAAGAAATAGTGGGCGTGTCATCTCTCATATAAAGTTAATACCAAAATTTTTATATCTGGGAAACTATAAAAGTTAGAGAGCTCAAATGTACGACTAGCATTAACTTCAATATGAATATTTTGGACAAAAATTGGTACACTAGCAATAGTGGGCGTGGCACCTCCCATATAAAGAAAATATTAAATTATCATATCTGAGAAAATATAACAGTTAGAGTTCTAAAATTTTGTTGGAGCCACTTTGGTATCAATATTAATATTTAAGAAAAATATGGGCGGACTAGAAGTAGGGGGCATGGTACCTCCCATATGAATTAAATGCAAAAATTCGTATATCTGGGAAACTATTGGAGTTGGAATGCTCAAATTTTGCACAAAGAATTTTGACATCCATGAAAACATTTGTCTAATAAATTAGCGGATTATGGGGATATGGTCCCTCCCATAAAAATTAAATACAAAAATTAGTATATTTTTTAATCCATTAATTACTATGTATTTCATTTCGGGTGGTGGCGATCACACCGGGTATTAGCTAGTTATTGATAAATCTAAATTTTTTGCGGGATTTTTAGTTTTTGATTATTAAATTATTTATTGTGTTTTAAATTGCTGTTACTTAATTGTTGTTACAAATTTTCCAATATAATTAAATATTTTTTTAACAAATCAAAGAAGAAATTAATTTATTCTTACTGAAAGTATAAATTTAATTTTTGTAATGATGCTGAATAAAACATTGAGAAATATTAATAGAAAACCATTTGTCTGTCTAAGGAGAAATTGGTATTAACCGAAATAATAGGGTCCTTTTCACCTAAATCACGTTTTGGAGAAATTAACGACATGGATTAATAAAAAAATTTGAATGCGGTCATATTATACATGAAAAAATCGGGACAAACAGCTATAAAATTTATAAAAATATTAATTTCGAATAAAGTACGAGTATTCCAGATAAAATTAATAAGAAATACTGTTTGCATTCTTGATAACCAGGTTTTCTTATAATGGGACTTCATTAATAGCATGATCAGATTTTCTTACTATGTTGTGTTATGGCCTTATTTAGAGAGAACCACATTTAGCATGATCTTAGAATACACCTTTTTTAGAAATTCTATAGATTTTTTTGCTTTTATGTAGTGAGCATATTTGTTGTTTTATTTTTTATTAAAGCATAAGTCTATATTAGTGGTATTATAGCATAGAACCTAATATTTAATGATATATTTTTTACAATCTCAATAAAAATAAACTTCAATTCAAATAGATCTAAATAATTTATTAATTTTATAGCGGTTTATTCCGATTTTTGACGTATAACATTACCTGAATTTTTATTTTTTCATTAATCTTTGTCTTAGTTCCTTTCAAAACGTGATTTAAGTAAAAGGGACTCTATTATTTTGATAAGTACACATTTCTCTTTAAACAGATGAATGGATTTATATAATTATTTCCGGAACTTTCATTCAGCATCCTTACAAAAATGAGGGTAAGAATAAATTAATTTCTTCTTTGATTTATTACCAACAATTCTTAAATTATATTGCAAATTTTTTAATAATAATTAAGTAATCAATAGAAATTTAAAACCCAACAAATTCAGTTATGTAAAATTAAAAAATCCGCAAAAACATACATTTTTTAATAGAGCACGCAGACTTTTGCTATATGTTTATAGAACCTTAATTTAAATAATATTGGAGAACCGCGAATCTATTAATGTTTCTAAAATTAATATTTTACTATAATATTGTCAAGGATTTAAGCTTTTATAGAGAACTGTAAAAAATAAAAATCTTTAAAGATATAATGAAAAATAACGACAAAAATTATTGTTTAATAGTTCGTACGCAGATTTATGCTTCCTAGTGTATATTGAAGACAGAGACTTAAGAAAAATATTGGGATTCTGTAAATCTGAAAATTGTTTATTCTCTTATGTTTAAAACACTGAACTTTAAGTTTAAAATGCATAGCCCAAGTGTCATACACATATATACATACAAGTGTTTTGTAATTTGTGGTGGAACTTGTGGCACAAATTAGCTTATTCCTGAAAAGTAAAGTATTTTGATATTTTCGTTGTTTCGACGTCCTATTTTTTTAAAACCTATCAGACACTTCTAATTAAACTGTAACCCAGCATATGGGTATTCAAATTTAACCTTTATTATTTCTGGATCTATCTATCTGATTTAGATTACTAAGGAGAATCGTTGCGCTAACCCAATTTCCAAAAAAGACATTAATAATCGAAAGTAAAAATTTCCTACATTTGAAAACCTATGCAGGAAAATTTCATCTGCTAAAGGTCAAAACCGTTCACATTAAAATATTCGTTGCCTTGGAAGTGCCACAGAGAATTGTATTAATCTTTATTTTTGTAGGTTTTAGGCTTAATCGCCAAAAATACAAATTGTTATCCCTTCACAAAGTGTTATTTTTATGCGCACACACATTTCTGTTACGCAATATTTTTTTTCTTCTAAAATTACCCTTTGTCCAGAAGCAGGAGATATTTCCTTTGTGGTAGCTTCATCCAGAAACTAAAAATTTTTTATTAAAAAATTAAAATCAAGTAAATCATAATAGAATAAAATAAAATTTATTTAATTTACATAATACAAATTTAAAAATTAATTTGTTTTGATTTGACAAGAAATATATGGAACAGAAACAAAAATGGAAAATGAAAACGATCGAAATTCATCACAACCTGATCGATTTAAGAATTCGATTTACTTTTTAAATCGATCGAATTTCATCACATACCTGAATAAAATGAAAATGAAATCGAAAAATGTATGGGTATCACACCTATTTTCGTTTTTACATCGTTTTTTGTTCGAAATCGTTTTTCATCACATATCTGATAACTTATTTTAATTTTATTTTTATATAATTTACAAAATTGTGTAAGTCTCCACATAAACAAGAATGATGAATTTATGTATATAATTTTATGAATTTTTAAATATATGAATTTAAGAACTTTTGACTTAATTTTTTAATTAAGGATGTGAATTTACGAATTTTTGAATTTATAATTTTATGAATTTATAAAGTTATATATATTTGAATTTATAAGTATGAGAAAATTTATTCTAAAAATTAAAATCTGAGTTTGATGAGAAAAATATAATTAATTTATAGTAGATTTTTGTCACAAGCAGAATTTGGAAGTCTTTACATAAATAAGTTTATGATTTTATGAAATTATGAATTTATGAATTTTTGAACTTATGAATTTTTTAAATTAAGAATTTATATATTTATAAATTTATGAAAATAGGAATTTATAAATATATGAAGCTATGAATTTTTTAATTAATATTTTACGAATTTATGAATTCAAGAATTTTTTAATTTACAAATCAATAATTTTATAAATTAATGAATTAATTGATTACGAAATACATAAAAATATGACTTTCCAATTCATGAAAATAACTTTTATTTCAGCTTGAAAATATAAAAATCACAAACTAACAGTTATTCTTGCTCATTTTATTTCTGCTCGAAAAACAAAATCACAAATTAACTATTTGTAATAAAAAAAAACTCATAAAATAACTGTTATTATCGGACTTTTATGAAAAAAGTCGTAACTATTACGGTTCCTGGTATTAACTTAAATATTAAAATAACTTCTCGATTTTTTCCTAGAGGGTTTCGAGTTTTTAATCATTTAAATCAGTTTAATTGAGAGTGCTATAGAGACAATAAAAAATGCAGAAAAAATAAAATTTAAGTTGATAAAAAAAGATAAAGAATTTAAGAAAATTAAGAGCACTATACTGATGGTAACTCTTGTTCATAAAAATATGCTTCTTCTGTAAAAGATATTGATTTCAATTTTTTTCTGTATAGCGAAAAATAATATCAGCTAAGCAATGTAATTTAGATGAAAAAATCGAGTTTATACTTTTTCTGATTTTTTAAATAAAACTAAAATTTTTGTAAAAATGTGTTTTTATGAGAAACTGTAAATATTTTTTCTGTAATAAAAACTTTGTTATTAAAGATGTAACAAAATTTTTGGTGGATGTAGACTTTATTGTATAAAATGAGAAAGAAAAAACACTTTAAGATTTATGTAAAAGGAATCACATTTTTGGCTATAAAATCCACATTACTCCTAAGTCCCGTAAATTTTGGTTGAAAACTTTTAACAACATATTGCAGATTCTTAAACTGTATTTCGTTTGCCGATTCGTGCTTTGGGATTTGAGCAAATATAGACTAAAGTCAAAACTTTCATATAAAGTGGGTCGAATTCGGGAGGGAGTGTAGATACTTTTTCGGTCAAAATAACACAAAAAGTCGTAATTTTTGCAATTTTCAAATTCGTCGTTTATTTTTTGACTCGGTAAAGATATCGACTTAAAAAATTACAATTTAGAATGAAAATTAGAAGAAATTTATGGGTCAGAAACCCTAATACTGCGAAGTAAAATTGTAGCTATATCGCAATTCTCCCCTAAAAGGGTCTCATTTTTCTAAACAAAGAGATAAAGGAGGAAGTAATTTTAATGATTACTACCGTAACTGTCCAGACAAGGTTGAAACAAATGGGTTTTAATAAAATTTTTATTTATTAATCCAAATAACTCTATTTTAGAATGGTTCTGGACTGGGGGTCAGGGGGAAGTGGGTGGTCCTCCAAAGTTGCCCATCTCGGGTATGTAATTTTTTTTTTTAATCTCCAAAAATTCATTTATGATATGACAGAAAAGAAATTTTATATAAAGATAGTCCTTGTAAATCTCTACAAAAAAAAAGCTTAAATATGTAGTTTATCTCTTTTAGTTTAAGAGATATTCGGGTCGAAATAAGTTTTTACCTCATTTTTAGCGTCGTTTTTTTTTAGATTTTTTTTTTTTAACTTGGCGGACTTAATATTGCCCTAACATTTTTCTAAAATATTTGTCAACAAAATGTTTAATAATATTGCTGCAAGTATCATATAAATATATGAATCCGTTAAAATGTTATATTAATCTAAAGTTGGAACTTTAACAAACATTTTACATTTTTTGGTTTTTTTTTTTTTTCAAAAAGGTGGCAATATTTATTCAGTGATAAAATTTATTTTTTGTTCTGGGCTTTATCATTTTTCAAAGTTTCACAAAATTATTAAAAAAAAAAAAAAAAAACGTTGAAACATACATACATAAGAGCACAGCAGTTTCAACGTGTTTTTTTTAAATAATTTTGTGAACATTTTGAACCGTTAAGTATATTTCAATGAAATTTCACACAATTATTTCTGAGTTGTTTTTCAATCATTTTGGAGGAGCACAAGTATCTTGCTGGTCTGTGGACAGGAGGAGAACCTCCGAAAGTGGTCACCTCTTTTAATTATTTATTATATAATATCCGAGGTTACCCATCTCGGAGGTCCTCCACCCTTCTCACAGACAAGCTAGAAACTTGTGGTCCTCCATAACAGTTGGCAAATACCTCAGTAATAACTATGTGAAATTTCATTGAAATACACTGTCGGACAAAATAAAGTGCGGTTTTACACTCTTGCTATTTAGTACATAATTATTGTGTTATAGGTGCATAATTGGCTACTTTTTTGGTATCCAGGTTTTTGTCGTATTATATTCTTTAAATTAATATACAAAAGAAGTTTTTGAAATGTGTATTTCGAGTTAAGGGAAAATAAATAGACTCCCATTTTCTTACTCCGAAATATCCAAAATTCCAGTTAGGTGAAAGCTTCCTTTAAAAATATACTTTTTTTATTGAAATGGTCACCTTGTCGTTATAAGGGGCCTTCGTCAGAAAATGCTATTTGGGTGTATACCTTATATATAGGGCTAAAAAATTGAAATATTTTTAAGTCGATCCCAGCTTTACGATTTGAGAACATAACAAAAAAAGAATTCCAAAATTGACAAAATTTGGATAGGGCTTGTGGACAGACCTTTGTCCCAAACTCCTCCGGATTTATTTTACACGCATTTACATTAAGATTTCTTTTGGAGGCCTTAAAAAAAAAATTAAAAAGCCCAGAACAAAAAACAAATTTTATCACTGAATAAATATTGCCAGCTTTTTGGAAAAAAAAAAAAAATCAAAAAATGTAAAATTTTTTTAAAGTTCCAACTTTAGATTAATATAACTTTTTAACGGTTTCTTATATTTATATGATTCTTGCAGCAATATTATTTAGAATTTTGTAAGGAATCTGGAAAATATTTTAGAAAAATTCTAGGGCCAATATTAAGCCAAGTTAAAAAAAAACTTAAAAAAAAACGAGGCTAAAAATGAGGTAAAAATTTATTTCCACCCGAATACCTCTTAAACTAAAAGATATAACCTTCACATGTAAGCCTATTTTTTGTAGAGATTTACACTATCTATATATAAAATTTCTTTTCTGTCATATTATAAATGAATTTTTGGCGATTTTTCAAAAAAAGTACATACCCGAGATGGGCAACTTTGGAGGGCCACCCGCTTCCCCCTTGACTCGCTAAGGGCCTGTACTTCGGCTGTGCCGAATCTTTGATACCCATCACCATCTTACCGACAATAATTAAATTTTCGTCTTAACGTATGCTTTCAGTATTTCACATTTTTAAATCTACATTTTTTTCAAACTACGAAAATTTGAATACGAAAAAAAAAACAATCATAGCAATCTTTGCTTTTAAAAAATAAACAATTCCATATTTATATTTGTATGTGTGTATATACAAACTGACTGCATATACAAAGAACAACAACAACACTGTTATCTTTATATATAAAAGAGTAACACGACTGACTGACTGATTCATCATCATCCCACAGCCCAAACGGCTGAAGCTAGAGAGACGAAATTTGGAACGTAGGTAGGTCTCCCTCTGTATAGATCCACTAAGACGGGATTTTTGGAAATTCGAATGTTTAGAGGTAAAAAACGGGTAAAATCGGTAATTCTATAGCTCCCAAACTAATAAAGATACACAAAAAGTTGGATAGTTGTCGTTATTCATTTAAAAAATAATCGGACAGGTGTCTGGTACTTTTTTGAAAATCGGCCCTTTTAGGGAGAAAATGGGTAAAAACTGTATTTTGGTACTTTTTTGTCACCATATGTATCTTTGAAACCAATCAACATACAAATAAAATTGATGCCGTATTAATAACTCAAAAAACTAGAAATATAAATTTGGTACTTTTTCGAACGTTTAAGGGGTAAAAATCGTACTTATTTTTGGTACTTTTTTCATAAAACATTTTTTATATTTTTTGACACAATCATATGCGTATTTTAATATAGGATCTCACTATAATTTAGAAAGTCATTGGAACACAATTTCTGATACTTCGATGGGTGAAAAAAAGTACCAAAAAGGGGGTAAAAGCGGGACTTTGTGATACTTTTTGGTTCTTCTAATGGTACTTTTTGAATTTTCTATAATTTTTGAATTTTCTGTAATTTTTTTACAGAAGGCAAAAAGGAATGTGTTCGGAGGCATTCAAAAAGGCCTGTTGGGAGGAAGCACTAACATATTTTATTGGTGGGTTACTGCTGTTGCTAACTAAACTACTTGTCATAACAATGCTTCCCAGCAGGAAAATATGTTAGTGCTTCCTCCCAACAGGCCTTTCTGAATGCCTCCGAACAAATTTAAACATAATCCTTTTTGCCTTCTGTAGAAATTCCTTTAAGAATGCCTCGATTTCTTTAAAAAAGAAGTCCGGTACTAATTCTTGTTTCCATTTCATTAGATGCGAAGTAGAAGGTGTCACTCACCTAATAAGGTATTTTGCATATCTTTTTTTTCATATTTTTTAATAGCATTGAAAATATAAGAGAGCATATTTATTTATTTAAGAGTCCTTGCCTTTTCGCTTCTTTTTGGAAGGGAGAAGGAAAGGCCTTGCCTCCAATGACATGCCGTGTAAAAAAGAAATAGTGTTGCAATGCGAGTGGCAGGCCTTGAAGATCCTAAATAATGCATTTTAGAATGTATCTTTAGTCCTTCTATTTCTACTTTCTCATTACAAACATAAAAAATTGTATCTACGAGACTTACAAAGCTCAAACTCATTTAGTCTTGTTTTAAGTGTCGATAAAGAAGGTAGTCCGCATGTCTTTTTTCTTTTTTTCTATTTCATACTCTTTTTTAATAGCATTGAAAATATAAGAAAGCATATTTATATATTTAAGAGTCCTTGCCTTTTCGCTTCTTTTTGGAAGGGAGAAGGGAAGGCCTTGCCCCCAATGTCACGCCGTGTAAAAAAGAAATAGTGTTACAATGCGAATGGTAGGCCTTGTAGATCCTAAATAAGGCATTTTAGAATGTATCTTTAGCCCTTCTATTTCCGATTGGGAGTTGTACTCTCATTTTCACTACAAAGCAGGCATGGAAAACTGATATTTAAAAATACTACTAATCTAAAACAAAAATTTTACTTTTTTAGTTCAAAAGTAGTAAATATTTTGTTTGAGTTTCTTTATTCATATATATTTTAAATTTTAAAATAAAAATATGATTTTTCAACAAATAAATGTTTTTAAAATTATATTTGTATATTATTTTAATTTGTTTTTTTATCATGTTTTATAAAAATTTTCTATTTAATAAAATATTGTAAAAAATAATAAAATAAATCAAAAATTCAGTATTCAAAAAATTCAAGCGAAGGTCTCACATATCTATATCAATAAAAAATGTTTATTAAAAGGCAATATTTTATTTATCATATTTTTTGGCAATTAGGATAATATTTAATGTAAAAAGCTCTTATTTAATAAGATTTTGTAAAAAAATAAAATAAGCAGAAAAATTCATTATTAAAACTTCAAGTGAAGATCTTATCTATGCTAATAAAAAATATTTTAAAAAAATATTAAATAAAAATTTAATAAAATAATGAAATAAACAGAAAAATTCATAATTCACACTTCAGTTGAAGATTTTATCTATACTATTAAAAAAATGTTAAAATGTTTTATTTTTTTAGAAACTAGTTTGAAGCATTTGTTCCGTATGTTTAATAACTTCATCAATATCTAATGTATATGGGCAACATTTTATACTTTTTCCTTAAATGAATTAAAAATAATACTTCCTTTAACATGTCCATGAGGACTAACTAATGATAGCATTTCTTCATGGGTTTGCAGATTTTCATCCACAGTCCGGATGCATAAAATTAATTGGGCTATGTCACCAATATCAGTACATTCATCCATACAAATAGAAAAATATATACAATTAAGTATATTTTTTTTTAATATTTGAATATATAAATGTACTTATATTTTCCGTTCTTCTGGAAATAGTACGAGCAGACAAAAGAATTTCATTTATTACTTGACGTATTTCTGCTGTTTTTTGACCGAAGCAATCTTAAATAACATTGCATAGCTCCTTGTAAAATTCGCCATCCTCAAATGGACGGCAACGTTTTGCAAGAGCTGCAGAAACAATATAAGAAGCCTTCCTTTTTAAATAGTGATTCGATTTATCATTAATTTGTGATTCTTCCGATTCAATTAAACATTTTTCAAGGAAACTTTTTTTTAAATCCAAAATAAGTGAATCTCTTTCTTCGCCAGTAATATTGGTTTAATTATTATGACATGCATCATAATGTCTTTTAATGCAATATTTGTCGGCTCTTGACAATGTACGTTGACAAATAAGACATTCTGGTTTACCGAAAAAGTTTTCCGCGAACAAGAAATCATATTCCCATAGTACATTAAACATTTTTAGTGGTCTTAAGTAACAAGCGCATATACATATAACCTCACTGAATGAAAGCTCAAGCGAGACTGAGTGGCTTGTGTGTTTTTATTTATTGTTTAGTAATTTGTGTGTGTAAAAATAGTAAAAAAATTTAAAAATTTTATAAAGACTACTTTTTTTTATATATATGTATATTTTGTAATTTTTAGTGCAAAAAAAAAATATTTTTTTTGTGGAAATAGTTTTTCTTAATAGCCAGCCTTCGGCCGGGCGGAAGGGCTTTTAACTCTGTGGTATGTCCAAAAGCGGCTTCGCTAACGTAATTCTTCTTTTCTACTCAACTTTTTTTATAACAAAAATTTTTTTAATGCGAGTTTCTTATTAAATTTAAATTAATTTTTCAAATACATATAATAACCTATTAAAGCGCCTAATTGCGACAAAAAAAAAAAAAAAAAAAAAAAAAAAAAAACATTTAAATGTTTATAATTCTAAAAACTACTTCCCAACAAACCAAATGATATCGTTATGATATCATTACGATATCATTTCGGTGATATAGAAGCCCGAGAATGATATCATTTATAATTCTAAAATGATATAGGTTGCTTTCTAAAAGGTACACTCGAAAATGATATCATAATTTTTGAAAATAACGATATTAGTAATGATATCATTAAATTTAAGCAGCGCGATAGTTTAGCAATATATTGCAAAATATATACACAAATATATGCTAAGATTGGATCAATATATAATATTATAAATATGTTTTCAAAAATTAATAAAATAGCCATAATAAACCAATGTTCATACAGCTCCAAATCATTTTGCATGTAATACGAAACTTTTGCAATCCGAATACAAGTCCCCTTTAAATCCGGGCTGATATTGGTTTCTTCATCTTATACGCGTTAATTTTTTGCAATTACACTAATTTTAGCTGTAAAAATTCAATTCGCATATAAAACATAACATAAAATATTTTTTTGATACAAAAATTTTCAATTTAATTTAATTTTCCTGAAAAAGTTTGAAGTTTTTTTCTAAGGAAAATATAATTTCGATATTTTATCATATAATTTTAAAATTATGATATCATAAATGATACTGTATCGTTTCTTGGTTTGTTGGGTTTATATGTAGTGGAGATGCTAAAAAAAAGGTACAACAATATTTAGAACTATCCAACTCTGTATTTACATATTTTCATGTACAAAAGCAAGAAACAAGCGACAACACAACTTTCTTTTATGACAGCTCATGAGAGACTGAATTGTGTTTTCTATGCGTGTGAGTAGTCTGTGTAAATTTTGTAACTGCCAAAATACACTGTGTATAGGAGTTGCCGATCGTGGCTTTATATCAGGGAACGGCGCTCTTAAATTTCACATTCTATATGGTCTTGTTTCCGTGCTCTTATATTTTGCACGGAAACAATTTTTAAACTTATAATTTAATAATATCTTTTGCTTTTAAGCAATTTATGGTCTGTAATAAAAACTATAATTTAATATTAAAACAATTTGCTTAAAAAAGTATAAAAAATATATAAAATTAAAAAATAATTATTCTCTCTTCACATGTAAGAGCATATAGATGTGACAAAATTAAGAGATAATTTGCCCGTGTGCACTATTTTGCCAGTCGTGGCTTTATATACATGTTTGCGTGTGTATTTATATTCTTAACAGATATGTTTTAGTTTTTGGTCCATAACTCTGTTGATTATGAACGAATTTGGTTTATTAAAAAACCGAAATTTTATAAAAATATTTATGACCGATCTGTATAAAAATAAAAACCTATAGCTTAAACAAGCGCTTAAAAAAATCAAAATGCGTTTTGCCCGATATCTTTTACTTTTTTAGCAAAAAAAAAAAAAAAATAAATCAAAAAAATAAATCAAAAAAAATGTACGAGCAGTTTTTGCAAAAACGAAGTCCCGAACCGGTTCTAAAAACCGGTTTTTAAGCATATCTCCGCAATGTATGAACCGATCTTGCTGAATTTCAATTGCAAAATTCTCGAAAGGATTTCCGATCGTTTTATATATATATACGGACGGGCATTGTCCTGTCGTCATCGCTTCTTAATACTCCTTTAATGCGCGCTAATACTGTTGCGAATTCTTCAAAATTAAACCGGTGTGCACCAGCAATTCGTTTTAAGTGAAATTTTAAGCTCTTTACGGCTACCTCCCAAAAGCCGCCCATATGTGGAGCTTGTGGGGGAAGAAGGGACCATTCAAACCTATGTGTAAGGTATTTTTGAGCAATATCTGCGTAAAATGATTGAGTTACAGTTCTAATGGCTAGAAAAGGTTCACAATTAATGCCGAAGGTGACCGTCTTCAATTGATAATCTTTGACGGCCTCCCGGGGGGATTTTTGAAAAAGAATTCTTTGGAATGGACGATCTATGGGATCAATTAGAATTTGGCGGTACATTTTTTGAATCTCTCCGCTGAAAACGTACTTATAAAATCGCCAATTTAAAATGGTTGTCATTAAGTCCGCTTGAAGGGTGGGACCAGTATATAAAACATCGTTTAATGAAAACCCTGATTTGGTTCTGCGGGAAGCATTAAAAACTACCCTAACCTTTGTAGTTTTACTTTCGGGACGTATAACGGCATGGTGTGGAAGATAAAAGGAATCGCATTTGTTTTCAGAAAAATATTCTTTAGAGGTAGTTTTTTCCATGTGATCGAGCGTGATGTATTCTGTTAAAACATCGTGTAATAACGGATCTTTCACTAAAGTTTGCTCCATCCGAACATATTGGATGAGAGCCATAAATCTTGATGGGCCTAAAAATCTATCTTTTGGAAAATCGAGTCTTATTGGTAATCGTACCATGTATCGACCATGTGGTCGATAAACAAATCTTTGTGATTTGTTTATAGAATTGTTCACAATATTCATCCTCTGAAGATATCGGACGAGAAACTGGAATTTCTTCTTGTTCCCAGAATTTCCTGAGGAAATTGTCTAGATTAGTATCTTCAGTAGGCTTCACATTGGTTGTGAACGAAAATATTGGCTGTGTTTGAACGGGGCCACTGATAACCCAGCCGAAAATAGTTTTATAGGCTGAAGCTGAACCACAAATGTCTCTTTTAGTGCCTTCGAGATTAATATATCTCTCACTATTATTGCCCAGAATTAGATCGATAGGAGCTGAGACGTTAAAATTGGGGTCTGCTAAATCGAGGTTTGAAAGGACAGAGGAGTTTATTACCTTAAATGATGTTGAAGGGATTTTATTTGTAACTTTTGGCAAAACAATTGCAGTAATTTGGAAACGGAAGTCCTTAATTTTCGATACTAATACCAAATCGTATTCTCTTTCAGCAATTTGACTTTGACCCCCGATCCCATTGATTTCAAAGTGAGATTTTCTGGATGGTATGTTTAAAAGATTTCGAATTTTGTCGGATATAAATGTTCTTTCCGACCCGGGGTCAATCAGAGCGCGAATGGTAAATAACTCGCCTCTACATTCGATTTGATCTAATGCGGTGCGTAGTAATACGTTTGTACTATTTGCCGAATAATTAACATGAATTTGTGCCGATTTGGATGCTTGAGAAGAGTAAGGCTTCTGTTCTGCTTCGCTCAAGAGATCGAGTATTTTGATTTTTATGAACAGATCGATTATTTTGATTTCCTTGACCATTTTTATTTTGCAAGTTCTGTGGTGTTTTCTACCACAATTTAGACAGGTATTTTTGCCTGAGCAATTTTTCTTTGAATGGGATTGTGATAAACAATTATTGCAGTATTGATTCTTGAATATGAAATCAACTCTTTCTTGAATAGAAAGTTTGCGGAATTCAGGACATGTTCTTAAATTGTGATCATCTTCGCAAATTTTACATTTGTAATTTAATTTCTCTTGAGATGCGTACATCTGAATTTGTGATTTAGAATTTGGTTGACTTAGAAAAGAAGATTTCGTTACTTTTATAGTGGAAATTCTTTCTACTACTTCGCATCTTTTCAATAAGAAATCGCTTAGTTGGGACCATGGTGGCAACTCTCGACTTGCGTTTAGAGACTGCTCCCAGTGAGCTAATGTTTCATGTGGCAATTTCGAATAAACTAAATTAACTAACATTGGATCCCAACCTTCAACTGACACACCTAATATCTGAAGCATCGACAAGCAATCAGTTACGGCGCTATGAATTCTCTGTAAAGACTCGCTGTCGTCTGTTTTAGCAACCGGAATATTAAAAAGATTCCTGATTTAGTTGTCTACTAATCTTTTTACAATTGCTCCTGTTTTGTTTTATTTCTAAGATGGTAAAGCTTTTCAGCGAGTGCTAGCCTTGGGTGGTTAATGTAGACTGCGGTGAACATATCACGAAATGCTGGTCAGTCTTCATAACCACCTGAAAATATTTGTGTGTCGCAAGGGGGAAGCTTTACACCAGTACTAAAATTGCTACTTGGAATGATAGAAGTATTTGGATCAATACTAACTCGTGACTCTATGCTCTCTCTTGTTGATCTTATGCATTCCACAAGTTTAGACATAGTCAAATAATAAATTTCGACACATGAGTCGTATTGCTCCTGAGCAGTGGTTTTAATTTCTTCACTCAGTTCTGAAAGCATTGTTTCTTCATATGATTTCTCAACTTTTTCCCATCGAGAATCAATATCTTTAATTCTTATATTTACATATGCTTCAGATTGAATTGAGAAATTTTTACCACCCCACTTTTTGCAAAAAGCGATTAAGTTGTTTGCATCAAATGCAAATTTATTAGGAAGCGATGCCATTTTCCATTCGAATAAATTGAAAAATGAACGGAAATCAAAGTTTTCCTAATTTGGGAAATATATCTTAATAAGTTAGGGGAACTGAATATTTTTGTTTTCACAGGCTATAAAAAATAATTTGAGAGATAAGGTTTTTTTGTATTTCCATTTTTGAGAAAAAATCGTGTTAAACCAAGAGAAAATTTTTAGTATTCCAACTGGAAAATATAAATCCTTGGTAATTCGGATTTTTGGGAAAATTCGAATTAAAAACAAGAGAAATTTAAAATTTATTAATTCTCTTGATATTCGAAAATATAAATCGTTGGTAATTTGGATCTTGAAAAAATCGAATTAAAAGCAAGAGAAAATTTTAAATTTATTTATTCTCTTGATATTCGAAATGTAAAAATTTAGAAATCCTTTTAGTTTGGATCTTTGTGAAAAAATCGAATTAAAAACAAGAGAAAATTGTAAATTAATTAATTCTCTTGATATTCGAATTGTAAGAATGGAAATCCTTTGTAATTTGGATTTGGAGAAAAAATCGAATTAAAAACAAGAGAAAATTGTAAATTGATTCTCTTGATATTCGAAATGCAAAATAGAAATCCTTTGTAATTTGTATTTTAAAAAATATCGAATTAAAAACAAGAGAAATTTGTAAATTGATTCTCTTGATATTCGAATTGTAAGAAATAGAAATCCTATGAAATTTGGATTATAGAGAAAAATCGAATTAAAAACAAGATCAATTTCTAAATATAGTTATTCTCTTGATATTCGATTTGAAAAAAAAAAATATATATATATATAAATCCTTTGTAATTTGGATTTTGAGAAAAAATCGAATTAAAAACAAGAAAAAATTGAAATTTATTATCTTGATATTCGATGATATGATGTAATTCGATTTCTGTCTACTGATCAACCGAAAACCCGAATTAGAATATGGAATCTTGAATAATAGATTGTGTAAGTGGACTGTAATTTGAAATTAATCTGAGATATTTAAATTTTAATTTAAATTTCCTTTTTTTTTAAACCGGGAAATTTATTTGTCGATCGAGAATATTACAAGAAATATCAAGAATATTACAAGAAATTACATTTAAATTTTATAAAAATTATCAAAAAGCTGCAAGAAATTGCTTTAGAGAGAGATCTGTAACGCTCAAATATTTATGTGTTGTATATAATAAATAAATTTTAAATTTTATATAAATTTTGTTAAAGTTTTTGATCGAAACAAACAATTTTTTCCAGTAACGTAAGACATTGCAAATTTTGTTTTTTAATTTTCCAAAATAAAATGAGTTAAAATCAATTTAATTAATTACTAATACTGCAAATATTAGCTTTTGGTTCTTATTAGTTGTAAATTGTGAAAAAAAAATTTTTGTTGATTGAAAATTAGTAATTAAATATATATATATGGTTGAAAATTAGTAATTAAATATATATATATGGTTGAAAATTAGTAATTAAATATATATATTTTTTTTATTTTATGTGTAGTAAAAAATTTCTTTTTGTTTAAATATTTTTTAATTTTATCGTTGAAGTATGCCAATGAAATTTTTTGTTAATTAAATGATTTGCCAATTAGATTGTGCTTTTAGCAAGAAATTGCTAAATAATTTTTTTTCGATTATTAAATGCCAAAAAAAAATTTATTGCCAAAGAATTTTTGTCGTTGATAACCACTGTATATAATTAGTAAAATATTTGTATATTTATCTTTGTTTTATTTATTATAAAACAAAAATTTTATCAGAAGAAACCTCGTTCTTCTTAAATGCTAGAATTTTTTTCGTACGATTTTGTTTTGCGATCATTGTTTTACAACAAGTTTGCTTATATATGTATTTTTTAATTATTGCCAAAAAAAATTTTCCAAAAAAAAATTATTTTATGATTTTTTTTTCCTTAAGTGACCACTGTAGCATAAATAAACATAAATTGCAAAGTATAAATCACACTAACTTTTTAATTGTAAAATAACAACACAAAAAAAATTCCAAAAAATGTTAAAACTATTAAGAGTGCAATTAATTTTGTTGATAAATGTCTTTTTTTATGTTCTCTTTATAAACTGCAGGTATCGACAAAGAGATCAATCATATATAGCGCAAGAATAATAAATGCACAAAACCATATAAATCACCACTTAATACTTTTAAGAGAATAAATATAATTGTTTTATTTTCAAATTTTTTATTACTTTTTTTTTAAGTGTAGCTCTTCTAAGCGTTTGATTTTCGTAAAATGTTGCCTTTTTACTGATTTTTCATTAGAAACATTAATTTTCTTTAACCATAATTAGATTGAAATATTTTTTAATATTTTTAAATTTGATCAATATTTTTGCTAATTTCCATTGTGCTGTTTGTTCCGTTGTTTTTTTTTTTTTTTTTTTCCCAGCAAAAAACGATGAAGTTCTTCCAAAAAAAGAGCTTTTTCATTACTTCTAAAGTGAAACAAAGTGCACATTTTGAACTTTTTTGGAAGTTCATAATAATTACTTCCAAAAAAGTGAAAATAAATAAATTTTTTGCGGGAAAAAACGTTAATAATTTCTAAGGAAATTACAATTTTACAAATTTTGAAGCATATTTATTATATTTTAATAAGGCTAAAGCGGAATTTTTTGTAAAAAAATTTATAAACATTGTTTTAAGGGAAGTACTTCAAAAGAAATGAACTAGAAGTATAAAAGAAGAACATTCTACCAATGACAAGCATGGGTTAAAAAAAGAACTTCTGCAGCTCTTTTTCACCACTAAGTACTTCCTTCCAATGACAACACAATGTTAAAATCATGACTTTTTCAGTTCGTTTTTGCTGGGTCCTTTCACAATATTCTTAAGAGTACACATGTATGAGCATCACTAATAAATTAATTTGTATGTATGTATGCTTTGTTTATTCTCTTTGATGATTTATTGTTGATCGTTGACTAAATGGTGGTGGTTTTTTATTTTATGCACTTAAGTAATTTTTTTTTACGTATTTGTTAAGGGAAAAGAGATTTAATAAAAAAATTTAAAAAATTAACAGTTCTTTATTGGAATTTTTGCACTTTTTAAATTTTTTAATTCGTATTATTATTTTTTGGGAAATTTGTCAACTGGGTTTTATTTTGTGTGTTTTGTTTTTTATTGTTTGGCAATTTATTTATATTTTTTATTTATGCACTTTGTGTTTATGTTTGTCACTTTTATGTTTTAGCTTTTTTTCTATTTACTTTATTTTAGAAATATTATTTATATATTTCTTCTTTTTTCAATTTTATTTTAAAATTGTAGTTAAAATTTTAGTAATTTTAATTTTTAAATTCTTTGAATTATTTTGATTTTTACCTTATTGTAAAAAAAAAGACAATTTATTTTATTTTTTAATTTCGAGTTTAACATTTTTTGCTCACTTGAAATTTGGCAAATTTCTTTTTTATTTTAGCTTGCGGTACTTAACACGTTATTTTTCCAATTTGTCTGGAATTTTCTTTCATTTTTTTCCAATTGAAATTTGGCAATATTTTGGAAATTGGATTGTTCAAAATAAATCCTTAAAAACTTATAATTCCTCAGAGATGAGAAATTATAAGTTGATGTTGTGCGGGTTTTGGGAAAAGTAGAAAAAAGAAATAAAAAAACCAAAGGAATTAGTTTATGTTAAATGTATATTTATTTTAAGCAAGAAATGCTTACCGTTTTAAGTTGTGATTGTAAGTGATTTACATTTTTCTTTTTAATTACCGCTAAGGCTTTTTTAGAACATAATTATTGTTTCTTTTCATTTTGTTTCACATTATTATAATTGTTAATTATAATAATTAGAGTTAACAACTTTAAATAATACACTTAACAAAATTTAATTTAAAAGTGTATTTTATAAAAGTAAAAATAATAATAAAATAATAATAATAATAATAATAATAATAATAATAATAATAATAATAATAATAATAATAATAATAATAATAATAATAATAATAATAATAATAATAAATAATTCAGTATACAAATTCATTTTATAAAAAATATAATAAAACACGCGTTATGCTAATTTAAACACTTCTATTTAGTATAAATTCGCACTTGATTTTTAAATCAATACAGATTTGTACTTGTTTTAAGTATATCATAGTACGAAACGTACTTAAATTTTTAAGTACGAATTTTGCGAAAAATAAGAAAAATAAACTTAATTTTAGAATGCCATTTTTCTTTCTGTGTATAGACCAAATTACACAGATGGACAAAAGTCACCGTCATTTGCCTTTATGTAAGTTTGAAGGGTCTCTGCGCCCATAAAACAAATGATATATAAAAATAGTTTAATTCTGCATAAAATATGGTTTATTTAAAATGTTTTTTAGTTAAAATAATTTTTCTTTCATTAACCTTATTAACAAAAATAAGTATTTATTATTTGAAGTTAATATTTCTTGTGGACAAAAGTCACCGTCACTGCATCTAAATATTAAAGAAACTTTAAGAAATTTCGCTCTTATCAACACTTCTGTCTAAATTCGTGTAATATGGTAACTTTAAGACTGATCTGTCAAAATTTAATAACGGTACTTAATTTAAAAAATTTGCTAACGCCAATTCTATTACAAATGAGTGAAAAAAGAAAAGAAACTACAATTGAAGAAAGAAAAATTATTTTAAGTGCGTACAAACAAAATAAAACGATCCGGGAAATATGCACATTGGTTAACCGTCCACGTACCACCATTGCTGGAATTGTAAAACGTTTTAAAGACGACCCAACATGTGAGTATCTGACAAGAAGTGGACGACCGCCAGCACTATCTGTTCGCGAAAAGAGGGAAATAGTAAAAATAATTAAAAAAGAGCTTAAAGCTTCATCGTCCGAAATTGCTGCAATGTTAAAGGAAAACACTAGTACAGGTGTTCACCCCCGTATTGTACGTCGAGTGCTAAATTCTGCTGGGCCAGAGTTCGCAGGAAAAAACCGCAGATTAGCATGGTGAACCAAATGAAACCCTTTTCTTTCGCAAAAGAGCACATAAATAAAGGAATAGACTTTTGGGATAAGGTAATATTCTCTGATGAAAGCAAATTTTCCATATATAAATCAGACGGACGTGTTTTGACATGGAGAAAGAAGGGGGAGGCTTTGCAGGAAAAACACATTCAGTCGACTGTTAAACATGGTGGTGCTGGTGTCATGGTATGGGGTTGTATGTCAGCGGCTGGGGTTGGGGAACTAGTATTTATTGATGAAGTAATGGATAAAAATATTTATTTGAATATCCTTAAGGATAACTTGCATAAAAGTGCTCAAAAACTTGGCATTGAATCCGACTATTTCTTCAAGCAGGACAATTACCCTAAGCACACGGCGGAAATTGTTCGATTATGGATCTTATATAACACCCCTCACACTCTTAAAACTTCTCCTCAGTCACCCGACATCAACCCAATAGAGCATTTATGGGACCACTTGGATAGACGGATTCGAGAACATCACATTACTTCCAAAAATATGCTTAAAGAGAAATTAATGGAGGAATGGGAGAAAATTGATCCGGAAGTGACGAAAAAGTGAGTGCATTCTATGCAGAAACGTTTGCAAGAAATTATTAAAAATAATGACAAACATACCTCATATTAAAATAATAAAAGTTTTTAATTAACTTTACCTCACGGTGAATTTTGTCCAGTAGTTATATGAACTGTTTTGTATATTTTTAATTTGTTTTTTAATAAGTATGAGAAAAAGGAGTTATTTTAACTGAAATAATATTTGAATAAATATACTTTTTGTTTAAGTTAACCATTTTTATATTTCAATTGTTTTCTGAGCATGAGGAGTCTTTAAACATTGTACATGATAGATGACGGTGACTTTTGTCCATGTGTGTATGTATACATAACTTAAAATAACATTTAAAAGCATTTTTTGTATTAATTTTGTTCTAATGTTTTAAAGACTATTAAAACTCTTATTATTGTTTTTATTATTTATATTTTAGCAGCAACCACAGTTTCCTATACAATTTTCAACTCAACAAGGAGCGCAGCAAACACAGAATTTAGTGGAATTAAATCAGCAAATAATGCAAAAGCAATTTTCTCCACAGGAAACAACTATTCAACAACCTCAACAGCAACAAGTTGCACAACAACAGCAGCAAAAGATACAACTGTCTTTGCCGCAATTAAGTAGTACTCAAGCTCAACAACCAATACAACAGCAACCTTCAGATCAGCAGTCAAGCTTTACAGCACAACGCATAATACAAAATCCCCAACAGCCATCCCAACAACCAAAGGTAGTGGAACTAAATGCTCAAAGCACCAATATAAATCTTTGTAATCCCTCTCCATCACACTCACAGCAACAAAATATCGAAGATAAATCAGGAAAACTAAAGCCTCGTCGTTCAACACGTAGTGGCAACGAACGCATACCAAAATTAAGCGTGACCAATATCGATCATGGCACAGTTATTAATTGTCATATGGAGAACAAACAAAAGACCATAACATTTAAGTTTGATATACGCGATGTGAATCCAGTGGATGTAGCTAGTAAACTGGTAAGACCTTTTTTAGTTGTAAATATGTTATTTTGAATGAATTTTTCACGGCACAGTGATTCGTTTCCATACAAATATCGGCAAACATATGAGTTATTGTAGCAATAACCAAAGTTTTGAGAATATCGGTGTAAGGATTTATGTACCTTTCATATGTTCTGAAATTGAATTTTACAAGTTTCGGGTAAAAATTATGAAAGTTGGTCAACGTTCCGCATATAACATTTTTATCGTAAGCTATAGGAGCGTTTGGAATCGGAATATGGACACTTATACGTGTCATATATAACGTGACCAGACATCCCGCTTTTGGCGGTATTATCCCGCTTTTTAAACTTCGATCCCGCCTAAAATATTTTTCCCGCTTTTTATTTAGAAATCCCGCTTTTCTAACTCTAACAATAACTTATTTGATTTCCTTATTTACATTTTCTATAACATTCTTACCAATATTTAAGTGTAACTAAAAATAATTTTTGATTTGATTATTTTTTACAAATCGTTGACAATTAGAAGCCTTAAATATTTTATTACGCTGATAATCTTCTCTACTGACTAATCTTAAATGTACTATGTGTGATGATGACTTCGACCTAGGAAGACCTCCCAAAAGATACGCATTATTAAGCTTGTTAAAATAAAATTTTTTTACATATCTTCAGTTCTTTACCAGTGAATGAAAAAGCTTACAATTTTATTCCAGAAATAGGTTTAAAACATAAATTTTTTAAGAATGTTAGAATAAAATATAAATACATTTTTGGAGGAAGAAAGTTTGTCTTTCAGAGAGATTTTCAGATTTTATAAACTCATTTCGTTAAAACACTTGTGTGAGGGTTATTTAAATAATTTTTTTAACCAATTTTATTTACCAAAATGTCCCATTTCAAAAAGATTTTTTGACATCAACTTTGATCTCAAGGTTAACATGGATATTTTCATATTGTACCTTTAATAACTATTTGGAAGCATATAAACGATGTGCCTTTGTTTCGGATTGGATACTTTTTTTTTTTTTTTTTTTGTATAAATTAAAAGTCATAAAAATATAATATTGGCAGCCGATTCAAAAAGGCGAAAAGATAATATTATATCGGATTATTTTGATAACGGTTTTTGGAGGTAACGGTATTTTTAGTTATTTCAGTAACGGTATTTAGCGTTATCGGTATTTCGAGTTATTTCGGAATGGTATTTTATGAGTAACTGTTGTTTCATAAATTTCGAAGTCGAATATTTTAATGACTTTATTACATGTTTTATTTCAACTTTATTAAAAATAATAATATTTCTTAAACCCAAAAATAAAGTTAACGGCATTTTAGCGTTATCGGCATTTCGAGCTACTTCGGTAACGGTATTTTAGCGTATATATTATAGCGGTAACTGTATTTTCAATTATTTCGGTAACTGTATTTTAGGGTAACGGTAGTCAAGTTGAATTGGTTTTTTAGCGGTAACGGCAACCAACTTTGGTTTTATTGTTAACGAGTCTAAGAATTATTTAAGAAAATCTGTTGCTATCAAGTTAAAAAAGTACCAAGTTTTTTTATCAACCCGTATTTGAAATCAATCTTGACATTTAACTAGGAATCTTTTGAAAACATTTAGAGAAACATGTTGAAATTATAATTTTTAATATTTCAGCATGTAGGGATATATTTACTTATTTCGATGTTGCAAAATTTGTATGGTTCGTTCTCAATTTGTAACGACTCAATTGGGTCGTGAACAAGGCGCTTGCGAGAGAACAGCTGATCTAGATTTTTAAATGAGATGTAAAAATAAAATCCCTCTTTTTTTTACAAAACTTCAAAATCCCGCTTTTTAGTCCTTCGGGTCCCGCTTTTTGACAAAAACCCTCTGGTCACGTTAGTCATATATAGCTTTTTTTCTTTAATCTGTTATAAATCTGTCAACATTCCCTTTTAGTAGCGTGAAAGAATAAAAGTTTTAAAAATATGAAATTTGTTTAAGTAGAATTAGTTATTCAAATAAAACAATTGTATTACATAAAATACATCTGTAGTTACTTGAATATGAGTTTTTGTCCTTATAGAATAACGTAAACCTGTTCTCAGCTATGGACAAAAATTTTTTTGACCATTTTTTTTTTTTATTTTTAACGGTCGTTTCAAAACTCAAATTTCAGTTTTTTTGTTACTTTGTTAAACAAATTTCAATATTTTTGGGAGATCTCATAGGGATTTATAGACAACAGATTATGGAATAAAACAGTAAAAAATTAGGTCAATACCTCTTATAGTTTGCCTGTACCTGCTTTTTGAATTCAGCGGATTTTGAGAAAAACTCTTGATTTATATTTAGAATTATGTGGATTATAAAATTTTAAAAAAGTTCCATTCAAAATACACAACAATGTAATAAAATGGCTGATTTACCAAAATATTACATAAAAATGGGTTTTTCTCGAAATCCGCTGAATTCAAAATGCAGGTACAGGCAAACTATAAGAGGTATTGAACTAAAACTACTGTTTTATTCCGTAATCTGTTGTCCATAAATCCCTATAAGAACTCCCAAAAATATTGAAATTTGTTTAACAAAGTAACAAAAAAACTGAAATTTGAGTTTTGAAACGACCGTTAAAAATATCAAAATTTTTTGACCATAGCTGAGAACAGGTTTACGTTATTCTATAAGGACAAAAATTCATATTCAAGTAACTACAGATGTATTTTAAGTAATACAATTGTTTTATTTGAATATTTTCATAAATATATTTATTTTTTTGTCACATTTCGAATTCAAGTGCTCTGAGACACGTTAATGGCCTGGGGAATTTTCAATAACTTTAAATTTTTCAATTAATTTTTGTGTTTTATATCTTTTTGTAACACTAATTCTGTGTACATTACGATTCCTTCACAATAAAATGCAAAACTAATTATTTAATGACAAAATTTTTGTGAAAACTGAAAAAAATTCATATTTTCCCCTTGTAAATGCATCTTCAAACTTCAGAGCCGTTGCGGCACCAGTTAACGTAGTCCTATTGCCCTAATTTTTTGCACGACGTATTTTTATAACCCAAAGAACAATTTTAAGGGGGAGGGGGGGATGGGTAAAATTCGAAACTTCGTTTTTTAGGAGCACTCTAATGTATATATATGATTATAATATCGATTTTGCATTATTTGAATTTGTCTATTTGACTTGAATTTGTTGAGCACATGATTCATTCCTTTCATACTGTTTGGGCATCGATCCAAAATACATATGTAAAATAAAACAAACCAAATGCAATTTTAGTGAGACGTAGATCTCTGTTTATTGTGAAATGTTACCTTGTAGAAGGAACACTTTTTAAAAGTTTGGAATGAAATATAAAGTGCACGTAGTGCTGTTGTCGAAGATAATATAGATAGTGAATAATAACAAGCGTGAATGTTAAATTCGGCTCGGCCGAATCTATATACCCATCATCAACTTTTTCAAATTTTTCGTTATATGGGAAATGGGCGGTAAAGTGGGCGGACCACGCCCATTTTTGTTTTCGAGTTTACATTGGTCCTAGAACTATTTGTAAAAATTTCACCTTATATAGGTGGTGGGCGGTGAAGTGGGCAGACCGCGCCCATTTTTGTTTCCAAGTTTATATCGAATAAATTCTAACGTTTTTAATAATAGCACATTCGAACACGGTTATAACGAACTATGGCTATAGCGAACACTTTTCATAGGTTTTATTTATTTCCATTTTAATTATTGGACAACTGGAAATAGTTTTTATTAATTTCAGTTTAAATTATCCTCAAATAGAAGATAAGTTTTAGATTCATAGCTATTTAACAAATCATATATCTATCGAAAATAGCTAATAATAAAACTAAAATTATTTGAGGATTAGAAAATATTAGAAAATCGCTTTTTGTCGAAAAGTAAATATCTCAAAACATGTCAATCGGTAATAAAAGAAAACATTGAGTTAGTATAAAAAATATAATTAATTTTCATTTTCAAGGTAAAGAAATACGCTTTAATTCCAAATATTTGTGTTGTAATGAAAAACATGTATTTTGGTAACAAATAATTTTCCTCTGTTACGAACATAACGAACTACGTGTACAATTAACTAAATTTGTAGGTCCCTTTGAGTTCGTTATAATCGTGTTCGACTGTATATATCAGTTATTACAAAACGCAGCTTTCAACAACAAATCTAACTTAAACACATACCATATGCTTAACGATGATGTATTGAATAATAATTATAAAATTCTATCGTCCAACGAGTTATTCTACGGTTAACTTGCTTTTTACATTAGGTTATACATAATGTACTATAGCGTAATGTAATAAGGTACTAATTCGAAAACGACGTAGGGCGTATATAATGAATAATGCCACCAATTCAAAACTATTATATTTTTACTATGCTTTAGAAGTTGATTTTGATGCATAGTTGATAAAAGAGTAGTGGTTTTCATTTGACAGATTGTGGTGAAGAATTGTGTGTATATGCAGAATGTTTCGTTTATAGTTGTATTTGGCTTTCCTGTTTGAATTTGGCAAGTTGATTATAGATGTGTCATTGTCTGGATTTGAGTAAATCACTGATGTTGATGAGTTATATTTACAGCAGGCATCTTTATAAGAGAGTTGAAGAGAAATTTCATGACAAGCAATAGCTGCCAGTTTGGCTGATTTGTCGGCTAGTTCGTTGAATTATAGTCCAACATGAGCTGGGGTCCAAATAATGTCCACTTGTTGAATTTGCGATGCTTAAATTTTTTTTATGTATGTTTGTAACAAGAAAGTGGTATGATGTGCTGTTGTTTAGCAGAAGACATGCATTTTTGCTGTCTATGAAAATCGCAGCTCTGGCAAAACTATTTTGTATAGTGTTGTCTACACCTTTATCCAAGGCATAATAAAGTTCACTCTAGTGTTTATAAAAAACCGACTTTTTAAAAAACCAGTTTGACGGTTAACCGAAAATTGGGTTAACCGTCTACTTAAAACCCGGTTAAACAGGTTAACCGACATTTTAATAATTGCTCTAATTTGAAGCTTAATAAAAATAATAATAAACACTGTTCCTTATAAATAGCTACTGATTTACATCGAAAGTTCATACTACTTTTTTTCAGGCTTTAGTTTAATAAAAACATTTTTTTGGCATCTTTTAGCACAGATTTTGAAGCTTTATAATGATTTAAAATTATTCTATAAAGTATTTTTAATATTAGTTTTTTTTCAATTTTTCTAATTTAAAAATAAAATTTAATTATCGAAATTTTAAAGCATCTCAACAAAAAGGAATCTTCGGACATAGGACTTTATATTATGATTTATATTCACCGCTTTTGAAGTTTTTCTCTTAAAGAAATGTTAATATAATTTTTATAAAAAAAATAAAATTGGAAAAATATTAAATTTTCTTTTTTTTTAAGAGATTTGTTATTGATTTTTAGAAGAATTATTAATCATTTAAAAGTATATTTTCTGCACTTACGTAGTTCTATTTTTGAAGTCTTTTTTTTTCCCTATTATCCTACGTATAATCTTATTTTTCTCTTAAGATATATATTAGTAGATGTAATGTTATTTTCTTCTTTTGGAAAATTTCATTCGCATGAAATTAAAGTTTTTGTAAATGGAATGCTTAATTATCTATCCGATTTTATTATACATAAATTTTTAAAATATATTTTACTTCCAACAAGTAAATATATCACCTGATTACTTGTTAACTCAAACAGCAATCATTTTTAGTTGTTTTAAAAAATTTTCTTATTTTTTAAATTCAGAAAAATATAATAAAAGGACGAAATTTAGTGATATTTTTAGCAAATTTTTAAACCCGGTTATCCAACACAAAAAAACCGAATGAAACGGGTAACCGAAATTGAATATTTCAAATTAACCGATTCGCAAATAACCGAAATTTTAAGTAAAAACCGGTTTTTCGGTTAACCGGTTTATAAACACGTTAAAGAAGAGGTCTTTTCAGAAATTGAGAAAATAATGTTTTCACCGCAATGTATATTACAGATTGAACAACCACTGATGTTCTGATTGATTGAGGTATCAGTTGCGAGTATCACATAACCCTTATTTATATAGCAGTCATTCTTCTCATAGAATATGGATTTGATAGCTTCTGCTGACAAGTTTTTCTTGGAATGAGTAAGAGATCAAAAATTAAAATTTTTATTTTTGGATCTATCTTGGTAAAGTTGTTTCGCTATAGCGGGTCCAAATTTCACTAGATTTTTTTGAAATATTTTTTATTTTATTAATAACAAATAACAAAATTGTGTAAAAAAAGTTTTTACGGAATCAAAAGTTATATGCATTTGAATTTTGAAAATGTCGATTTTTCGCCGTTTTTTGCTAAAAAGTTAGTTACGTTCTTTTTGAGTAATAAAAAAAAATTCTTAAGTAATATATGTAGTATTTATACTTTTCTGAAAGATTACTTTATAGGGAATTGTGTGAAGGAAAAAAAAATTAAAGACTTTAATACTGCGTGATCCAGGGTCTCTCAAAATTTACCCATTTTTTTTACGATTTTCCAATTTTTGCCTTAATTTTTCAAATCGCAAAGCTGGAATTAAAAAATAATTTTATTTTTTATAAAGTTTGATGTGTTTTTAATTTTTTGACAACAGAAATTTTTGCTCCCCGATATCGCTTGGGAAGATATAGCAAAAAACTTAAGAATCCCATTTTTGGAAATTTTTTAAAGTTTTTTGGGATTTGCGTGATTTCTATTGAAAAATCCAAAAATGTGACTAAAGGTCAAAATTTAGCCTCAAAAAATCTATCTAAGTGCAAAATTTCATTTAAAAATATACCTAACAAAAATGTTATTCCAAATTTAAAATTGAATAATTTGCACAAAAACCAATTTAACACTTTCTCGGCACATTTTCACAAAAAATATGCAAGGAATTTTATTATTATAAATAATTTTATATATTTTTGAAAAGAAGACATAATTTCCTAAATATTGGTGTATAACAAAAGGATTCAAACTTAATAATTGCATAGTGCTTAATTCATATCCTTTTGTTATAGCCATCAGGCTGACAAATAATACATTTTATATATCGTTGTTTAGGAAATTTTGTCTTCTTTTCAAATAAAAATCTTAACATATATAATATTTAAAAACTTGGAAATGGTTGATCTTAGTGTTTTCATTATTTTTTTATTTAATTGATAATTTATTACAAATCACAGAAAAATATAACTTTTATAGTTCGAACCACTACTAATGAACTTGTGGACCATTTTTTGTAACCTTTCCGTTAGAGATTTGATAGTTGCTTCAGTCACTTATTTGGAACAGTGTGCACATCTTCTATTGAAATCTTCGGTATTTTGGAACACCTTTTTTGTGCTCTTCAATTCACTATTCACAAGAGCTCAACATCTCTCCACTGGTCTAAGCTACGGACAATTTGGAGAATTGACCTCTCCTGGTACAAAAACTATGTTATTGTTTTGTTACCACTCCATAGCTTTCTTGCCGTAGTAATATGATACCAAATTCGTCCAAAAATATGTAGACAGGTTGTGCTCTCTTACGAAATTTTTTTTTGGTATTTATAGATCCGAATGTATCAAATGACTTTCCTATTTTGCCGCAACTGCAAGAGGTTTGTTATACCAGGAATTTTGTAAGGAATTTGTTCTGCTTTTGGGTTCTTAACTTATCCTTAACATTGTCTCGAGCATTAACAATATAAAGTTTTGACACATAAGCTGCGAAAATTCTGCAAGCACATACGTTTCTTCGTCAATTATACAACTTCAGTATTTTTGTATGAAATTTGGTTTTAATTTCCGTGTCCTATTCTTGGCTTCTAAATTTTTTGCAGCATTCCAGTTTTAAACTTTTTGGACTTTATATGTTATCAACTCTGCATTAGCTTTAAATTTTCGCACCAAATAGTCGAAGCACCGAGATAACTGAGCTGCTTTTCTACCATATGTGTTTGGAGTTCCTTTCATTATGCTTTCAATTGTCTGGCCTTCCCATTATGTGGCCTTTTTTTCTCTCCGAACCAGGTTTCATATCAATGGCCAAATTCTCCTGATACTGATTAATAACATTATAAACAGTTTGACGGCAGAAATTTAATTCTGTGGTCAATTTGCGATTTGAGAAATTAAGGCAAAAATTGGAAAATCATAAAAAAAATGGGTAAATTTTGAGAGAGCCTGGTTCACGCAGTATTAAAGTTTTTAATTTTTTTTCCTTCACACAATTCCCTATAAAGTAATCTTTCAGAAAAGTATAAATACTATATATGCTACTTAAGATTTTTTTTATAACTCAAAAAGAACGTAACTACCTTTTTCGCAAAAAAACGGAGGAAAATCGACTTTTTTCAAAATTCAAATGCATATAACTTTTGATTCCATAAAGACTTTTTCAAAAATTTTTGCTACACAATTTTGTTATTTGTTGTTAATAAAATAAAAAATATTTCAAAAAAATGATAGGTCCAAATATAAAAATTTTAATCTCTGAAGCCCAACATCTCTTAAACTAAAAGAGATAACCTACACTAACAGAATCCACTCATATAAAAATCTCTTAAATCGGCTGAGATATAACAAATCTGGATCGTTTTAAATTTTTTGAACACCCAAGGTGTCCAACTTTAGGACCCTTTGGACCCGCCCCCGTTATGTCTATAACCTCTACTAACACTGTCCGAAATTTCATCAGCCGTTTGGAAATTCCAGATTTATTTTCATTTTATTTTTGGAATGGGACATTGTACGACATTCTTTTTTGTGGAGATAAAGTTTGAATTAAAGATATAAGTGTTTTCAAAAATTGTTTTAAAAGTGTAGTATATTGTATTTACGCTGGATTTATGGGTTGGATTGTTGACTATACAGTAAAAGCTCTCTTAACTGACAGCTCCCATAGCCGGACAGCTCCGGTTGACGAACAATTTTTTAGGTCCCATGGTTTAGGTAGCATTTTTAGAATAAATACATCTCCGCTAGACGAACGCTCTCTTGGGCGGACGCGGACATTTAAAGAAAACATCTCTCGTAGCCGGACAAAAATCATAAGTTAAATAGTTTACTATTCGTTTTTTTCTTAACTTTTTTCTGGTTTTTTGGCAAAATCGAGTTTTTTAATTTAACTTTTAATTTACACTTGATTAAAAATTCTTCATACTAGAAAAGAGGAAATCAAAACTTTATCCCTAAAAACAGATGTTATCTATGTCCTGAAGACAGTCTCGATGATCGGTTCATGATTTATCGTACACACAATGGCGACAGATTCCTACAAATTTTGACATGTTTTTTAACAAAGGACATAGAAAATCTGCACAACTTTCCCAAGGTTATCCTGTCCTTTTTAAATGGATTAACATGCCAACATATGTAGATGACCTTGTTGTCAAACTTGTCCCCAAATTTCCCGAAGAAATCGTTGGTAAAAGTGTTGTTGAAAGAAGTCTGACCCTTAGCCAGCTAGTATACGAAAAATGACTAAATTTAGAAAGTAATTTTAAGAAAATCAAATGAAAATGGAGAGAAGCGGACTGTAATCAGACAACTTTCAAACAAAGCCATAAATTCTATAAAATAAATTTTATAAAATCATAAATTATTGCAAATAATGTCTAAACGGCAAATCGTCGTTTGCCGCAGAAGTAAAATAAAAAAGAATCACCAATTTTTAATTTTATTGCTTTAATTTGAGCCTTTATGTAAAATTTTTCAAACGTTTCCTTAATACAAAAATAGATAAATGGATCAAATTTTACGACTGTTTCGTTTATAAAGTTAATGTCAATATTGAGGTCATTTTAGAAGATATAAACATGCAATTTTTTGTATAGATATAGTTTGGGTCAGTTCATAAGCTAAATATTGAGATTTGGAAGCAGCATAAGGGCGAGGGCGTAAATTTTGAAGACAAGTTGTATTTTTTTATTTATGTACGTAGGAGCGTGTGCTATGGAAGTATGAGCGTATTCAATTGTCATTTAACTTCCGCCACGGCGGCTTGTCCTCTCGGAGAAAATTCCTCCTTGATGTATAGTTCATACGTGGTAGAGAAAATCCTGTCCTTCTAAAAACTCTTTAACTTTGACTAGCTTTTGTTTTAGAGTAGGAATTTCTTGGGTTTTGAAACTGTAGGGCGCAATCCCGAGGTCTTACCTAGGACTTAAAAGTAGGTGCTACGGGAACCAGCAGCCCCAGTGGTTGATGGCTACACACCAGATCATCAATCTTTGACTGGTTATTGGTGAAGCCCTATAGGGGGGTTACGTAGTGGCTTACGGTTTCAATCGTGTTGTCTGTTATCTGTTGATAACAGTAACACAGTCACAGGATTGTGACAGGAGTTTACTAGGTAGCTCCACACCAAAGCAAGGTGGAATAATGCAGCCAAGAAGTGAGTTATTTAATTGGGGTTTGGCCATCGTGGTAGGTACCCACGTTAATCTGTAGCACATGTCATTTAACTTGACAATTCTTAAAAAAGAAATTTCCAAACAAAAAAAATTCCAAAAATCTTGTACTTTTTATGTGAAGTAGGTATATAAAAAACAAAATATACAGGTTTTTTATATTTTACAAAACAAGAGTATACATAGTAGCATATCCGTTTAGGGCATGAAAAAATTTAAAAAAAAAATGTGGTATTAGATTTTTTTCCCTTGTTAAAAAGAATGTGTTTTGGAAATTTTCAAATTAATCTCTATAAAACAGTTGTCGATGTATACAATATCGTAATCAGTTTGTCCTGATAGAATTTCTTTTTACATTTTCTAGGTTTGGCAGCAGGGATGGATAATTAATATATTTTTTGGTATCAAAAGAATATTCAAGTAGTACTGTTTTCAAATTCTAATTTTTATTATTTCTCTATTAAATATTATGCATCTTAATATAATAATTGAATAAATGTGTTATAATCACAATCTTGAAAGGTAGCTTATTTTACGTTATGTTCTAGTCAATTAAAATAAATATATAGATATAGATTGCAGATTTTCCTATAATTAAGTTTATTTTATTTATAATATTATTTTCTTGAAGCATATAAATATACTCAAAAGATTTAAATTTATCCAAAGGAAACTGTTTATCACAATTTAATAAACTTCCAAATACAAAGTAAAATGCGAGTAAATAAGTACCCGCCTGACATGAGTTTCGTTATTAGCGAATATTCGCTACAAGCGAAGAATTCTCGAAACAAATATGTTCGAGAAAATATCGAGAATTATATTAATTACGACTGTTCGTAACTTCGAACTTACCTCGATAATTTCTCGATAGTAAACATTCGCATAATTTTAGAGAATTTAAAAATGTTGATATCGCTATATTCAACTTTTCTAAATACAATATCGAAACTAAATGTTTCGAGAAATTGTATAGTCTCTTAAATTTCTAGAAGAATTCTTATGTATACATAAATAAATATAAAAGTAACTTATTTTCTTGTTTGTGCATGCAAAACAATAAAAACAATGAGAATGTATTGTCATTCTTGAGTCAAAGTTCATAGTAGTCGGTTGTAAAATATTGCGCTTTAACATTTAAGTTAAGTTTTATTTTCAGATGTGTTTAATAAAAAAGTAATATGATAAAATTTCAAGAAAAATGGTAAGTAATGTATCTATTTGTCTAAATATGTACATAGATTTGGAATATATCATACATATTTATTTATTTATCTAATATATTTTCTTTCAGGTTTATTCAGAAAATGTTTGCGTTAAAAGAAGAGGATTCCAACAACAGAAAAATTAAAAATATTGGGAGATAAGGCATTGATGACTCTACTCTGGGCGAAATTTAAATTTTATTATATGGCTTTATTAATTTTATTGTTTATTATACGAATTATTATTTTTGTAATATATTTTATTATGTAAAAAATTTTTTTAATATTTGATATATTGTGATGTTTGAAATAAAACATAAGTAACTTTAGAAATAAAATTAACTTTTAATTTTAGATTGGGAACATAATGGAAATGAAACAAAATAAAAAACTATCGTTTTCGAACTATTGCTAATGATAATAAACACATGTTATTAGTAAAATCAGTATCGAATAATTTTCATCAGTTTTTGATATCGAAAACGAATCACTAACGAATATTTTTACGTTTCGCTATTGATATCGCTAAAGGTTCACTGTTAATACGAAAAGCGAACCTTCGAGATCGAAAGATTTGCTGCCACAAAGTGAGCGACGGGTGAGCTCAAGTAGCTCGTTTTCGGTTCGCCAACGATAGTCGTTCTCGAATGTTTTGTCAGAGAAATGTTCGCGAAATATTCGAATGAGATATTATTAACGAAGTTTGTGGTCAGCTGACTAATCTTCTGAGAGTATCGAATTACTCGTGGGAGTGATACGGTACTTTTGAATTTTAATTCGTATCAGAAAAAGTATAATAGTATCAACTTTTTCAGCCTTGTTAGGTAGTTTGGTAGTGGAGCTATGAAGGCTTCTGGTAGAGTACTTCTGACATAGAATATTTTTAAATGCTTGCAATTTTTTTTTTATCGGATTTTAAATATTTTTGCATCTTATTAAAGCCTTTGATAACGCCTATAAATTATAGTTTCTCCGAAAACCAATTTTTTATTTTATTTTTATTATTTTTTTTTATTTATCTATTTTGAAAAATATTCTATAAACTATCCTTTTGGCCATAATCGGTCACAAATTTCTACTTAACAGATAAATTAACATTACATCTGTTATTGTTTTTAATAATATATTTTAATTTTGTCTCGGCTTGTTTCTCTGTTTGAGTTGTTGGGCTTGTTTTGTATTTTAAAATCATCTTTGTGAAGATACCTTTCCGAAAAGTAAAATTATTATATGCTGTTAAAGAAAATAACATTTTAGATATAAAAAAGTGTGGACACTTTTTCCGAAAAAAAAAAAAGTTTATTTTTGGATTTGGTAAAATTATAGATTTCAAGTTTTCTTTATTCAAGATATAATTTTGTTCTATAATTAGTTAAAGAAAAAACTTATAAAATCGGTCTAAAATGCTGGGATGTATATGAAAATAACTTGAATAAGAACTTGCAAAATTAAGGTAGTTAAAAAATAAGGTACCACTAATGCTCCAAACACCGTAGAACAACTCAGTAAAAATCAGCCAAGCAATAAAATTGGTGGATTAAAATCCCAATCTTAAGGAAATAATAAGTACATCATAGATTACATAGGTATTCGCCTGAAATATAAAATGCCATTAGCTGAACCGAGTACAACAAAAACAAAACTGATAGCAAAGAAAAGGCAACTCAAAATCATTTAAAAGTAGAAATATCCAACACACCAGTGCAAACCCCAAATACTATTACTGTAAAAATCCACAAAAATAAAACTAATTTGTAAAATAATGGAATAACTACCAACCACAAAATCCATGCCTAAATTATACTCATCACATCAAATTAATTCTCAGTTATACCAAATAAACATCCACGTACAAACCCAGAATCATACACTAATGAATCTTCCAAATAATACCACAGCCACCGCCACACAGTGTGCGATTCAAAAAATTAAATGGAAATAATTATAGAACTTTGGAACGGCTGCTACCGGGGGTGAGTCCTCAGGGTCCTAAAGTTGTACACCTCGGGTGTAAAATTTATAAAAAACGATCCTGATTCCTTATATCTGAACCGATTTCAAAGATTTTTATATGGGAGGATTCTGCTAGTCGATATCTACAAAAATCTCATCGTCGTATGCATATATTATCTCTTTTAGTTTAAGAGATATTAAGCTTCAAAAATTAAAATTTTTACATTTTAGTCTGTCTTGGTGAAGTTTTTTCGCTACAGCGTGTCCAATTTTAGCCCCATTTCTTATTTCATTAAAAACAAAGAGAAAAGTTTGGTAAAGAAAGAATTTTAAAAAAATATTTACGGAGTCAAAAGTTACAAGCATTTAAATTTTAACTTTCAAAAAAAGTTGATTTTTTCCCGTTTTTTTTTACCAAAAAAGTGGTAACATTCTTTTTCTGTTATAAAAAATTTTCTTAAGTAACATATATAGTGTTTATATTTTTCCCAAAGATAACTAACGCAAAATACTTTAAAGGTAAAAAAAGCTTTTAAAAATCGAGTTTTGCGAGAACCAGGGTTTTCCAAATTTGACCTATTTTTCTACTTTTTGAATCGCACACTGTGCGCCAGATCAATTTCACAAAAATAATCAATCACAATGCAACGAACACCAAACCAATTAATAATCGTAAAACTTATAAAATCGTCTGGTAACAGGCTGTGAAATCTTAAGAGAAACAAAAATAAATGCATGGCGAGTTATACCTGAACATTGAAATTGGCTAGACATTTAAACAAATTCCGAAGATGATACTAAAAAAATATCCAACAAAGAAGTTCAATTGTGATGAGCTTCAAAATGTGTAGGCATAGAATTGTGAACCGGAGAAATATCAACCTTTCACAAATGTTTCACCCATAATAACAATATCAGAGTATTGAACAAGTAAATCAGATAACTCACTTTCAAATGCATCAAAGTCACCATGAGGAAGATATACTATTCCAACTATAAGTCTCATATCCCCTATAACAAGCTCAACAAACAAACATTCTACAATTTTTTAATTCCTGCCAACATAAACCACCTTCTACTCAAGATTCCTGGAAACAAAGAGAGCAAAACTACCACTCCTACCACATGGCCGATCATTCCTAAGACAAACATATCCAGAAATATTTATCGCATCAGTAAAAACAGTAGAATTCAACCAGGTTTCAGTAACTTCAAATATATCAAGAAAACTACCATCCAAAAAACGTTTAATTTCTGAAAACTTAGAAGAATTTGGATTTAAATTTAAGGTTGTGCAATTCAAGTGACCAACATTAAGATTTCGACCTAAGTTATATCACTAGCAACAATTCCAAGATTGTCAATAGTTGTCATCAAAATGAGTAAAAATAAATAGAAAATAGGTGAAAAAGAACAATCATTAAAACCACCAAGCAATTTTATGCAGTCATTGTAAGAAAGGATTTTTACAGTCATAGTACACAATTATAAAGCATGTAAACGAATTTTTTTTTTTACATTTTCAATTGCATATATTTAAGCCACAGTATATAGTATTGGAAAAGGCTAAAAGGTTTCCGATTGTGTAATGTCTTGAGAATATATATACATCTACGTTTTGAGTTTTGAGATATCAGTTAACGAAATATCTTAAAGATTGCAAAACATTAGAAAAAAAAAAAAATTTTGGAAAAATTTATTTAAAAAAGTGTAAAATTTTTTTTTTTACATTTTTAAACCTAAATATTTCAGTCGCTGTAAGCAATATGATATAGATCGAATACTTTTCTGATTTTGCGAAATCCGAAGATTTTAAATATGTAATACTTTTTTATTAAATCAAAATTATTAATTCATAATCTTAAAAATTTAAAAATAACACAAGATTAATTTCGAAAAAAATTTTTTTGAACACTGCATCAACCAACTTCAAGTCAAAAAAAATCCTAGTTTAACAATGATATTTTCGCTAAATGATACATCAAAGAAGAGATAATGTCATAATCTATCAATTAAAATACTAAATAATGTGTTAACACTCCGGCTAGTTTTGGCATCGAAAAGTGAATCGGGAAAAAGGTTATTATAAAAAACTGTAAAACACACAATTAATATGGGTGTCATAAAATATTAATAAAGATCAAAACCAGTTAAAAAATTTTACATCCAAGGTTGAAATAGTGTCAAAAACGTGTAAAATGTAAGAAAATTGTGGACATTTATTATATTTTTATATTTATACAGCGACTAATAACACTGGTCAACAAACAAATTTTTTTTCGTGCTCCTCAAAAAAAAAAAAAAAAAAAAAAAAAAATGTGGACTAGATGGAATTCCGCATGATAAACTCGAATCTGCTTTCAGTTTTTTCCCATCAGGTCGAGATTTTTTATTGCGCCCTAAATAAGCCGATTACTCGAGTATATTTCACTATAACTCGGTATGCACGATTTATATAAGTAATACACCAAAATATTGGCTTTAAGTCGTTCTACTAACAAATTTTCATCCGCCCAATAGTCTTAGAGATATTTTGAAATAAATGCCCGTAAAAAATTTGTTTATGCTAAATTCAGAATTTCTTCTTTTTAAAAGTGAAAACATCAAAAATGTTTCAGTTTTTCATCTTCATCTTAAAGCTGGCAAAACTACGAGTTAATAAAGCCACATATCATAAAATTTTATGCACAAATCTTGATTGGATTCACAGTTAAGTTAGGAACCCATGCATACCTAGAGTTAAGTAGAAATACATTGGGCAAAAATTTTTTTTTTTTTTTTTTTTGTCTTAAATAAAAAAATAGGTGAATTTAACGTGCCAAATAAGAATCAGCTTTTGCTTTTTTTCTATCACGTATTGATTTTTTTTATGGGCATGACTACTATGACCCCGCCTTTAGGCAGTCACACATGTATAACTCGAGAACTGTTTATCCAATTAAGATAAATTAAACTCCAGTAGATAGTGATCTAAATTGTCTTTGAGCTGTATTTACATAATTATTTTATCCATTTAATATTTCTGTAGTTATTCGGTAATTAGTAACGAAAATTATTATTACTATTTTTTTTTTTTGAAAAATGGATCCATAACTCTGAAATTCTTGATTGAATAAAAAATATTGTTGACATGCCTTGAAGACTATTTTCGTATGCATATTTTGGTGTATCATTTATCAAAATCGTGTAAACGGTTCTTGAGTTATAGTCTAAATTGGACAAACCAGTCTCGAGTTTTATAGTGTGACCGCTGAATAAGGTGATGATATTAGTCATGCACCTAAAAAAATAGTACGTGATAGAAAAAAAGTGAATGCAGATTCTTCTTTAACTCTTCAATATCCACCTAGTCCACCAATTTTTTATTTTTTTTTTTTTTTTAAGAAAAAATAAACATAACATTTTTGATGTTTTCATTTACTGAAATAAATTTTAGTAACAAAAAAATCTAAAATTTTTCATGAAAATGATTTTTTTGGGCACTTTTTTCAAAATAACTTCGAAACTATTGAGCACATAAAAAATTAAGTTGGGATGATTTGAAGATATTTTTAGTACGCATCTTTTGGTGTATCACTTATGTAAATCATACACACCGTTCTTGAGTTATGAGGAAATATACTAAAGTAATGGCCTTACTATTGGCGAAATATTAGACACGCCCATAAAAAAAATCCAGACCCGATGGAAAAAAATTAAAAGTAGATTCGTGATTAGCACATCAAAATACATCAAGTCCAACTATTCGTCTATGGGGGAGGATTTTTTTGTTGACCAGTGTAATTTTAAACAAAAGTAATAAGCATATTTGTATTCTTTGGAGTCTGTAGTTTTATAAAAGTACAACATTTTTGAGATACGCTTTAGAGATACTTAAATATTTTTATATGAAAACGTAAATTTTTTTTCGTTTATAATATTATAATATAATGCAATTAGAAGCTCTTATAAAAAGAAACAACTGCACACTTCACAACAGGTGTCTCAAAAGAAATAAGGACTGCGCACGAAAAAATCCGTGCATGCTCTTGGGCTTATAACTTTTGATGTGGTGAAAATGAAATAATTCTGTTAACTGGTTTACATTTGTCGGTATGCTCACTAGCTATGTTCTAAGTTTCATGGTTATAACGAAACTAGTTTTCCTAAAAATGGAAATTGAACAAAAAACACCAAAACACATAATAGAAATTTTTCATGAAATCTTACATCGGTCATATAAAACAATTGCTAAAAGGCAGTTCTGTAAAAAATACAGTTTCTTGGGTCATAATATTATACAAAGAAGTCGTGGTCACTGAACGGAAATCAGGTAGTAGAAGAAATATAGTATCTTCAAGCTGTTGGACTCAGACAAAATAGGAAGGATTTTCGGAGAAATTCCCCTCATCTCTGGAAGAAAAGTGCCACAAAAAGTTAATTGCTTTGAATTTTTATTAGAAAAGTTGAAAGGAAATCTAGCCTGAAGACGTATAAAGTACAAAAAATCCTAATAGAAACGCAAAGCAAGAATTTAGAGGTAAAAAAATAACGTAAAAGTTCTACAGACGAATTTTTCCATAATTATGATCAGGGTTTAATAGACGATGAAACGTTCGTACAGTCTAATTTTTTTCAACTTCCTGGCCAGGAATTCTATGTTGCAGATGTTAGAGGGAATACGGCAGAAAAATATCGCGTATCAAAGAAATCAAAATTCCCAAGAATGTTCTTGTTTTGGAAAGCCATATGCATATGCGGAAAAAAGCACTTCATTCATAAAAAATGGTTCCAATAACACAGAAATATACGTGAATGACTTTGGAAAAGATTTCTTGTTTTGGAAAGCCATATGCATATGCGAAAAAAAAAGCACTTCATTCATAAAAAATGGTTCCATTAACACAGAAATATACGTGAATGAGTGACTTTGGAAAAGATTTCTCACTTTCCTAAGAAAATATAGTGTATCCACTTTTTTCTGGCCTGTTCTCGCTTCTTCTCTTTACAGCAACAAAACTATGGAGTGATAATAAAGAAATTGTTAGTGTTTGTACCGAAATATGCTAATCCATCAAATTGTCCGGAACTCCGAGCAATTGAAAGATATTGGGCTCTAGTAAAAAATAATTTAAAGAACATTAAAAGCTTAGCATAAATTGAAGCGGAGTTTAAAAATAAGTGAACTTATTCGAGCAAAAAAGTTACGGAAACACAATAAAACCTTTAATTGGAAGAATTTTGGGAAATATCACATATTTTCTTAAAAAACAACAGAAAATAATTTATTTTTTTATGTTTAGAAATTGAACATAACAGTCATTAATAAAAATATAATTTAAAAAAAAATTGTCCATTGGTTTAGTTTCTATAAGCAGATTTGCATGCACGGATTTTTTCGTGCGCAGTCCTTGTTGTTTACTCACAAAAGCAACAAAGAACCACCAAAACAAATCAAAAGTGATAGTGATATTCAAAAACAATATTATAATTATGTTGTATTTACTTAAATGCAGCCCCGATTGAAAAAAATTCGTTCAACAGAATGTTGTTTTTTTTTTTTTGATAATCACATCAAATATACTACAATAATAACTTAAACTTTTTAATATTGAAACTTACAGTAGAAGAATACCTTTATATACTTCCTATGTGAATTTAGAGAACTTCTAAAGGATTTTTGTCATGTAATTCTAGTATATAAATTTTACATTTTACCTATTGTCATAGAAAACACTATGACAACGCCGCACGCATTTTTGCAATTAGTTTCACTTATCACGATTAGTTTTCGTATGTTACTAACTCGCCGTTCAAAATTCATAATTAAAAATTTTCAATATCTTGATATCCCAATATTTTTAAATGCGAGTAAGAAGTGCGTATAAACGATATATTTGTTATTAAACTTTAAATAAACGAGATCGATTCCTATATTCGGCTAGGCCGAATCTTTTATAAAATACGCGCCTTATAGTATGCTTTGATATTTTCACATTTATACTAGTCTAAATATTTTCAAAGCTACTACAATTTAAACATAAAATTAAACTGTCATAACAATCATTTCTTCCTTCAATATCAAAAATATAAACAAATATTTGTAACAGATTTGTTCAAAAGCGAATTCCGAAGCTTATATAGAAGCCTCGTAAAAATGCGTTTTGACCGATAACTCAGTTATTATTGAACCAATTTCTTTCACCAAATCATTCAAAGAAAATATTGCAAATTTTCGGTGCAAGAAAAAAATCGCTAGCTTATATAGGGGCTTAATGGACAAATTTTGCAGAATTTTATTAGCGTAATTCTAATGTATATTCCCTATAATATCTAGCCCTGACCGCCAAAAAAAACAAGGTTGGAAACCGAAACGAATAACGGTATTTCGGTATTCAATTTATTTTAAATTATATCGGTATCGGTATACCGGTACCGAAACTAAAATACCGGTAAATACCGTTATTATTAAAAAAACTGAAAGAAATCTTAAAAAAGATAAATTTTTAAATCATTTTTAATTAAATTTCGCAAAGAAATTATTAAATTACATATTTTAATATTTAATTTAATAAATCTCACTTGAAATTTTTTGAAATATGAATATTTTTCTTTAGAGAACTTCATACAATTTTATTAAATCAAACGTTAACGCTACAAAAATATGGAAAATGCGTTTTGGAGATACTCCAATAGCGATAAAAATTAGTGAAGAAATAATTTTCCCCAAAACGTTTTTAGGTTATAAAATTTTTTAGGTAAGAGTAAATGTGTCAATTACAATTAAATGAGAATGATAAATTCAAATGTAATTCAAACTCTAAATTCACTCAGAAGAAAATTGTTCTCCAATCATTAGTTAAATAACTGAGACCCAGAAAAGATATTAAACTTTCCATTATCAGATATAAATAGGATTGCAAATGTACAGAGAACAAGAAATTAGAACAATTGTTATTCTACTGATTTTTCAAATCAAACTAAGCACAATGGTTATTCACACATATACTTATTAGATATGTATCAAAAAATGTCGTACTTGAGCCAGAAAATGAATTCACAAAATATTTACTCAGACATTTCATATACTTTGTTTAAGCATTTTTACACAAGCTTTTAAAATCACTTTGAAAAATGAATTTACTAAAAATTCACTTAAAAACGTAGAATTTAATAATTTTTAAAGTAGTGGCTGATGAACGTATTTTCCGAAACCGTATAAATTCGAGTTCAAATGGTATAAAATTGTTTGTAGCTTCAATAGGTTGATCCATCAACATTATTGGAAATAATCACAGTTTATCGCATATTTAAACGTACCTAAGTTATGAAATAATATTTTCGAAGAATGTCTTCCTATGATGATTGGAACATTATATGGTCTGACATAACTATCTTTTTCCTTTAACTTTCTTAATGTTTTTCCAAATTTCTAGATATTAATTCCGGATTTTGTCCATAACAATGACATGTGCTGACATATTTGAATTTATACCTAAGATTCATCCTAAACATAGTTCCCAGCTATTGGGAGCATATCTTAAGTTGAAATGCCATATCTTAGATAATGCATTTTTGTGTTCGCAATAAGACTTATTAAAAAAATCGTAATATGTTTAAGACATTTAAACTTCTTTAAAAGTATATTTATTGTAAACTTTAAAACAAAATTCTATAAATATTACATTAAATAAACTCTAATTATCAAAAATAATTTTATCTTTCTTATTTCCTCAAGTAAATTATATGATAAATTATTCTTACAATACCATATTATGTTGAAAAAATTGTATTTTTAAAATACCGGTATATATCGGTACAGAGGGAAACGATATTTGAATACCGGTATTTTTAACAAAATAATAATTTCGGTATCGGTATCAGTTACGGTAACCAACTTTAAACGGTATTTAATCGGTATCGGTATTTATAACGGTATCGGTTTCCAACCTTTGTAAAAAATAATCAAAGATATAATAAAATCCTAATTCTGGCAGTGCTAGACTATTTACACACAGTCAACTTTAGAGCTCCAAGAAGCAATATATAGAATGAGTATAATGATTAATTGATTACAGTAAATGTCACAGATTAATAAACAAAATTATATATAGAGACTCTACTGTGAAAATTACTGTTTCAGAAGTTTTCAGTTAATCATTTTACTCTTTCGTATATATAAATTGCTTGGCAATATTTTCAATTGGCTTTGAAAGTAACAATTGTGGTTTTTCGTATTCAGAATAGCTTGTGGAACTATAATTTGTAGCTTTATTTAACAATTAAATAGAAACGTAAAAAATGGGAAATGCTATTATTATGAAATCATTGTTTAATGTGGATTGTGGAAACATGTGGATTTTTTTTTATACCTTTCACCACAGGTGTAAAGGGTATATATAAGTTTGTAATTTCCACAATTTTCGTCGGAGAGAACAAATTTTTACATTTTCTTGATCCTTATAAGAAATGATGTCGATAGGACGATGTCCGTCCGTCCGTATGTTCGTCGGTTGAAATGGAGTTTATGAAGCCCACCGACAACTGCCATATATAATATATACAGTGCTGTGCAATATAATATGCTATTGTATATTAAATATTTTCTCTTCGATTTAACACTATTAAAAAAACATTCTCCTAGGAATTTTTGGTACCGTTATGTATGATATTGTCAATACTAAAAATAATGGGTATTTTTAAGAAGTTTCTTTCTTTCCTTTATGCGCTTTCGTAAACATTTCAAGAAAAGTTAAAATATAATTTGTGCAAAATAATAGACTTATTTTAAAGGATTATATTTTTTGTTTTAATTTACCTCATAATTTGGATAAATTTTCTGAAAATAATTAAATGTAAGGTAAATGAAATATTATTGTTGAAAACATATATTGTAAAATAATATTATTTTTACGAAATGATGGGTCGTAATGTACATAGCACTCCTTAAGAAAGGCGAATAGTGAAATAATTACGTGGCCAAGGAAGAACACTTATTTTTATTGCGGAATTGCTTGGAAGGTCTCATCATTTCGTAAGAAACGCGATCAAGTGGAAGTCATTAATAGAAACACGTGGTAGACCTTGCAAAATAACCGCTACCACGGATTCACAGATAGCTCTTCTAGTGAAGAAGCAGCAATTTCTATCTTCAAAAGCCGCGTCTGAAAAATATGTAACATAATCAGTGCTTCAACAGTCCGACGAAAACTTTTAGAGAAAAGTTTGCCAAGTAGAATCGCCAGGAAGTTACCATTTTTAAGCTCAAAAAACTAAGCAGCTCGAAAAAAATTTGTCACAAAAATTAAAAATTGTGAAGTTGATAATTTTAAGAACATTTTATGGAACGACGAGACAAAAATTAACTTGTTCGAGTCAGATAGTCGCAGAAATGTTAGATGATCAAATGGAAAGGAACTAGATGATCGTTATACAAAAAATATTGTAAAACACGGCGGAGGAAGTATAATGGTGTGGTGTGAATTTTGTTGGCATGGTGTTGGCCCTATTTATTAGATCACAAAAATAATGAACCAAGAAATGTACCGTGATATTTTGAAGGATATTGGAGAACAATATGCCACCAGAATGGACTTTACAACAGGACAATGATCCTAAGCACTCCTCAAAATTTGTTAAATCTTGGCTGAGTGCTAACAATGTATCTGTTTTAGAATGGCCTTCACAGTCACCGGATCTAAATCCTATTGAGAGCCTTTGGGTTGAACTGAAGAGAGGTCTAGATGGGAAGACATTTCGGAATAAAAATCAACTTTGGAAAGATGTTAAAAAGAAATGGGAGGCAATTTATATAGAAAAATGCCAAAAATTTATAGAATCAATGCCCAGAAGAGTTCAGTGCATTTTAAACAATAATGACGGTCATTCAGGTTATTGAATTAACTTGGCATATTATTATAATATTCAATATTAGTAGAAAATTTAATTTGTTTTAGTCTTTAATGAAAAAAATATATATTTGTTTAAGAAATATTGAATAAGTCTATTATTTTGAATCATAGGAAAATGATTTTTTTCCTATGACTTATTTTTATTTACCAAATAACAATAAGTCTATTATTTTGCACAGCACTGTATAACAAACGATTGAAATTCTGCAAGATCGGTTCATAAATGGAGGAGATATGTCTAAAAAAACCGGTTTTTTGTTGTTTTTTTTTTTTTGCTTAAAAAAGCTGTAAATGGCATTTATAAAGCCTTCCGATGACATAGATACAGGATATATGTATTAAAAGAACAGAAATTTCTTCTAAAACTTTTCTATTGAATTAAAAAAAAAAAACGGTTCAAAGATGGCTGAGATATTTAAAAAAAAATTTCTGAATCCCCTATATAAGCTATTGACTTCGTTTTTACGACAAAAGATCAGACATTTTTTTTAGTGTAGAAGAAATGAACTCAATCGGTCCATTATTAACTGAGATATTGGCCAAAATATATATTTTTTTTACCGATTTTCGATTTTATATAAGCTACGGACTTAGTTCTATATAGATCGGTCACAAATATTTTTCTTGATTTTCGATTTTTGAATCAACCAAATCGGTTACTAAACAACCGAGTTATTGGCAAATCTTATTATTTATTTAATGAGCGTTTCCCTTATAGTTGTTGTTTTCATGGATGCTGAAAAACAACAACAACAATGAACTATGGCATATAATATCGTTTTTTCAACTTTTTGAAGGAACTATGTAAGCTAGAGGCTTCGTTCTTTCACTGAAAATTTGGATTTTTATTTTTTTATTTTTTGTGTTAAAAAAGTGAACTAAGTTGGTCCAGTATTTACCGAGTTATAGACCAAAACGCGTTATTACGATTTTTATAGGTATTATTTGGGCTATAGGCTTCGTTCATGCACAGATCGATCATAAATATTTTTTTCGAGTTTCGATTTTTTAAATCAGTCAAATCGGTACATAAATTTTCATGATACCCTTTTTATACCCTTCACCGCAGGTGTAAAGGGTATATATAAGTTTGTCATTCCATTTGTAATTTCTACAATATTGATCTAAGATCCCAAAAAGTGTATACAGTTAGGGACAAAACTATTTGTACACCTCATATATTTCGTATACCTTCAATAGTTTATAAAGAATTTAAAATTGTCGTATGCAGTATTATTTTTAATATATTTTTATTTAATTAAGTTATAAAAACAAAATTAATATCCAACACATTATTTAAAAAAATACAAAATAATGAAAATTCATTGGGACAAAAGTATTTGTACATATAATCTACACCTACTTATAATACTTATATTGGAAAAATTTAATATTTTGTGGGTCCTCCTTTTGCATCTATCACGGCCTGTAATCTTCTGGGCATCGATCGGACCAAATTTCTCGTTTCATCTGGAGATATTTCCTTCCAGGCTTCCTCCAAAGCAATTTTAAGTTCATCTCTGCTACGGACGTGCTTTGTAGCGACTTTACGTTTCAAAATATCCCAACAGTGCTCGATGGGGTTTAAGTCAGGTGATTGGGGAGGAGAATTAAGTTGTCTTGGTGCATAGTAAAGCAACCACTCCTTCACTGAACGCGCTGTATGTTTTGGGTCATTGTCCTGTTGGAATATCCAACTTTGGCCAAGACCCATACCATCTACGGAATCCTTCAAATTGTCTTCCAATATACGTTTATATTGATGCTGGTCCATTACACCATCTATAAATACCATTCGCCCTACCCCACTGGCTGCTATTGCCCCCCATACCATAACACTTCCCCCACCATGTTTCACTGTTGGGGTCAAATTGTTAACATCTAACGCTGTATTTTTTTTGCGCCACACTTTTCCCCTGCTATCATTTCCGAAAAGATTGACTTTGGTTTCATCAGTAAACAAAACCCTATTGCAAAATTCTTCGTCCTTATCAATGTATCGTTTGGCAAACTCTAAACGCAAATGCTGGTTTTTTTTACTAATCAGCGGTTTCTTGCGGGGAATTCTACTTGCATATCCCGCAGAATGTAAGATCATCCCTACTGTTTTTGGATGAACAATTGTTCCGGTAGTATTTGCGATTTGTTCCGCTAATTTTGCCCGAGTTACTCTTGGATTTCTTGCCACTTCTTTTATCACCAAGTTCGCTTCCCGTCTGGAAACCTTTTATGGCCGTCCAGTTCTTGGCACATTTTCAACAGATCCGCTGTTTTTATACTTGTTTACAATGTATTGTACTGTGGAATGTTGCAAATTTACTAAATTACTTATATTCCGGAGAGATTTTCCTTTTTTATGTTCATCAATAATTAAATTTTTAATATCCAAACTCAACTCTTTTCGCTTTCCCATTTTTGATGTGCTTATTATTCAAAACGTTAAAACCAACTTCTTATTTTGTAAAATAAAACTCGATTAACGAAGAAAATATAACGGTATTTAAAAAAAATCATCATACAAGAGTTCAACGTACAAATAATTGTACAAAGTACTGATGTACAAATACTTTTGTCCCAAAGATTTTTACTTAAATTGTACTTTTTTTTAACAATGTGTTATATATTAATTTATTTTTTATCAAATAATTCAATAAAAATGGACCTGAATTAAAACTACATATAATAATTTTTTATTCTTTATAAATTATTAAAGATATACGAAATGCATGGGGTGTACAAATAGTTTTGTCCCTAACTGTATATTCTGGATCCTTATTGATAGGGGAGTCGATATAAAGATGTCCGTCTGACCGTCTGTCTGTTGAAATCAGTTTTTAGAAAGCCCCAGTTATCGGATATATATGTTTTATACATCAAATTATAGGAAATGTTCTTTAGAAAATCGCTAATAAAAATAAAAAAAAGTTAGCGACTTCGTTTTTGCACGAAAAATTCAATATTTTTCTTAAAATTTTTCTTCTGAAACAAATCGGTCCATTATATTTCAGATATCGGCCAAAAAGCATTTTTAGACTTTTTAAAGTTCCTATATAAGCTACGAGTTTCGCTATTGAACAGGTTGGTCGTAAATATTTTTATAAAATTTAGATTTTTTGAATCAACCAAATTCGTTCATAAACAACCGAGTTATGGGCCAAAAACTAAAAAAAATTGTTAATAATATAAACACAAAAATATTTATATTAAGCATTGTTGTTGTTTTTTGTATGGGAAAGTAGTTTAGTAAGCAACAGCAGTAATATAATGATTAATATTGTTGTTCTTGTTGTTGTTTGTATATGCAGTCAGTTTGTATATATGTACATACATACATACCTACATACAAATATATATAAATATTCAATTTTTGTTGTTGTTTATATTTTTAAAGCATTGCTTGCTATGACTGTTTTTTTCGTATTCAAATGTTCGTAGTTTGGAAAAAAAATTAGATTTATAAATTTGAAAATATGAAAGCATACGTTAAGGCGAACATTTTATTATTTGTCGGTAAGATGGTAATATGATATCGGTAAGATGGTAATATGGTAATATAGTAATATGGTGAAGGGTATCAAAGATTCGGCACAGTCGAATCTTTTTTAATTTCATTTTTTAATTTAATATTGTCATAGACATTATTATTATTATTAAACATTCAAACTATTTAATTTATTATTTATTATATCTCTATCAGTTAAGGAGATATGAGGTTACCGATTTTACCGGTTTTTACCCTTTTTTACCCCCTGAACACTCGAATTTCCAAAAATCCCGGCTTAGTGGATCTATTCGTTAGGAGACCAATCCACAGTTCATATTTAATCTTTCTAGCCTTAACCGTTTGGCCTGTGCGATGATGAATTACCAAGTAAATCAGTCAGTAAATAACTCAGTCATTACTCTTTTATATATTTAGATAAAACCAAATCTAATTCCATCTCAACCATGGGTAAGGGTATATAAGATTCGGCACAGCCGAATATAGCGCTTTTACTTGTTTTTTTGTGAATTTTTCTTTTGTAAAGACTTGTACTTTGTCCTAAAGGATTTGTTAATTTGTATATAATTTTTAAAAATATATATTCCTTGAAATATCTTTAAAAATGATTTGATAATAAAATTGATGTCAAATTGGGAAAATACAATTTTTTAAATATTTGTTAAATTGTCTTTAACCAGCAAACACAAAGATTTGTTATCAAATTGAGAATAATATCAAATCCTTTCTCGAATGTCAAGCGTTTGATAATGATTTAAAAATAACTTGCCTTCTCAATTAATTGTCAAATTGAGAGTTGCTATTATTGTCAAATCATTGTTTAATGTAATTCTCAAACTTTTTCAATTATGGATTGTGAGCACATGTAGAACATAAGTAAATGTAATTTGTATTTTTATTTATTTATTTATTTATTTATTTATTTATTTGAGTCTTCATTTGAATAGACTTGTAATTTTGTTCTATCAATAAATTCATTAATTGCAAAATATTTGATAAAGAAATAATTTTATTTATTAATTTATTTGTGAAAATACTATTTGAGAAAATACTATTTTCCAAATATCTTTAGGTTTGAGAATAATTTTAATAACATACGATATCAGGTGATAATGTAAAATTTTCCAAAAGTTTTTTTCAAATGATTCTTATTTTGAAATAAATCTTAAGATTCAAACCTCCTTTGCGTTTGAGAAACACGTTTGATATCAAATGTTAAATCATATTTCGAACGTTTGACATCGTGTTTGCTACAAAAATAAATATTTTCAAAATTGCAGATGTATTATAAATTAAATTTTTGCCAAAATTCAGTAAAAACTTTTCTAAAAAAAATTTATATGTGATCAAAAAAAGCTCCAAAACAATTATCCTTATAGTTTTACGAGTTTTTTTTAAATAGCTTAACGGAATTCGGTCATTTATTTAACCAGAAAAATCTTTAAATTTTTACTAAAGAAAAATTATTTCTGGGTACAAAAAAAGTACGTATTATTCTGTTGCTTCTCATTAAATATAAACAAATAATATTTTAATACATTTTTTGAAAATTGGTTCATAACTAACCACATCTTTCATTTAAAGCCCACATCTCGATATCCAGTAATTCAAACAATTTATGTTTGGCATTACAGAGTCGGACTTGGAAAACTACATACATATATGTAAATTTTTTTTTATGTTCAATTCTAATTTTTATGATTATTATTATTTTTTTTTGGTGAGATCAATATTTATTTCTGCTGCTTTGTAAAATCTTCACAAATTTTAATTTTCTGGTTAAAAAATTAGAAACAGATGTGTATACATAAACCATTGCAGTGAAAATGTTGGATTTGGAGAATTTTAAAGAAAGTAATGTATTTGAAACCTTTACCAATTTAAAAATAAATATTACTTTTCAAAATATGTATTATATATTACACAAGGCAACAAAATCGAAAAAATTTAAAGGCTTGAAAAACCATTTTACAATTTTGATGTATTATGGTTCCAGAAGTCCAAATATGGTCCAAATTTTAAATTCTATGGATAGTTTTTTTTTTTTTTTTTTTTTTAATTTTATGTAAAATTAGACGTTTTTCCACATAATTAATGGTAACTCAAAAAATGCTAGTCCGATATTATTGAAATAAACTTATATATTGCGTTTCAATCGGCTCGGTAGTTTCGTAGTTATAATAAAAAAATTAAACAAAAAATATATTTTTTACGTAAAAATATCAATTTTTTTTTTTGTTAAAAAAAAAAAAAAAATCATTAAAAATCGAAAACGGCAAAAACTGTTCAGATTTATTGCTTTATCGCAAAGCCACATGTAATAGCAACAAAATGAGATATCGATCATAAAAATCTATTGATTCTTTTCGAATTTATTCACAATTAAGTGAATTCGATCATTTTCACAAAATTTTAGTTTTTTTTAGACATTTCTCCACTTATGTTGTCATAACTCAAAAGCAACTTGTCCGATTTTGTTAAACTAAATTTACAAAGATTTTGGCTTACAATATCTTTAAATGATGTATACAATTCTTTTTGATGCGATCAATAGTTTCAAAAAAATTGTAGTATATTGATTTTGTCATTCCGTATGTAACATGTCGAAAAAATCACTTAAAACCCCTCAAAGTATATATTCTGGGTCGTGATTAGATTCTGAGTCGATCTAGCTACATATGTCTGTCTGTTGAGAGCATCATAGGGCTCGAACGGGACAACGGAGTAGGACGAAATTTGGCACAAATATTTATTTGTTTGATATTGAAAATGGTCAAAATCGGTCAATAAATAAAAATGTTATAGGCTAAAAACTAGAAACACAGGGTGTCCGTTTCATACTTTTCTGCTAATATTTCTGAAACAAAAGCATGTACGACAACGAAATTTTGTATAAATAGTTTTAGGGTCAATATAAACTTGGAAATCAAAAATGGGCGAGGTCCGCCCACTTCCCATATGAGGTGAAATGTCAACGAAATTTTGTACAAATAATTCAAGGATCAATGTAAACTCGGAAACAAAAAATGGGCGTGGTCACCCACCTTACCGCCCACCTCCTATATAACGTAAAATTTGGAAAAGTTGATAGTGGGTATATAGATTCGGCCAAGCCGAATATAACATTGTCACTTTTTATACCCTTCACAACAGGTGTAAAGGGTATATATAAGTTTGTCATTCCGTTTGTAATTTGTACAATATTCATCTAAGATTCCAAAAAGTATATATAAAAGTATATAATTGCGAATAAATTCGAAAAGAATCAATAGATATTTATGATCATGTTGCTATTACATGTGGCTTTGCGATAAAGCAATAAATCTGAACATTTTTTGCCTCTAAAATAATACTTATCATAAATGCATTTAAAACAAATGCGAGGCCAGTTGGAGTAACAGTCTCTCCGCTAGCCCTATCAGAATTTCGTTAATTTTAATTTTTGTGTTTTTAGTTTTTTGTGGAGCACAAAAATGTCAAAGCTGATATTAAAATAAAAATACCGTAGAAAGTTACCTCCATATGTTAGCTAAATACACAAAAAATATTTAATAAGCCACACCTCCTATAACGACAGGGTAATCCTTTTACTGAAAAAGGTCAATTTTTGAAGCAAGTTTTCCCCGAATTGGAATTTTGGGTGTTTCGAAGTAAGAAATTGGGAATCTGTTTATTTTTTTAATTTTTTAACGACAATTTTTTTTACATTATACTAAAATTTCACAATGATAGCTTAATTAATGTAGATTTTATTTAAGTTAAATATAATTTTTTTTATAAAGGGATTAAAGGCTGTATGAATATAAATTTTTCGGAGTAACACTTTTTGAGTTATCATTAATTATATGGAAAAACGTCTAAAAAAAAATATAATTTTACATAAAATTAAAAAAAAAAAAAAACTCTCCATAGAATTTAAAATTTGGACTTCTGGAACCATAATACATCAAATCTATATAGTAGTTATTCAAGCCTTTTTTTGCTGTTGACCTGTGTTATTAAAATTTTGCCTATAAATATTTTATTTTAATGTACATTTACATGAACGTATGAAAACTATTTGACGTTATTATATTATTTATGATTTTGATGTAATTTCAGATAGCGCAAGACTTACTTTCACAATGTCAAAATAATTCATTTGTTGAAATGATCAACGATATTATTCGCCAAGTAAAGGCAAATCCTACCAAAATTCCAGTTCCAGCTGTTTATAAGAAAAATATTGAAATGGTAAGACATATTTTTTTACACATAAACAAAAATAATATATACATATCTATTAAAGTACTTCTATTTGTATAGGGACAAAAACTGTTACAAATGTACCCCCCTTAAATTTAAAGATATGTTATAAGTAAAACCCCAAAATATTTAGGTTAAATTATTTCGCTCCCATGAGCTGAACCATTTTTAATATAAATAAAAAATATGGCTTTGGATCATCAGTGTACACAACTTTTGTTCAAAACAATTACAACATATCTGTGGTCAAAAGGAAAAACTTTATCTTATGTTGTTTTCAACTTACTTTACTCTCAAAATTGTTGTATTTTATTAAATATTGTGTACATTTTTTATATAAATCTGTCTATTATTTTAGAAGATAGTGGTCTCCAAAAAACGTGTAGAATGAGATACTGTTCACGCGATTTACTTGTTCGGTTACTTTCAATCTGATCAGCTGCTTCTATTAAATGCTGACGTATGGGAATACAAGTATGAAAGAGAATAATTAAAATTGTTTTAAAATATTACTACACCATTTTTAACAGTAATTTGGAAAAAACCCAATTGAATATCAGATTTTTCATTTAAAAATTTTAAAAGATCATTCCAAAATTAGATTTTACATACAAGATAAATTGAAAATTTGAATTTCTATATAAAATTTTGAAAAAAAAATGAATTGAAAATGAAGTTATATATTTACAGCCTTATTCTTAATCAATTTGAACAATTTATAAAAGGTTTTATTGTTGAAAATTTATTTATTTATTTGAAAGTGTATGTAATCCACCTATCTGTCATATAATTCTTCATTGTATTCTTCTACTTGTTATTGGATCTAATAAAAGTGCATATATTAATTAATAAAATATTAGTAAACGTGCTTACAGATTAAATACACCCATAATAAAATATTCAATGAGCTTCCATCAATTTTGAAGATGTTTGTTATTTGCCACTAATGAAAAAGTACTAATAACTCCATCTGCAAAGTGGAATGTGTGAGAGTTGTGTTTAATGAAATAATTGCATTAGCAATAATTTCCTAATTGCAATCACGGTTCCTTTTTTAAAAATACTGTACTTGAATATATGTAGTTCTACCAGCAATGCAATTCGTTGATTTAATAATTCGTTGATTGATAAATTGGCGCATTTTATTTAAAGATGTGTAAAATTCCCGATTTTTCAAAGACACAAAGCTTTATATATTAAATTTCAGAATTCATTAAATTTTAGAATTAAATAATTAAAAAATATAAAAAAAAAATAATTAAAAACAAAATAGGATATTGGTAGTGTACATAAAACCAAAACTTAAATTAATTATTCGAGTATTTAAAATATGTATTTCACAAACGAATATACCAAGCTATTAAATTGTTAAAGCATTGGACACGTTTTATAATAAAAATTTTTGTAAAAAAGGCATGAAATAAAAGAAAAACTAATTCTTTTTTTTTTAACATTACGAATAAATTTTCAATATTTTATTTATAACTAATAGAAAATTGAGAGAAAATAAACAAAAACTTTTTAATAGTTATTAGACTGTTATTAATACATTATGAATAATGTTTTTTTATAAGAAGTTAATAAGGGAAAACAGTTTAATAACTATTTTGTACAATAAACCTAAAATAAGAATTTATTATGAATAAGACCGTTAGAATTCAGAAAAGAACAATTGAAAATATGTTTTTTATATCAAATTTAGAAAAGAACACTTTAAAATAAGTTTTTATATTTTAAATTCAGAAAAGATCAATTTATATTTGAATTGTACATTTTAAATTCGGAAAAGAATAAATGAAATTATTTTTTTATTTTTATTTTAAAATTAAATTAAAATTTAGAACTCTTGAAGAGTAATTTAAATGATGAAATAATGTAAGGTCAACTTCATTTATATTACATTTAAGCAAATACAATTTAGAGATTGCAGTAAATCTACCTTGAGTGCAAATTTTCAATTACTTTATATAAAATCATTCCTTACGCAAGTTTCATTCTATATAATATTTCATTTGAGGTTCTGAATTTCATTTAGTTTTTTCTAAATTTTAATTACATTTTTCTGAATTTTAAATGGAGAATCTTCTTTTAAATTGTTCTTTTGTAGAATTGAAATACAAAGTTCCAATTTAAATTATTATTTTCAAAATTATAAATGTAAAACCGAATTTTTAAGTAATCTTTTCTCAATTCTAAATATAAATTCTCATTTTCAATTGATCAGTTCTAAAATTTATATGAAAAATGTAAATTTCAATTGTTATTTTCTAAAACTAAAAGAGAAATTTTATTTTAATATATTCTTTTCTGAATTGTAATTAAAAAATCATAATTTAAGTGATATTTTCAAAATTTGAATTGAAAAATCCGTTTTTATTGTTCTTTTCTGAAACTGAAACCTCATTTTAAATTGCTGTTTTCAGAATATCATTTGGAAAGTTCACATTTTAACTTAAAAATGGTGTAGTTTTTAATGAAAAGAAATTAAATTTTATTGTTACCCCAATTTATTTGCCTTTTTGAAAACTTGTTTGAGCAAAACAGGTAATTTCACTTTGGAATAAGCATGCGATTTGAAATCGAGTATTTTCCTGCGATTGTGAACCACATCTCACATGCGCTTTCAACTCGCTATATCCAATTTTTTGCGATATGCGATTCTCATGACATAATTGCCGCATAATTCGTTTGATTTTACCTTTTCTCATATTTCCTATATTCAAATTCATAGTTATTTCATAATGATATAACTTCTAACGAAATTTTGTTGGGAGCTGTTTCATGTTCTTTTACAATTGGGAATAATTTCATTTCGTTTTGGAACTTTTTTTTAATTTTTATTGGATTTATTATCTCTTGATTTTGGAAACCATACCCTTTCGGTAAATGCGGAAACATTTTTTTTAAATACCACAGAGGAGAAAGACCTTTCGACTATTAGGTAAAATTTTACTGAGCAAAAGGACGTTATGTTATGTGATATTTAAAACACCAGTACTGCAATTCAGTATCTTATTTTAACGATAATCGAGTCGTTTATTAAATTATCAATTTTTATTTTACTATTCTGTAACATTTTAAACAACATTCTTAATCGTTACATCTGTTTCAGTCGTTAACTAAACCACAACATTATTTGTGTTGTTTATTTTATCTACTAAAACACATTTTTAACATATAATAGCAGCAAGGGAGTTATTTCATTGGAACTTATTTCATTTGTATACCGTTCGACTCAGAATCACTTCCTGATTCGATTTATCGATGGCCGTCCGTCTGTCTGTCAATGTAAACATTGAAATCAAAAGTCGCAATTTTAAACATAAAGTAAATTTAGCACATTATATTCTATTAGGTCAAAGACGATCTCTATTGAAAGTGGTTATGATCGGTGCATTATTTTACCTAGCCCCCAAACAAATGTCCTCCTGGAATAGGGGTTTAACGACCACAAAACCCTTAAATATGCGATGTTTAAATAAACCCAGTACAAGTAAGTTCTATATAAGTATAAATCTTTGTGCTAAATTGAATGAAGATCTATTCGTAATTGACCATAATTCCATAGAAATTTTGGTATCAAGTTATGTTTGATACAAATAAGTTTTATATATTCCATATAAATATTAGTATTAACATAATATAATTAGCAATATCCCAAAATCGACTTTTTGCGAAAAAAGAACTTTTTTTATTGTTGAAAATGGTTCTTTGGGGCTTCAGCAGCAACTTTTGTTCTGTTCTATATACAAAATTACCGTTATTTTTAGGTTATTGAAGAAAATCAAAATTTTGAAATTCAAATTTACAGAATTCGATGCCAAATGATGTTTGGCAACATTGTACAAAATCCTTCGGCGAGTATTTTTGCTAAACATATGAACTCATAATATTTGCAAATACAGGGTGTTTTGATGCATTTTTAATAAAATATGAATTTTGCGCCATCTAGCGGCAATAATTTGTACTATGTTAAGCAACTAGAAAGGTAATTTTAATACCTTTCCAAAAAAAAAAAAACTATTTTTGAAAGTCGGTTGAAAAATAACAGAAAATCGGTAAAAAAATGTTCTAAACAAAAACATTGATACAAAGAAAAGCAATAAAAACAATAACATTACAAATGTAAACAAGCGCGAATGTTGTATGAGATATGGGCGGTAAAGTGGGCGAACCACGACTATTTTGGTTTCCGTGTTTACATTTGTCCATGAAGTATTTGTACACAATTTCGTTGGTGGACGGTAAAATTGGCGGACCACGCCCATTTTTTGTTTCCAATTTTGTATCGACCCTTGAAAATTTCGTTATCGTACATGATTTTGTTTAAGAAAGATATCGGCAGAAAAGTATGAAATTAAGCTACAACGCACACCCTGTGTTTCTAGTATTTTGCTCATAACTATATAACTATATATTGCTCATACTATTTTCAATACCAAATAAACCTTAAATAAAATAAATATTTGAGCCAAATTTCGATCTCCTTAGTTGTGCCGTTCGAGTCCTGCTTTTAACAGACGGAGATAGCTAGATCGACTCAGAATCTAACCAGGACTCAGAAAATATATACTTTATTGGGTATTAAATTAAAAACAGTGCCTATGATCTTAATTACTAATGTATAATTCATTTCAGTAGCATAAACTCCCGTTTTTTAAATATGCACTCTATTTTTTAAATGGTGCTTGAAGATTACATTTCTATTTCAAAAGTTATATATGTATGATGGTGAAAAGAACGCATTGTTTTCAATTTTTTCGATATATTTTTTTTTTTATCATTTTCCAAATTTTCTCCTAAATGAAAAATGCGATCGTCACGCACCACCACAGAATTTTAGGCTTTGAAGTCATTAACAACTGTGTTGAATGGCAAGACATAATATTCAGCCCAATTTGTGCCGCGTTAAATGTTTGCAGTAGTATTTTCTTACTTTCATGTTTAGTTGTTGCCATTTTGTTTTTCTCAGTGTATTGTTGCAACAATATCCGAAAATGGAAGATTACTACCCAAAATAACTATCCAACTAATAAAAGAATTGAAACAGCTACAAAGCTGTTAACATAAATAATGCGTTAAATTCATAAAAGGTTAAATAATCCAAGTTTTAAAGGCCACCCTAAATTTCCGCTTTAGGACAAGTGATGGACACTCTAATTAAATATTAAGATAGCTGACTCTACCCCCGAAGCATTAAAAATCATTCGGCATTCATAGTTTGAAAATTAAAAGGTACTTTTTTTTGCATATTTCTAAATATAATACATATGTGTTTGTTTTATAAAAATATGCATTACATTTAATGCAAATAACGGTCCACAATTGTCCACTGGTTCAACATAATGTACATAGACATTGGTGTAGAGTAGACTCAACCGACTATACCATTCTTACTTGTTTTCCTTATGAACACAAAGAACTGAGCCTATATTAAAATGGGAAAAAGTGGATGGAAACTAGGTACAACAATGCACAGTGTCACATTTGACAGTTTTAGAACGACAAAAATCCAGTTTTGGAGATATTGGTCTGAAATTGTATATTCTGTTAGTAGATAAGGCCGTAAACATTCCCACTAAAAATGGGTGGGTAAAATCACTGCCACTCCCATACTAAAAAAATTACTTTATTTGTAAGAATTTTGGATTTATTTTTGTAAAATTTATTAAAATAAAGAATATTTTAAAAGTAGGCGTGGCAAGATCTAATCACAACAATCTTAGTGTAACATTTGCATAAGAAATTTTCAGCCATTACCTTAAAATGTTTAAATAATTCTTAAAAAATTGCTAATATGGGGTACCGCACATTTTATTCTAATATTTTAAAAGTCGCAGCCAATATTCTCAAATATAATTTTATAGATATTATTTTATATAACAATCGTATTTCTAAATTGGAACTCGTTGGAACTTTTTAGTTCTATTCCATTAAAAATATAATTTCCAAAAAAAAATATATTTTTTAATATTAAGATTTCTTTTAAATAAAAAACAATATTTTCAGTATTGATTTTTTAACATAGCAAATTATAATGGAATAATTTGGAAACATTTATTATTACATACCAAAAAGTACCATATCAATATCTGCAGTATTTACTGATATATCTGAAGTTAAAGTTAACATACTTCTTTACAGAATTAAGTAAATAAAATTAAAATATTTTTAAAAGTTGCAACTTTCAAAATCCATAATTCGCGCTATAGACACTTTCCAATACTTTAAGTATTTTTTCCATAATATATGATATGTTTATTAATAAATGCGAAAAGAATTACTTCAATTAATAAGCTTTTATTTCGTATTTTTGTCGTTCTAATTTGGATAAATGTGACACTGTGCAATGATGTTAAGTAGTCTTTTTATAAAAGTTTTCAAAATTTTAAAAATTCTTGATATTTTGCTTGTACTGGATTAATAAATTATCCAAAATACCCTCTTTTAGATATTTAGTTTTATAAGAGGACATATATCTGTAGCAGCACATAAACAAATATAATTTATAGTATCTTTTGCATAAATTATTGACGTTTTTTTATTTATCAGTGTGTGTTTTTAGAATATAATATAAATATTTAAATTATTTTTTTTTTTAAACCTTATTGTCCTCTAATCATATTTGTTTGGATTTATTTAAGAATATATTATTACGATATATTATTATCTTTACATTATTTATTTCTGTAAATATTAGTGTAGATATATATTACAAAAAAATTATGAATGTGTTAGTTTTCTGAATTATAAAACCATTAAAAAATAATATTCGCAATCTTCTGTTAACACAAAATTACTGGTTACGTAATAGTGAACTGTTACTGCAGGATTGGGCGGAATTAAAAGTTTGATCATTGGATACTACTTCTATATTCTTAGCTAATTTTTCTAATTAATTCACGATTGTTTTTGTTTATTTTGCAAAGACATCGTAAAGTATCTTAGGCACAAATTACTTACTATTATTCATCTTTAATATACTTTAACTTTAATATTTTCAATAGACAAATCGAAAAACTTGAAACATATGGATAATTTTTAAAACTATTTTACCAGTAAGGTAAAGATATCTTATAAGTAATAACACCCTTAGTTATCTACTTATTGAAATTACGGGCATAAAACATGTATAAAAACAGAAATAAAAAATATACCTTTACTAAATAAGTTTTTCAGTGAGCAGTGCTATATTGCTTAGCCTGTAACTTCTTTAAATACTTTCAACGGACTTTGATCGGTGTATATATTAAACCTTAGAGACTATATTATATATCTACGTAGACTTGTCCGTTTTTATAACGTGTTTCCAATTTATTTTTAACAGTAACTGAGCGAAGTTTTTAGCGGAAGTCCTTTTACATGGACTGAAAAGTCATAATTTTTTAAATTGTGCTTCTAAAATAAATTTGTATACCTTAATTAAGCAGTATTCTATAATGTGTATTATAACACAGTTACTTTAGATTTTTCTTATAATATGTATAAATAATGGTGTATTCAGATATTTTTACTATAAATCTGCCATTAACTTAAAAAAAGTTGCAATAAATTTTAAAATTTTGGGTCAATTTTTGAAATTGAAAATTTTGTTGCTTTTGATATGCACACTTTCTTAAAGAGAATATATATATATATATATATATATATATATATATATATATATATATATATATATATATATATATATACAGTGGCGGCCATGAGGTTAGCACACTTGCTACTGCCTATCTTTAAAAGCAAATATTTCCTGTATTTCGTTATTTTTTTAATATTTCTTTTATATACGTGTAACATGTCTTGCTAAGATCACGTCACAATATATTCATTGTCATTCCTATATATATCTTTGATGTTTTTCTGTTCAGAATAGAATAACTGTCAAAAAACACTGGACAGTATTTTAGCACAAAATAAAAAAAAAATATTCACATTTAAAAAAACAAAAAACTTATTTCACTATAAACTTAGTATTTAGTTGGGTATCCATTATTTTTTATTACAGCTGCCAATCTCCTTGGCATACTTTCCACAAGTCCCATACAGCGCTCCACTGAAATAGCATACCAAGCTTTTTCTATTTTTGTCCATAAATCGGCCAAATTTTTAGGTTTTGCTCTCATTACGTGCTGCTCCACATCATTCCAAAGGTTCTCAATAGGACTGAGATCCAGAGATTGGGCTGGCCATTTTAACACATGTGTTTTGGGTCATTGTCGTGCATAAAACTCCACCTAAGTGGCATGTTGTCCTCTGCATAAGGCATCATTGTATTTAGTAGTATATTCTGGTATACATATTGATCCATACGTGTATCAATCTTGCATATAGGACCAACGCCATGCCCAGAAAAAGCTGCCCACACCATCGCATTTCCTCCACCGTGTTTAATTGTTTTAGAAGTGTACTTTGGATTGTGTTGCATGTTTGGAGGACGCACATTTTTTGGTAATAAATCTGAATCTCCTAAACTACTGATCGGATTAAATTGAAATGTATGGAAGAGTTGTAGAGGAGGACCTAAGCTTTCAGAAAAATCATCTTGTAGATAAGCTACAGGGTGCTAAAGTTGACTACCTCGAGTATGTAAAAGTTAAAAAAAATCGTAACTTGTACAAATGAAGTCCGATTTTAAAGATTTTTATATTTCTGGAAAGTGCTTGCCAAGATAAAGAAAAAATATATTTACGCTTGAATTTTGATTTTTTGGCTCGACTTTCTTTCGTTTTTCGGGAATAAGTCCGGAGATATATGAGGTAAAATTTTTTTAAAATATTCTGTAATTTGCTACATATTTCAAAATAATATGCTGAAAGAATTTTTAGATTATCTCAATTCGTCTAGACGTGAAAAAACAAAAATATAGTACAATTCATTCACTTTTTTCTCAAAGTTCCGTTAATAAAAAAATTTTTTCCTTATTAATTTCAAAAGATAAGGCTTCATAAATGGTTAATAAAGAAATTTTGAATTGATTTAAGTTTGCACCCTACATCCAGCATTGGCCGAAAATTGTCAATTTTAAAAAATAGTTTCATTTTTATCGATTAATAAAAAAATGTCACGCGAGCTTTTTTAAGTTTGCAGGAGTGGAGATTTTATGTTAAAAGTCAGTTTTTTTAACGACTATTTTTAAAAGCATATTAGCATAATATTTTTAATATTATTTCTTATGTAATGTATAAAACACAAATCAAGCTTTCATTCCTAAAGAAATCAATAAAATAGCTCCAATAAACTATTTTTGGTAATTTTTCAAAAATAATTTTTTTTTTTAAAAATAGCTGAAAATCCAAAAAAATTTAATTTTTTTAATACAACTCCACTAATTTTGCAAATTAAAAAAAAATGTTAAAAGAATATAAAAATAGACTTATTTACCAATTCAACGATATATAACAGTCTATGGAGCACCCGGTTAATGCTTCTGTTAAAAGTGCTAAAGTTAATATATTGTAATTACTTGAAAATACTGCCTCTAGAATTATATCTAACTTCAGCAATGATAACATTGAAAAATGCAAAGACTCTGAACTTATTTTAATATTCAAATGGGGCTGCGATGGAACATCAGGATTTTCGGAATACAAACAACTTGATTACACAAAAGAAACTACGGTTACAATAAACAGCATTGTCAACCAATTGGAAGAAGAAATTAAAGCATTGCCCCCAATATATGTAAAAGTATCAAACAGAACTATTAAAGTTACATTTCAACAACAATTAACGATGATTGATGGAAAAGTTGCAAACGCTATAACAGATACAACATCTATATGGAAATGTAATATATGTGGAAAAATAAGTTCACAATTTCAGGATAATTCTGAAGTCCTTGTTAATAAAAATTCTTTAAAATTTGGAATATCACCACTCCACGCAAGGATAAGATTTTTGGAGTTCTGCTTACATCTTGCATATGATATGAAGTACAGAAATATTCCCGGGCAGGAAAATGCTACAGTAAAAAACAATTTGGAACTTCACGAACAACTTCACTTCAAAGAACAACTCGGATTAATAATTGATAAACCTCTACATGGCTATGGAAGCTCAAATGATTGAAATACAGCAAGACGTTTCTTTGAAAATCCGGAACTCACATCTTCAATCACAGGCATTGACTTAAATATTTTGAAGCGTTTTAAGATTATATTGGCAGCCATTAATAGCAAAAAACAAATTAATGCGGACAAATTTAAAATTTTTGCTTACGAAACTAAAGAACTACTTAACATTACATACCCCTAGAAATCAATGACTCCAACAATTCACAAAGTATTGGCTCATGGTAAAGTAATAATAGAAAATAGTATTTTGCCATTGGGAGAGCTAACAGAGGAAGCACAGGAAGCCCGAAATAAAGATGTTAAACATTTCCGACTCTTCAATACCCGAAAATGTTCGAAAATAGCGCAAAATATGGACTTAATGGAATATTTATTAATATCATCAGATCCAGTTATATATTCTATAAGAACACGATGGCTACCAAAAATCACTCTTTTATACATTACATAAGAAATAATATTAAACATATTCTGTAATTTGCTACATATTTCAAAATAATATGCTGAAAGAATTTTTAAATTTTTACCTCATATATCTCCGGACTTATTCCCGAAAAACAAAAGAAAGTCGAGCCAAAAAATTCAAAATTCAAGCGTAAATATCTTCTTAACTGTAAGAGATAACTTAGATGAGTAAGCTTATTTTTTCTTTCCAGAAATATAAAAATCTTTAAAATCGGTCTTCATTTGTACAAGTTACAATTTTTTTAACTTTTACATACTCGAAGTAGTCAACTTTGACACCCTGTAGCTTATCTCGTGTTATCACAGGATGACTACAAGATGGTTTTTCTGAAAGCTTAGGTCCTCCTCTACAACTCTTTCATACATTTCAATTTGATCCGACCAGTAGTTTAGGAGATTCAGATTTATTACCAAAAAATTTGCGTTTGATCCCACTGTGGGACGCCATACATACCTCTTACCATCCGATCCGAATCTACAAAGCCTGGATTCATCACTCTAGAGAACATTTTTTCAAAAAAAACTTATGGCTTTTCCAAATGCTCACGAGCAAAGCACAACCGATCCCGTAGGTTCTTATTTGAAACGTGTGGCTTATGGTGAGAAATGCATCCACGTAAATGTTTTTCATTAAGTCTTCTTCTTATTGTTCTGCAGGACACGTTGATACCATATTTTCGTGAAATTTCCCTCTGGATTACGATGGAGCTTTTAAAAGGATCTTCGACAGAGGTTCTATATATTAAAGAATCCTCTACGTGACGTTTTTCTTGTCCTAGGAGCCTATGTAACATTTTTAAATGTGTCATACTTCCGAATATGGGTTAGTGCATTATAAACCATCTTTCTGGAACATTCCAAAGTATTAGCAATCTCACTTATGCTTATTCCTCTTGAGTACAACTGTTGAATAATCTTAGGTTGTTCCTCTGTACACCACTTTTTTTAGACATGTCTAAATAATGTTTATTTATTTAATTTTTTATCTTCATTGATGAAATAATATCTAAACTTACCAATTAATTATTTATGTATATTCACAAAAAACATATAAAAAATTTAAATATACTTGCTTGTGCTAAAATTGTGACCAGCTTATTTTGCCTACTACTGCACTTAAATTAAAAATTAAAAGAGAATTGCGATAGAATGCAAAAAAAAAAGTAACGGGACTTATTGCAGACACCATAAACAACTCTAAAAAGCAAAAATTTTAGTAAATAATTGTAATGAGGCGTAATAATTTTCTTTTAAAAACAGTAGATATGATGTGTGCTAACCTCATGGCCACCACTATATATATATATATATATATATATATATATATATATATATATATATATATATATATATATATATATATATATATATGTATATTACGAGTGAAAATTACAAGGTATATATATATATACAGTCAATCGCATAAATATGTATACGACCCGTTTGCATTTTTTTTAAGTTTGGATTTTTGTACTTATTTCTAAAAATATTTTTAAAAATGTTGTTCATATAGTTAATGGTCTCTAGATAAAGAAAACCAAAAAACTCCTGAGATATTCCTGTTATGATATTCCTTTTATGGCCACTAATATAAAAGAACATCGCAAAAGTATGTAAGTATACGAGGCATGAGAGGTATTGTTATAATCGGATATAACTATTGTGTAAGACAATATAATGGATTCAAATTAAAATTAATTAAAAGAAAACATGTTAGATTATTAAATTATTATTAAATATCCAGAGATTTTTAAATTTTGGATATATTTTTATTCGTAGAAACTGGGGTTTTCGATATTTTACGGCAATTTTATTCATATCTGAGAATCTTGGGGAGATAAAAAGCAAATAATTCTGAGAAAAATGTCGGTAATTTAAAGAATCCCTATTATTTTAATACTTTATGAACTCCTTACCTGGTAAAATGTTGAAAAAGTCAAGAATATGCTATTATCTGCTCATAATTTGTCATGACTTATTATGTAATATCTTTTGTTTTCAAATTATTGATGAAACATCTTACTATTTAAGGATAAATTTGGATTTTTTACTTCACTTTTATAAAAATGTTTGACATACTTTTTAAATTTCGTTCAATATTTTTTTCAAATTTTGGAAATGTACTAAATTACTATAGCCACAGTAAATCTATACAAATATACAATTTTTGATGCTTTGAATGGTTCTAAAGGGCAAGAATCTTTCGAAATATTAAAAAATCTAATAGTATAATTATATAGTGGCAACTACACCCAAAAAAAAATTGGATATATCGTCCAAAAAAATAAATCAGCCATACAAAACTGATAGAAAGACACACATAGCCAGAGTTTAACGTATACTACTAAACACCCAGACAGCTTCAAGGATATTTTTATAGTATATTTTCATATTTGTAAAAGAAGTTTGGCAGGAATTTTGAAGGTATATTGAAAATTTATGTAAACTTGTACAAAAAAAATGTAAAATTTATCCATAAATCATTGAACGCTTCATCAATAAAATACCGAAAACTCCAATTTCTACAAATAAAAATATATACAAAATTTAAAAATCTCTGGATATTTAATAATAATTTAATAATCTAACATGTTTTCTTTTAGTTAATTTTAATTTGGATCCTTTATATTAACCCAATTCACAACCCCATTATTGTGTTATTTGCTAAAGTTTTATATGAAGAAAAATAATACTTTTTAAAAAATAATACACTTTGTGAATATGTGTGTTATTTTCAAATGATTTGTTATATTGTTATTTTGAAAAATGTCAAGATTTAAAAATTATTTCATTTTTTCTTTTTTTTTATGAAAAATGTTGGATAAATCATACTTTTTGAAAACTAGGACTTTTATATTTACTACATCTATCTTAAAGTATACCAATCGATTCGGAATTAATTTCCAAGTCGATTTAACGATATCCGCCCGTCTTACATACTGCCTGGTTGCACTGCTAGCTTGTTGTCATGTAAAACTTGAGCACAAAGAACAAGTTTTAATTTTAAAGATAATTTGATCTAATTTGGAAAACGGGACTATTTTGGTATAATGCTAAAGTTTACTGAAGTTGGTTATGATCGGTCTATTATTTCACTTTGCATCCATGCAAATATTCTCCTGTGTGTTTAAATATACATAAATACATTCTTTATGCCACGATTTCAATAAAGTTCAAAAATCGAGTTCTTAGAGGAAAATTGAATTTTTAGTGAGAAATCGGATTTTACCGAAAATTTTTCTTATTGGTACAAAATTGGATTTTTCATGAAAAATCTTATTTTTTATCTAAATTTTTGTTTTTACTGATACATTTTATAAAACAAAAATTTTATAAGAAACTATATTTCTTTAAAAAATCTAAAAATGTTTAAACAAAATATTTTTTAAGATAATTCATATACATAGGTTTCACAATGTTATAATGTTATTTTAAAAAAAATTTTTAAAAATGTGTTATTTTAAATAACATATAACACAACAACTCAAATAATATACTTTGTGAATTGTATAATTGTTTTACACAATAGTTGTAACAGATTAAAACAATGCCTCTCATGCCTCGCATACATACTTTTGCGATGTAAATTTCATTGGTCCTTTTATATAAGTGGCCATAAAAGCTGACATAATAGAAAAATTTCAGGATTTTGTTGGTTTTCTTAATCTAGAGACATACCATTTACAAATATTTTAAAAAATAAGTATAAAAATCTAAAATTAAAAAAATACATACGTATACATATTTATGCGATTGACTGTATATATATACAGGTGGACAATAAAATAGTGTAAATTCCTTTAAATTAAAAAAAAAAATTAAAATTTTATGTTTTAACGTCTTTAAACATATATTTATATTTTATTTCATAAAGTTAACCAAGGACTAAAAATATATATACTTTTGGAATTTGCCTAAATTATAGTTTGGAGATCAGAAGAGGTTTTAATTATGAAAACCCATATTTTTCTGTGGTCAATAAAATAGGCGTGTTCTCAAAAATTTTAAAATTACAAAAATAGTTTGTGTTTTTGACATATTAATAAAAATTTTTTTTTTTTGTGGAATTTCCTTGATTATCCCTAGCTTAGCGGAGACACACACCCTACAAATCATTGATAAATCGCAAAAATATGGGCAAAAATTATAAAAAAAACCTTTCAGGGCTAAGTTGAGATTTAAATGAAGATATAGCATTCTGGCTTATTTAACAATGAAAAAAATCATAATTTTTTAATAATAACGGCATTTTATCAATAATTTTTAGGGTGTTTGTCTCCGCTAAGCTAGGGATAATCAAGGAAGTTCCACAAAAAAAATTTTATTGATATGTCAAAAACACAAACTATTTTTGTAATTTTAAAATTTTTGAGAACACGCCTATTTTATTGATCACAAAAAAATATGGGTTTTCATCATTAAAACCTCTTCCGATCTCCAAACCCCAATTTAGGTAAATTCCAAAAGTATTTTTTTTATTCCTTAGATAGTTATACTTAATAAATAAAATATAAACACGTGTTAAAAAAATGTTAAAACAAACAATTTTAAATGTTTTTCATTTAAAGGAATTCACCTATTTTACTGTCTATATGTGTATATGGGCACAAAATATAAGTATTATTTACTACAGATAAAGCATATAAAGAAAATGTATGTACAGCTTTAATGCGATTATAATTTAAGTTTTAATGTAGTGCAGAAGACTTAAAATATTTTGTGTCCATAAAAATATTAAAGTTCTGACGAAACTCGTAAGACTGCGATTTTATATTTTTTTACATTCCTTCTTCACACTAGGTTGGTCCAAACGAAGATTTAGTCCCAAATAAAAGAAATTTGAAAAGACGTCGGCCAAGTATGAAAACTTCTACAAAAGATCAAAAACAAGATATTACGAGTGAAAATTACAAGGTAAGCAATGACAACCATTAGTATTTTTGGAAGCGAAAAAAAGGGTAGAAAAACAGAATAAGCCATTGCGGCCCATCCAATGTTTAACTGTAAAAAAAATGGTCATAATAAGTCCTATGGAAGATTGTCCCATGTTTGGTTTTTTTTTGTGACCAGGTTTAGAAACTGTTCGCAGAAAAAGAATTTGTTTGGGGTTTGCTACGACAACAGTATTATGTTTTCAAGAACGGATAAATCAACAGTAGCAGATATTAATAGTATTTCGTTAATGCTTATATTCAAGTTCTGGTTATCCCAATGAAATATTTTAATATGGTTGACTTAAACATATATTTTTACATATATTTTTACCATTTTTTTATTTAAATGTTAAATGTTAAAAATAAACATAATATGTTAACTTTTTACATTTAGACATATTGTGGTTAAAAAGTTATAATTTGTTTATTTTTTTTTTTTTTTAATCATATTTCATTTTTCATTTATTCCATGTTGGTTTACAAATTATATTATGTAAAATGCTTTACTTAAAAAGAATTGTAGCGAAAAGCGTCAAGCTAACAGTTAAAGTGGTAAAGTTTTTAGTATTATTTTTTTTATACCCACCATTAAAAAGATGGGTGGTATATTGATTTTGACATTCCGTGTGTAACATGTCGAAGGAATCATCTAAAACCCTATAAAGTATATAGTTAGGGACAAAACTATTTGTACACCTCATATATTTCGTATACCTTCACGCACATTTTCAACAGATCCGCTGTTTTTATACTTGCTTACAATGTATTGTACTGTGGAATGTTGCAAATGTACTAAATTACTTATATTCCGGAGAGATTTTCCTTTTTTATGTTCATCAATAATTAAATTTTTAATATCCAAACTCAACTCTTTTCGCTTTCCCATTTTTGATGTGCTTATTATTCAAAACGTTAAAACCAACTTCTTATTTTGTAAAATAAAACTCGATTAACGAAGAAAATATAACGGTATTTAAAAAAATCATCATACAAGAGTCCAACGTACAAATAATTGTTCAAAGTACTGATGTACAAATACTTTTGTCCCAAAGATTTTTACTTAAATTGTACTTTTTTTTAACAATGTGTTATATATTAATTTATTTTTTATCAAATAATTCAATAAAAATGGACCTGAATTAAAACTACATATAATAATTTTTTATTCTTTATAAATTATTGAAGATATACGAAATGCATGGGTGTACAAATAGTTTTGTCCCTAACTGTATATTTTCTGGGTCCTGGTTAGATTCTGAGTCGATCTAGCTATGTCCGTCCGTCTGTCCGTCTGGGGACGAAATTTGGCACAAATATTTGTCTTATATATGGTTTGTTTGGGATTGAAAATGGGCTAAAAACTAGAAACACAGGGTGTCCGTTTTATACTTTTCTGTCGATATTTCTTCAACAAAAGCATATACGACAACGAAATTTTGTATGTATAGTTCGGGGATCGATATAAATTCGGAAACCAAAAATTGTGGTCCGCCTACTTTACCGCCCACTTCCCATATAATGTCAAATTGTGTTCAAATAGTTCAAGGACCAATGTAAACTCGGAAACAAAAAATGAGCGTGGTCCGCCCACTTTACCGCTCCCTCCCATATAACATAAAATTTGAAAAAGTTGATGGTGGGTATATAGATACGGCCGGGCCGAATATAACATTTGCGCTTGTTTTTTTTTTAGTTTTATTTTTTAGAGAACTATTATATCATCTGTGCGCTGTCGAAAATTCCTGAATGTAAATTTAGAAAATATTTTATTAGGCCATCTGAAATTTTAAAAAAAGTTTAATCTAAACATCTGGATTAGTTTAGAGTTACTGTTATTAAATTAGAAACAATTTTGGAGTTCTAACGGGATTCTTAACCAAACACTATGGCTTGCGAAATTAGACAGCTAGACCTAACTGGCGCCATGAAGACCTAACTGGCGCCATGAAGCCGGTGACCTATCCGGCCACATGCTAATGTTGGGCCTCTTTGAAAATGACCTTTTAGCTAGGTGACTGATTATGTATGGCCGCGCCTTATGTTCTATAGGACTATATATTCCTGAACTTTTAATCGCATTTTATTAAAATATAGATATAACAGGATTATTTTTGCCAGTATAGCAGATGTATTTAAGTAGTTTTAGTCAGCATTGCAATATAAATACACACGAATATAAAAAATACTCATAATACTTTTGCTATAAGGACTTTGTAGTATGTTTTGTTGTTGTACATGGTACTTTATTTTTGTTTTTTATGTATAGATATTCTCGTAAGATCTTTATTATTATTTTTTATGCATAGGCTATCACGTAAGAAGTTGTGTAACTGTTTTTAATTTGTTTTAACACTTCAGCATACGAGAACTTTCTGTTGTTTTTATATATAAGTATTGTTGTTGTACCTAAGTGAGGATAGTATAAGCAAATTAGTATATAAGGAATTTATTTTGTGAAATAAAGTGAGTCTGGTTATGACATTGAAGAAGAAAAGTTGTTCTTACTTCTAAATGAACTATTTGAGTGCTCAAGAAATAGCTTTCCAATATTGTTATTTTAGTGGTTGAATTACATAGTTTCCTTCATTGGTTTAAGAATTGAAATTAAATCCAATTGGTTTAATTGAATTTTACTTCATTCTGTGTATGGTACTAGGGTGATTTTTACTTAACATTTGAATACAATATTGTGTAAAAACGTTGTAATATTTTGAATCTTCGTTCTACGTTAGCTAATTTTAAAATCAAGCACATTGGAATTTTAGAAACTATCCAAAATTAACTTACTCTAATGATCGATTTATTTTAATTATCCAGTCGTTAATTAAAATAAATGAATTTGTAAGTACAGTATGTATTTATTATTTTTATTTTAACCATAATCGCAGGAAAAATTCTGCGATACCTATCACGATTAAATGGCGCTATTAATCGAAATAACGATTACACTGGTCGATAAAAAAAAAAATTAAAAAGAAATTTCCTACTGCTTCAAAAAAAAATATATAGACTAGATGGAACTCGACATGCTAAATATGTGCGTGTCTAATATAGCGCCCTAAATAAGCCGATTATTCGAGTATATTTCATTATAACTCGAGAACGGTATGCACAATTATATAAATGATACAAAATATTTTATTAGATAGGATTTATTTCGAAATAAGTGTCCAAAAAAATGCAAAATTGAATATTTTTTTACTAAAGTTTCTTTTTAAAAGTGAAAACATCAAAAATGTTTCAGTTTATCATCTTTATCATGGTATTTTAACTTAACTGTGTATAAAAACAAGGTTTGTGCATCGATTTCGATAATACATTTTATTCGCAGCATTTTGCATAAAAAAAATATTAATAATAATAATAATAATAATAAAATTTGGGCACTTATTTTGAAATAACTTCGAAACTATTGAGCACATACAAAAATTAAGTTAAGTTAGCTAGTTAAAATATCTCTATATCACATCTTTTTGTGTATCAGTTATGTCATTCGTATACATATACTAAAGTAATGGAGTAACGGACTTGATAGGAAAAGATTGAAAGTAGATTCATGTTTAGCACATCAAAATCCATCAAATGCAACTATTCGTCTTTAGGGGAGGATTGTTTTTTGCCGACTTGCAAATCATAATAAACTCTGAGAAAGTCTGGTTAGCTAATAGTTCCAAACAGGTAAATGCCGACATTGGTGCCAAATTTCAAAGAGTTGTAACCTTCGATCTCTTCCTGATAAAAAATTACGTTATTCGAGGAGGAGTCTGTGGTTTTTAGTGATGTCAAATTTTTTTAAAATTAAATAATCCGTTCGGACATGGTAATGCATAGAAAAGTTAACTTTTGCCAAAAAACAACTTTTAGGTAATACAGACCGAATGTCGATGTTGGCGTTGCATTCGAAAGCATGTCGCCAAAGACTCTACTATATTTATAAAGATGTTGCACTGCCATACATTGTACTGTCGGCGCTAAGAGCAAAGACAGTCTTTGCTGAGAGAGTTAAAAAACAACACAAAAAACATAGTGCTCAAGCAATACATGAGTTTGTATGTGTGTGTACTGCTCATAAATAAATACAGGAAACATAGAATCCAACGCAATATATGGATTTGTACATGTGTCTACTGCCTACAAAGAAATATATGAAACAAATTGTACAAGATTTTGATTGTTTATTTATTAATGGATCAAATGTGATCGCTTATGTTAGTGTAGGGCGTAGTATATGTGTTTTGTTGTTTTAAAAGTAGAAATACTTAAATACGCACCGAACTAATTATGCCCTTTATTACGTAAATATAGTTTCAGATTTTTTATATTTTAATATTTGATTTGTGTAGTTTTGTTGCTTATGTATTTCAAAGTTGCAGATTTAAAGTTAAGTATATTAAGTAAACAAAATTGAAAACATATTTTTATTTTTTATTAAAACCGAATTTCTGCTTACAAATTAAATTGAATTAGTAGATATCTACTATATTAAATGTTTAATAACAAGAAATAATTAACAAAGAACTATGTACGATTTTATGGGATTTTCTTTTAACAAATTAATTTTTTAAGGCAATATTTATTTTTGGGTCATCTGAATAGGTAAGAATGAAATAAATTTGCGCCAAGTGTTCGTTGAATTCGTCCATAATTGTATATTTTTTTTAATATTTGCAAATGTTTTCTATAAGAATCTTAAAAATTGGTCGCATACAATTTTTTTCGATAAAAAAGGAAATAAGTAATAATAATTATAGCGTATGGATAATTCAAATTTAATCTATGAAATATGGCGAAGAAAATTTGAGCGAAATCAAATTATTGTCATCAACTTTTTAAGAAGTCAGTCTCGCTGTGGAAAAGATATGAAAAGAGGTACTTATAAAGCAACAAAGAAAGCTGACAGACGATCCATCATTCAAGGAATGAAACGTATTGTTCTATTAGATGAAAAAGTCAATCTGGAAGGCTATAAATATTAATATTTTCGTTATTTGATAAAATAAAAATGCTAATTATGTATCCAATAAAGCTGCGAATGAAGTGTATTATGAGAATTCGATTTTCTTCGCATAGAATTATTAAAAAAACTTAAAAAAGTTTACTTGAAATAGAATTTTTACATTTTATACACTATTTGAATTTATTATATGGACATTCCAGCTTGACAATGCCCATTTTCACACAAACGGAGTGGTAAAACAATGAATTTAAAGTCAAAATTTTACCACTTTGGAGTGGCCACCAAAAATAATTTTTCATAAAGAAAAAAATAATTAAAGAAATAAAAATCTCGAAGTGTCTACACACTACTTAAAATACATATGTATATAAAATTCAAAAATAATAATTATCAGTTTAGCAAAAATAAAACTATTTTTCATCAGAAAAATACAAAACGAAATAAAGAAAAATTTTACTTTTAATAAATATCAAATACAACAATTGCAATTAGTTATGTTATTATAATAGTTTAAAAATTTATTAAACTACAATCAAGTTTTCATATAATATTTAAAATAAATTGAAAGCTTAAGAAATAAACTGATTACTTCAAAACTAGAAAAAAATTTACATGTCACTAAGAAAGGTATAATCACGTCGGTGCGGATCAAAGTATTTCTACTTGTAAAACAACAAAACACGTATGATATGCCCTACAGTAATATAAACGGTCATATTTGTTCAACTTATAATTAAAAACCAAAATTTTTATACTTTTTGTACACTGAATATACATAATTAGTTTCTTGTATTTCGAAATAGAGAACTTTAGCAGAACACACACGTACAAACTCATATATGGCTTTTGAACCGGTTTTTTTTTTTTTGTATTTCTTTATAGCAGTCCTAGCAAACACGGTGTCAAATGTTTGAAATATGATGACTTTATCATTTGATATCAAACATGTTTCTGAAACATGTGTTAAATGTGGATAGTGGTTTAAATTTCAAGTTTAATATAAATCATTTGAGAAAAAACCTTTGAAAAATTATATTTTCTCAAATTGTTATCAAATATTATTATCAAATCATTATAAAACCTAAAGATAACTTTAAAAATTGTACGCTCTTCACTTGGTATCAAATGTTATTATCAAATTATTCATAAATCTTAAGACAAGTTAAGAAAAATTTTAAAAAAATGTGTTTTCTCAATTTGATATCAAATAATTTATAAAATCATATAAATATTTGTAAACTAAATTAAAAAAAAAAAAAATAAAGAGTAATTTAAATTAAATTATCAAATCATTATTAAAAAAAAAAAAGAAGTTTAGATTATGATAATTAAAAAATAAAAATAATAATAATTTAAAAAGTAATTAAATATTGACACGAACTTTAAGTAGCGGTTATTTTGAAATAATTTATGAGACAATTTTCTTTAAAAAAGGAAAAAAAGGAAAAATTTGCGGTTTTTGTAAATAAGTATATATATTTTATATATTCTTATTTAATTCTTTTAAACAAAAATATTTATTTAAAAATTACATATTAAAATATTATTTTTACAAGCAAATACTCAATAAAATAATGAATAAAATAATAAATAAAATTAAAAATCAAATAATTTTTATTTATGTTCCACATTTAGTCACAATCCACATTTGAAAAATGTTTGAGAATATCATTTGATAATGATTTGATAATAATAGCACTTTTCAATTTGAGAATTAATTCCCCTTTTTGTTGAGAAAGCTATTATTTTCAAGTTATTTTCAAGGCGTTCTCAAACGTTTGACGTTTGAGAAAGTGTTTGATATCAAATCATTGTCAATTTGATATCACACTTTTGAATTTGCTGGGAGTGATCCCCACACTCATACATACACAATTGTGTTTGTGTATGTTCCCAGCAAACACAAAGGTGTGATATCAAATTGAGAATGATTTGAAATCAAACCCTTTCTCAAACGTTAAACGCTTTGAAAATAACTTGAAAATAATAGCTTTCTCAACAAAAAGGGGAATTAATTCTCAAATTGAGAAATGCTATTATTATCAAATCATTATGAAATGAAATTCTCAAATATTTTTCAAATGAGGATTGTGACTAAATGTGGAACATAAATAAAAATTATTTGATTTTTAATTTTATTTATTATTGTATTCATTATTTCATTGAGTATTTGTTTGTAAAAATAGTATTTTAATATGTTATTTGTAAATAAATATTTTTGTTTAAAAGAATTAAATAAGAATATATAAATATATATACTTATTTACAAAAACCGCAAATTTTTCCTTTTTTCCTTTTTTAAAGAAAATTATCTCAAAAATTATTTCAAAATAACCGCTACTTAAATTTCGTGTAAATATTTATTTACTTTTTAAATTATTTTTTTCTAATTATCATAATCTAAACTTCTTTTTTAATAATGATTAAATAATTTAATTTAGATTATTCTTAAAATTTTTTTTTAATTTAGTTTACAAAATTTAATAAGATTTTATAAATAATTTGATATCAAATTGAGAAAACACATTTTTTCAAATTTTTGTAAACTTGTTTTAAGATTTATGAATAATTTGATAATAACATTTGATACCAAGTTATTACAATTTTTTAAATATTTTTAAAGTTATCTTTAGGTTTTATAATGATTTGATAATAACATTTGATATCAAATTGAGAAAATATAATTTTTCAAAGGTTTTTTCTCAAATGATTCTCAATTTATATTCACTTGAAATTCAAACCACTAATCACATTTGACACATGTTTGATATTAAATGTTAAAGTCATCATATTTCAAACGTTTGACACTGTGTTTGCTGGGTTTTGTATAACTCTCTCACTTTGAAATTATACACCGGAAAAATAACATGATTTTTTATAGTAATTAAATTTTTAAAGTTTCTTCGTAAATTTAGGATATGTAAACTGAAATAAACTTACATAGTTTAGAATTTGAATAGTCATAAGCAGCGACTCTAAAAATAATGATTAAATGACTATATTTTTGTATTTAATTAAAATATATTAGTTAAATGTGACTTTAACTTAAAATGTAACAATTATGAAATATTTATATTTTTGGTATATAAAACAAAATATCAAAATATTGATTTGAGTAAATAATACAAATCAAAAATAATCATTATTTTTCATCCATCAAGAACACATACTTCCACTTAATATTAAACATTTTTCATGAGTGTATCTCAAGCAACAAGCGGTAACACAACCTTCTTCTTTGAATGCTCGTGCGAGACTGAGTTGATTTATGTGTTTTTTTTTATTCATTTCAAGAGAATAACACAAGAGACAAAATGCACGAGTGCCAGGGTTGAACCTCTGTCGCCAAATTGTTAATCAGAAATCGCCAAAAATCGCCAAAATTAAGTTTTATATATTTTTCTTTAAGAAAAACTAAAAATTACTAATTTATTTAGTGCTTCAAATTTTACATAATTTTATAACATAAATTCTGCATCAACAAAGTCAATGATAATTTCGGTAGCTAATAATAATTTGAATAAAAAAATATTAATTTCAATACACTTTTCTGACATACATAGCTCAATTTTAGATCAACAATTTTAAAAATTTGAAATTGAAATTTATTATATTTTTTAACAGAATAATTCTAAAATTATATAATGAACATTTGTCCTATTAAACTTATAAATTGTTTTGAAGAATTAATTTATTCATGAACTTTTTCTTTTCATTATGGCCCATAAAATCTCAATATTCATAATTGAAAGATGATGGAAAACAAATTGTTAAAAAATTATTGAAGATATTTATAAATTAAGGACCTTTATTTTGTTATTCGAGGTTCATAAACACCAACTTTTTTTACTGCAATTCTGAGTTCGTAGACTCAGAAATACTAACTTTTCTCTTCTCTCTCCTACGAATTCAGAATTGCAGCAGGAAAAATTGCTGTGTATGATCCCCGACTTAAATCAGGGATTTTTACAAACTCTTACTTCGTGTCCTTAAATTTGACAATTTTAAGGTATTTCTAGAAATATATGTTGAATTTCAAGTTTGAATGACAATGAATATTAGTTTGAAAAAAAGTGATACTGTCTCAATTTCATATCAAATGTTATTCCTAAATAATTCTTAATCCGAAAATAAATTAAAAATTAATGGCATATTCTCAATTTGATACAAAAAGCTTTTGATAAATCAGACTATATTTAAGAAAATAGCAAAAACATTTGATTTCAATTAATTATAAATTTAAGATAAAACCTTTGTATTTAAAAATGGATTTTAAAATTGATACTTAATGTCTTATTCCAAGGACGAAGTATCATTAAATGTTTTTACAATTTGCAAAAATTACCAGAATGATAATAAAAATCATGCACAAAGAATTGTTTTAGAATTTTTACTCTATATTTTTTGCAACTTTATTTTATAAGTATGAAGAAATTAATATATATACGTGTGTTATCTGTTTAAAGAAATATTTTTAATTTTATGTTCAACAAAAGGTCTTAGCGACCACCTAACAATCTTTGTATGGACCCTTTGTTGAAAACCACCGTTTTGGATAGAAAAATACTAAAAAATTTTTATGTTGGCCAGTAAGAAAACGTAATAGTTTTACTATGCGAATACTTATTTAATGAAATTTAAAAAATTAGCCAAATAAATCGCCACCATGTTTAAAATCGCCAAAAAATTCGCCATGTCGCAAAACGGAAAATTCAGTCGCCAAGAACAATTAAAAATCGCCACGTTTGGCGAAAAATCGCCACATCTGACAGCCCTACGCGTGCACGGTTTTGGAGAACACTGCTTTATAGGCAATACACGCATGTACAAACACATGTATTGCATTCAAACTCTTCCTCTCTGTTTCGGTGGTGGATTTTGGTTTCCCTTCTTACTTATCCCCCTTATCATAAAGAAACACAAAATTTGTGTTTTCTTAAATTGTATTGAGTGCAAGCAACATCTTTATTAGTAGGGTTTATCAAATCGACTTTCGAATAATCGAACAATCGACTTTTTGTTGTAAAAAGTCGAAATCGACTTTTTGATTTGAAAATTGTCGATAAATCGACTTTCTTGATGCCGAAAGTCGAACAAAGTCGAAAATAGTCGGAAAATGTCGAAAAGTCGGAAAAAGTCGAAAATAGCCGAAAAGTCGAAATAAGTCGAAAAGTCAGAAAAAGTCGAAAATAGTCGGAAAGTAGAAAAATGTTTAAAAAATTATCCTATTTAAAATTAATAGTTTCTCATCAGCTTTTATTTATATACCATTAAACCGTGTAGTTAGTACATATTTTTGTGTGTAACTAGCACTCTCATTGGATAGATTTGTATGTTAATCAATCAATATATTTGTTTGCGTTGTATTCATTTTTATTTTTAAAGTTTTTATTAGACAATTAACAAAAAATAGTCAATAGTCAAAAAAAGTCGAAAAGTCGACTATTTCAAAATTAAAAAAAAGTCGAAAAATCGACTATTTAATAATTGAAAAAGTCGAAAAGTAAAAAAATCGACTATTTAAAAAACAAAAAAAGTCGAAAAATCGAAAAGTCGACTTTTTGTTCAAACTATAAAACCCTATTTATTAGAGGTCTGCAACGAACGCTGCATAAGACTAGAGATCTGCATAAATATATTTGTATATGTGGAGTACACGTGTACTGGCGAAGCATGTACACTTAGCGTCGCAAACATATGCAGCGAAAACTTATTCGTTGCAGACCTCTAGTGAAGACCGACATCGAATATAATTACTAAATGTACTCTCTCTCTCTCTCTCAGAGCACAAGTACTGAAGTGTAGTTAACCGTTGTTTGTCGAATAACTACGAGTAAGTAACAGAAAAACATGTTCCGAAAAAAGTGAACACAAACAAATGTAATGAACAAACAAAAAGTACTACAAATATATTTATCACTGCGTTTCACGACTAAAAATGGCCCACTGTACGGAGGAGTAAGAGAGGGTTTAATACCGTCATTTCTTACAAAAACATGAGAAGATTCATTGAGTTTAGGATGAATAAATGGTTTTTGTGAAGTACATACTACTTGAATGTATTTTGACAAAATCATTTTGTGGAATATATTCAGAATCAATGAAAAATTCCACAGGTAACTTTAAAGTTGTTCCGTATACCATTTTTGCAGGTGAAGACCCTAAATCAGGTATAGTGCCACAGTCACATAATTATATGTACACACATGGACAAAAGTCACCGTCATCTATCATGTACAATGTTTAAAGCCTCCCCATGATCAGAAAACAATTGAAATATAAAAATGATTAACTTAAACAAAAAGTATATTTTATTCAAATATTATTTCAGTTAAAATAACTCCTTTTTCTTATACTTATTAAAAAAAAATTAAAACGAGAGAAAAAGATATAGTCGGTCAAGCCCGACCATATGATACCCTACACCATTGTGTACATTATAATTCGGGGAGGGGTCTTTTATTAGACTTGGAGTCAGATGTGGACCGATACTCATAAGTGTAAATTAAAACATACGAATACAGAATATTAGGTTGACGCTGACACTTATATGAATTTATTCACTTTTGGGTGATTTCCGAAGAGGGCCTTATATGGGAGCTATGGTAAATTATGGACCGATCTTTGTAAAATTTTACACTATCATTTATGTTTATATAAAACTTATTTGTTTGTTAATATTAACTTAATACTAACATTTTAATGGGATTTATGCCCGTTAAAGTGATTTTTTGAAAAGGGGTTTATATGGGAGCTATGGTTAATTATGGACCGATCTTTTTAAAAATCGACACACTTATTAAGACTACAAGAAAGTTATATGTGCCGAATTTCATTAAAATATTGCTTTATTTAAGGGATTTATGATCGTTAAACCCTTTTCCGGGAGGACATTTGTATGGGGGCTAGGTGAAATAATGGTCCGATCATAACCAATTTCAATAGGCTTCGTCCCTGAACTATAAGAAACTTGTGTACCATTGTTTTTGGTTCAAAATTGCGACCTGTAGTTTGATTACAAGGTTTATATGGACGGACAGACGGACGGACGGACATCGTTAAATCGACTCAGAAAGTGATTCTGAGCCGATTGGTATAAATTAAGGTGGGTCTTAGACCAATACTTTTGCGTGTTACAAACATCAGCACAAACGCATAATACCCTCCCCACCTATGTGGTGTAGGGTATAAATATGCAAAACAGTTCATATAACTACTGGACAAAATTTACCGTCAGGTAAAGTTAATTAAAAACTTTTATTATTTTAATGCAAACGTTTCTGCATAGAATGTACTAACTTTTTCGTCACTTCCGGATAAATTTTCTCCCATTCCTCCATTAATTTCTCTTCAAGCTTATTTTTTTTTTTTATCCAAGCGGTCCCATAAATGCTCTATTGGGTTGATGTCGGGTGACTGAGGAGGAGTTTTAAGAGTGTGAGGGGTGTTATATAATATCCATAATAGAACAATTTCCGCCGTGTGCTTAGGGTCATTGTCCTGCTGGAAGAAATAGTCGGATCTTTGAGCGCTTTTAAGCAAGTTATCCTTAAGGATATTCAAATAAATATTTTTATCCATTACTTCATCAATAAATACTAGTTCCCCAACCCCAGCCGCCGACATACAATCCCATACCATGACACCAGCACCACCATGTTTAACAGTCGACTGAATGTGTTTTTCCTGCAAAACACGTCCGTCTGATTTATATATGTGTAATTCCATATCAAAACGGACAAAAAACAGACATTTTCGGATTTGATATCTCCGATTTCAATGAAATTCGCTACAGACATTAAGTATTGCAAATGTTGCTCAAATCACAATTTTTCTGAGTAAAGAATCCTTCCGGTCCAAAAATATGATGTTTCAAAAATCAAAAAGCGGTTGAATTTTTTTCCAAAAGTAATCACACTTTATTGCTCATAACTTCTAAAATATACATTTTAAAATTCTTATTTTTATTTCATTTAATAGAAAAATGCATTGACTTTAAAACGACAAGTAAAACATGTATATACTTCGAAAGTTCAAAGGTCAAAATCAATAATATAAAGTTTAAAGCTTAATATCTCAAAAAACGGTATTTAAAAATTCTTAAAAAAATACATATATTGATAATGGAACCCTTCTCCATATTTCTGCCAAATTTCAAGTTGAAGCCTCTTTTGGTTTAGGAGTTATGAAGCAAAATACAGGAAAAAACACATTTTTTGTATGTAAAATTTATAATATGTACAAAAATTATTTTGAAATAATTTTTGTTATGAGCACATATTTAAAAAAAAAGTAAAATTTTATATACAAAATTTGACTTCAGTTTATATTTTGTTACATAACTTCTGAACTGAATAAGTGTCCAACATGAAATTTTGCACAAGTATAAAGTGGAATTGTATTAATATTATATATTTTTTTAGAATTTTTAAAACATCGTTTTCGGAGATATAATGGTTTATTTTTTGTAAGTCTTAATTTGACCTTTGAACTTTTGATCTAAAGTAACTCATTTTTAAGGTCTTGTCCCTGTTACAGTTATTCATAATTGGATTTTATTTTTGTCCATAACTCCTAAACTAAATAAGGCTCCAACTTGAAATTTTATATCCATGTAGAGAAAGGTTATGTCAACAATATATAATTTTTTAAGAATTTTAAAAATACCGTTTTTTGAGATATAATAGTTTGAATTTTTTTATCTCCAACTTTGACCTTTTGATGTAAAAAACTTTGTATATATCGTTATGAAGGTACTATCTTTGTCTTGAATATGCAGAAACAACTAGAGATCTATCATGCATATTTCAGAATATATTAAAAGTTAAATAAGTATTCATTTGTTAAGTTTTTAAAATTTTTTCGCTTTTTAAACCGTCATATTTCCGGACCGAAAAGAAACATTGGTCTGAAATGTAATGTTTTCGGAAAATCTTCCAATGGTCAATGCTTGTAGTGAATTTCATTGAAATCGGAGATGTCAAATCCGATTGCAATCCGTTTTGATATGGAATCACTCATTTGGAAAATTTGCTTTCATCAGAGAATATTACCTTATCCCAAAAGTCTATTCCTTTATTTATGTGCTCTTTTGCGAAAGAAAGGAGTTTCATTTGGTTCACCTTGCTAATCTGCTGTTTTTTCCTGCAAAGTCTGGCATTATACTCGGCAAAATTTAGCACTCGACGTACAGTACGGGGGTGAACACCTGTACCAGTGTTTTTCTTTAACATTGCAGCAATTTCGGACGATGAAGTTTTAGGCTCTTTTTTAATTATTTTTACTATTTTCCTCTTTTCCCGAACAGATAGTGCTGGTGGTCGTCCACTTCTTGTCTGATACTCACATGTTGGGTCGTCTTTAAAACGTTTTATAATTCCAGCAATGGTGGTACGTGGACGGTTAACCAATGTGCATATTTCCCGGATCGTTTTATTTTGTTTGTACGCACTTAAAATAATTTTTCTTTCTTCAATTGCAGTTTCTTTTCTTTTTTCACTCATTTTTAATAGAAGTGGCGTTAGCAAATTTTTTAAATTAAGTACCGTTATTAAATTTTGACAGATCAGTCTTAAATTTACCATATTACACGAATTTAGACAGAAGTGTTAGTAAGAGCGAAATTTCTTAAAGTTTCTTTAATATTTAGATGCAGTGACGGTGACTTTTGTCCTCAAGAAATATGAACTTCAAATAATAAATACTTATTTTTGTTAATAAGGTTAACGAAAGAAAAATTATTTTAACTAAAAAACATTTTAAATAAACCATATTTTATGCAGAATTAAACTATTTTTATATATCATTTGTTTTATGGGCGTAGAGGCCCTTCAAACTTACATAAAGGCAAATGACGATGACTTTTGTCCATACCTATAAAGTAATTTATTTTTTGTAAAAATAGGGCTCAAATTCAAATCATTTTTATTTAGAGCTTTATAAGTCAAATGAAAAATATATATCTTATGTATATTTTGTGGCAAAATTTAATTGATTTTAAAATTTTTCATAGAAAATAATTATATGTGCACGACAAGAATTTTATAAAAATCCTTTATTTAAATAACGTTAATTTTCAATATTCATAATACTCGTAGTTGTTAAGGAATTGTGTTGTTCTAATATAACGTTACCAGATCCATCCCACGTTGTACCAATTCGTCCCTTTTCCTTTAAATACATAGGTCAAAACTGTAGTATACTTTTACAAAATGAATTGATACATTTAATATTGTCGTATGCTTCTGAATCTATATATATCTAGCAGACACACAGTGGGGTCAAACGCAAATTTTTTGGTAATAAATCTGAATCTCCTAAACTACTGGTCGGATCAAATTGAAATGTACGGAAGAGTTGTAGAGGAGGACCTAAGCTTTCAGAAAAATCATCTTGTAGTCACCCTGTGATAACACGAGCTTAGCTACAGGGAGTCAAAGTTGACTACCTCGAGTATGTAAAAGTTAAAAAAATCGTAACTTGTACAAATAAAGTCCGTTTTGAAAGATTTTTATATTTTTGGAAAGTGCTTGGCAAGATAAAGAAAAAACAAGCTTACTCATCTAAGTTATCCCTTACAGTTAAAAAGATATTTACGTTTGAATTTTAAATTTTCGATTTTTTGGCTCGACTTTCTTTCGTTTTTCGGCAATAAGTCCGGAGATATATGAGGTAAAAATAATAAATATATTCTGTAATTTGCTACATATTTCAAAATAATATGCTGAAAGAATTTTTGGATTATCTCAATTCTGGAAGACAAAAGCTTAATGGAAGACATGAACGCAATTGGTCTTCATCTAGTAAACTCTACTGAACCCACTCATTTCACGTCCACCTCAAGTACATTACTTGATCTCTGTTTCGTTAATAACAACCAACGCGTACTCTTATTTGATCAGCTATCTGCTTCTATGTTCTCAAAGCATGATCTACTGTTTTTGTCATATGAGTATAATGCTGTTTCTGGAGAAACATGTAAAACTGTGCAATTTAGAAATTTTAATAACATCGACTCCCAATCACTTTATTTGGAAATGTCAAATATAACATGGAACAATATTTTTTTATATGCCTACAGTTGATGCACAACTAAATTTCCTGAACCAAAATATAAACTACTTGTATGAAAAATATATTCCAATTAAAACAAAAATTATACGTAATGAGAAGCCTTGGTTTACATCTGAAATAAAAAATCTGATTGAGCATAGAAACCGTGCCTATAAACGGTGGAAAAGATTTAGAACATCCTACCTATACGATGCCTTTAAGATAGCGAGATCAACGGTGAACTCAAAAATTAGAATGGCAAAGACAATGTATTATCAACACAAATTTAATAAAGCAATTGACTCAAAAAGGAAATGGACGGAAATTAGAAAAATGGGTATTACTAATAATAACGCTAAAAATGAAAATAACATTGATGTAAATGAACTGAATTTGCAATTTGCAAATATACCAATGCCTCAGATATGTACTAATTTTTACAATGATTTAACTAATAATATAAGTCGGCATGCACAATCTTTTAATTTTAAGCACTTCACTCATGAAGATGTGGTAAAATCGTTCCTTGATGTTAAATCGAACTCTGTTGGTCATGATGGCGTCCATCCAAAGTTTATTAAACTTTTATTACCACATATTTTGCCATATATAACGCATCTATTTAATACGATTGTAACAATGTCTACGTTTCCAACAAATTGGAAACATGCCAAAATTATACCTATACCGAAGGCTGATAAGAACTATAGGCCAATTGCTATATTGCCTTACCTCTCGAAAGTTTTTGAAAAACTAATTCATGAACAAACTATCTGCCTCAAACTGAAAAAAATGTTTAATTTCTCATCAACAACTGTAAAACTAATTTGTTCCTATCTATGTGATAGAAGTCAGTCTGTTTATTCCGGTTCAGATGTATCCAACCGCAGCTTGATGCCTAGAGGAGTGCCACAGGGCTCGATCCTTGGACCATTGTTGTATTCCATCTATGCTAATGACCTCCCTTTATATCTCAAGCATTGCAGTGTACAGATGTATGCCGATGATGTGCAGCTTTATATAAATTGCAATATACAAAACATCTCCAATTGTATTAAATTGATTAACGAGGATCTTCGCAACATTCACCTATGGGCATCAGCAAATGCTCTCAGCCTAAATTCAACGAAATCTGTAGCTATACTTATTGGTCAATCAAAGCATATTTTAACTAGTCTACCATCTATAATGATTAATAACTCTAAAATTGACATTGTTAATACAGCAAAAAACTTAGGCGTCATATTTAATAAAAAGCTTGATTGGGCAGATCATGTTAAATCAAATTGTTGCAAAATATTTGGAATGTTAAGGAATTTATGGATGTCACAGTATTATACCCCAATACATATCCGAAAGCTACTTGCCAAAACTTATCTATTGCCTACCCTGTTATATGGATGTGAGCTTTTTTCCAGCTGCGATGGTCTTAGCAAAAGGCGACTAAAAGTAGCATACAATAACATTGCCAGATATATTTATGGCATTAAAAGAAACTGCAGTATCTCTAAGTATTCGAAGCAAATTTATAACATGACATTGGAGAATTTACTATCATATCGAACACTGATATTTTTACATAAAATTATCTATACTGGACAACCTAACTACCTATTCCGCAAAATTACTTTCTCTAGATCAAACAGAGGTAACAAAATTAATAATATTAAATATAAAAAGTCATTTTCTGAGCAGCATTTCTATATAAACGCTATTCGTCTTTGGAACCAAATACCCCCTCAAATCCAAACTATAAGCAATGCAAAGCAATTTAAATCTGCCATTGCCAAATACTTTGGTTAATTTTTTTTAAATTATATTACATATGTTACTATTCAATTGATTTTATATATTTTAACATTTAAAAATCATATGTTAAATTTAAATTTATTACACTTTTGTTAAATTTAATGTTACTTCTAACACACAATTTATGCCAATTTCTACCCAATACTATAAGACTTGTTCTTGTTGTATTGTAATTACCTAATGTAAATAAATAAATAAATAAAATAAATAAATGGTTAATAAAGAAATTTTGAATTGATTTAAGTTTGCACCCTACATCCAGCATTGGCCGAAAATTGTCAATTTTAAAAAATAGTTTCATTTTTATCGATTAATAAAAGAAATGTCACGCGAGTTTTTTTAAATTTGGTACCCATATTTTTTTATGGAAATAGATTTAGAATGATTTAACACTAAACTGCTTGAGTAATGTTTATTTAATTTGTTCTACATATTTACATACTTATTATACATATATCCCGTATATTTATTTTATTAAGAATATATTATCGAAGATATTATTAGAGATTTTCTTGAAAATAATCAGAAACATCAAACGTTAGCAAATTTTTAACTTCCTTAGCTTCGGAATTCTCTTTTTCTATTTCAAGAGTGATTTTTGGTAGCCATATTGTATTTAAAACATATTTAAAATTAAAATATTTCTTAGAAATTTTTAGAAGTTATATATATATATATATAAAAAAAAACTACATAGTTATTCCGTAATAACAAAAAAAGTACACATTATTTATACAAAAAAACATATTTTCTTGGTAGAAAATATTAAATAGTTTTTAGAGAAAAATCCCTTAGAATTTCTTTTAAATGGAAATAAACAATTTTAAAAATAAGTTTATCTTAAATGTTACTACAGCCATATAACTGGATCTGATGTTATTAATAAATATTCCATTAAGTCCATATTTTGCGCTATTTTCGAACATTTTCGGGTATTGAAGAGTCGGAAATGTTTAACATCTTTATTTCGGGCTTCCTGTGCTTCCTCTGTTAGCTCTCCCAATGGCAAAATACTATTTTCTATTATTTCTTTACCATGAGCCAATACTTTGTGAATTGTTGGAGTCATTGATTTCCAGGGGTATGTAATGTTAAGTAGTTCTTTAGTTTCGTAAGCAAAAATTTTAAATTTGTCCGCATTAATTTGTTTTTTGCTATTAATGCCTGCCAATATAATCTTAAAACGCTTCAAAATATTTAAGTCAATGCCTGTGATTGAAGATGTGAGTTCCGGATTTTCAAAGAAACGTCTTGCTGTATTTCAATCATTTGAGCTTCCATAGCCATGTAGAGGTTTATCAATTATTAATCCGAGTTGTTCTTTGAATTCTAATTGAATTCTTTTCTTCTCCTCTTTTCGTAATTCGTGAAGTTCCAAATTGTTTTTTACTGTAGCATTTTCCTGCCCGGGAATATTTCTGTACTTCATATCATATGCAAGATGTAAGCAGAACTCCAAAAATCTTATCCTTGCGTGGAGTGGTGATATTCCAAATTTTAAAGAATTTTTATTAACAAGGACTTCAGAATTATCCTGAAATTGTGAACTTATTTTTCCACATATATTACATTTCCATGTAGATGTTGTATCTGTTATAGCGTTTGCAACTTTTCCATCAATCATCGTTAATTGTTGTTGAAATGTAACTTTAATAGTTCTGTTTGATACTTTTACATATATTGGGGGCAATGCTTTAATTTCTTCTTCCAATTGGTTGACAATGCTGTTTATTGTAACCGTAGTTTCTTTTGTGTAATCAAGTTGTTTGTATTCCGAAAATCCTGATGTTCCGTCGCAGCCCCATTTGAATATTAAAATAAGTTCAGAGTCTTTGCATTTTTCAATGTTATCATTGCTGAAGTTAGATATAATTCTAGAGGCAGTATTTTCAAGTAATTGCAATATATTAACTTTAGCACTTTTAACAGAAGCATTAACCGGGTGCTCCATAGACTGTAAAATATTACTTTTCGCTTCTCCCACTGATTTGCTACTGGGAAAGAAATCATATCCTTTTTCGCAAACAGATTTCCTCAAAATCTCGTATTGGTTTCTTGATAATCCTAAATTTAATATTAGAGCTAAAGCATCTTCAGAGGTAAAGGACGATGTTGATTTCGGTGTCACTATGCTTTGGATTATCCGATGTAATCGATTGGGAGAAGCTGTTGGTAACACATCTATAACTTGTTCTACTTCCTTTGGTTGCGTACGTGTTACTAAAGCTTTAAATGTATCTTTTATTTCGGCATTCGTATGTGAATTTAGAATAGATTCCTGTTTGGTCCTCTTTGTTCTTAGCTGAACTTCATCGTAACTTTTTTTGGTCGACCCTTTTTCTGCTTTCCGATGAAAATTGGTATTTCTCCCTCCAACCACTCTTCATTTTTCTTCTTGAACTTTGGTATTGACCAATCTGAAGCTTGCATCCTTTTTTCGTATGATTTATAAAAATTTTCGAGCTTTAAACTGTCTTCTGCAGTAAGAGTTAAACCAAAAGATACTACTGTATCAATGAGTTTTCTTATTTTTTCTGGACGATTGATAATATCAGATAGATTATCCCAGATTACTTTGCAAATAGAAAAGTGTTTTAATGTAATCTCCATAATGGCAAATTCACTAATAAATCTACATATTTATATATAGAAAAAGAATATTTATATCAGGTAAATGGTGACAGGCAAAAATGAATTAAAAAATTTTAATTTTTGCTCAAAACCCCCAATTTCATTCAGTTTATTTTTATGACCTGTAGTGTTAAACAGGTACGTCAAAAAATGTACCTATAGGATTGTAAACAAATCATTTTTGTTATAATACATTAATTAAGTAGCTAGGTAAATTATTTAAAAACTTAAAAAAATTTAATAAAAAACGAAAGAAAATATACTTATTTATGTACTTAGGTTATTTTAAAAACCTTTTCAGTAGAAAAAAATTATGAACATAAATTCATTAATAAATATTATTATCTCGTAACAAAAATAAGCAATGCAGTTGAGTGTTACGTATACACACATATGGAAATACGGAACAAAATAGTGAATTTTGCAACTTAATTACTATTATTAAATGACCTATATCAACATGTTATATATCGTTGAATTGGTAAATAAGTCTATTTTTATATTCTTTTAACATTTTTAAAGTATTTGCAAAATTTGTGGAGTTGTATTAAAAAAATAATTTTTTTTTGGATTTTCAGCTATTTAAAAAAAAAAAAAAAAAAAAATATTTTTGAAAAATTGCCAAAAAATAGGTTATTGGAGCTATTTTATTGATTTTTTTAGGAATGAAAGCTTGATTTGTGTTTTATACATTACATAAGAAATAATATTAAAAATATTATGCTAATATGTTTTTAATATGCTTTTAAAAATAGTCGTTAAAAAAACTGACTTTTAACATAAAATCTCCACTCCTGCATTCGTTTTTGGCCGGGCGGGAAACAGTTTAGTGTTAAATCATTCTAAGCCTATTTCTATAAAAAATATGGGTACCAAACTTAAAAAAGCTCGCGTGACATTTTTTGTATTAATCGACAAAAATGAAGCTATTTTTTAAAATTGACAATTTTCGGCCAATGCTGGATGTAGGGTGCAAATCAATTCAAAATTTCTTTATTAACCATTTATGAAGCCTTATCTTTTGAAATTAATAAGGAAAAACAATTTTTATTAACGGAACTTTGAGAAAAAAGTGAATGAATTGTACTATATTTTTGTAAAAAAAATAGACATTTTTCATGCCAATTTCAGAGTGCTGACTTTGAATATTTTTCACGTCTAGACGAATTGAGATAATCCAAAAATTCTTTCAGCATATTATTTTGAAATATGTAGCAAATTACAGAATATTTTTAAAAAATTTTTACCTCATATATCTCCGGACTTATTCCCGAAAAACGAAAGAAAGTCGAGCCAAAAAATCGAAAATTCAAAATTCAAGCGTTAATATCTTTTTAACTGTAAGGGATAACTTAGATGAGTAAGCTTATTTTTTCTTTATCTTGCCAAGCACTTTCCAGAAATATAAAAATCTTTAAAATCGGATTTCATTTGTACAAGTTACGATTTTTTTTAACTTTTACATACTCGAGGTAGTAAATTTTGACACCCTGTAGCTTATCTCTTGTTATCAAAGGGTGACTACAAGATGATTTTTCTTAAAGCTTAGGTCCTCCTCTACAACTCTTCCATACATTTCAATTTGATCCGACCAGTAGTTTAGGAGATTCAGATTTATTACCATAAAATTTGCGTTTGACTCCACTGTGAGACAGTATTCTTTGGAAATTCTTATGTCATGAAGGTCAGCGGATCATTACTGGTTGCTGCAGAAATATAATATTTTGTGACTTAAAAATAGATTTTGAGGCCCGATATAGTAACATCGTCACATTAATTTACTGAAAAATCTAATTTTAGTAGGAAATTCATCAGCGAAGTTGTTGGACTTTTTGTAAATTTATATTGTGCAGTGAATTAATTTTGCTACGCACAGTGGTTCCAAAACGCTTTTTTTTGGAAACAATTCAGTAACTAAAGAACCATTAGAGGTATTAGAGGGGGAAGTGCGTGGACCTCCAAAGTTGCCCATCTCGGGTATGTAATTTTTTAAAAAAATCGCCAAAAATTCATTTATGATATGACAGAAAAGAAATTTTATATATAGATAGTCCTTATAAATCTCTCTAAATACGCTTACATGTGTAAGTTATTTCCTTTAGTTTAAGAGATGTTCGGGTCGAAATAAATTTTTACCTCATTTTTAGCCTCGTATTTTTTAGTTTTTTTTAACTTGGCGGGCTTAATATTGCCCCTAAAATTTTTCTAAAATATTTGCCAGATTCTCCACAAAATTCTAAATAATATTCTTGCAAGAATCATATAATTATAAGAAACCGTTAAAAAGTTATATTAATCTAAAGTTGGAACTTTAAAAAAATTTTGTTTTTTTGCAAAAAGGTGGCAATATTTATTCAGTGATAAAATTAGTTTTTTGTTCTGTGCTTTATAATTGTTTTTAATGTTTTAAAAAGAAATCTTAATGTAAATGCGTGTAAAGTAAATCCGGAGGAGTTTGGGACAAAGGTCTGCCCACGAGCCCTATCCAAATTTTGTCAATTTTGGAATTTCTTGTTTTTTTTTTTTTTTTGTTATGTTCTCAAATCGCAAAGCTGGGATCGACTTAAAACTATTTTAATTTTTTAGCCCTCTATGTAAGGTATACACCCAAAAAGTATTTTCTGACGGAGGCCCCTTATAACGACAGGGTGACCATTTCAATGAACAAAGTCAAACTTTCCCCGAACTGAAATTTTGGGTATTTCGGAGTAAGAAAATGGGAATCTATTTATCCTTCTTTTAAGGACAACATTTTTTATATTGTACTAAAATTTCACAATGATAGCTTAATTAATATAGATTTTATTTAAGTTCAAATATTAATTTTTTTTCGAAAAATAACACCAAATACAAAAATTTTTCGTTTTTTGATAAATTTAATGAAAAAATTTTGTTTGAATACTTTATTATTTATACTTATATTATTAGTTTTCAAGTAATAACCTTTCCAATGACACCAAATACTTGCATAAATAAAGACTGCGCACGAAAAAATCCGTGCATGCAAATCTGCTTATAGAAACTAAACCAATGGACGAATTTCTTTAAAATGACATTTTTATTAATGACTGTTATGTTCAAGTTCTAAACATAAAAGAATAAATTATTTCCTGTTGGTTTTTAAGGAAATATCTGATATTTTCCAGAATTATTCTAAATAAGGTTTTATTGTGTTTCGGTCGCTTTTTTTTCTTGAATAAGTCCACTTATTTTTAAACTCCGTTTCACTTTATGCTGAGTTTTAATGTCCTTTAAATTATTTTTTGCTAGAGCCCAATATCTTTCAATTGAAATGAATTTCGCACAATTTGATGGATTAGCCTTTTTTGGTACAAACTCTTACAATTTCTTTGTTACAACTCCATTGTTTTGTTGTTGTAATGAGAAGAAGCGGGAACAGGCCAGAAAACAGCGGATACACTGCATTTTCTTAGGAGAGAGAGAAGTCTTTTCCAAAGGCACTAATTCACGTATAATTCTGTGGTAATGCAACGATTTTTTAAGAATGAAGTGCTTCATTCCCGCTTCCTTCCAAAAATTTCCCAAATCAAAAACTTTCTTGGGAATTTTGATTTCTTTGATACACGAAATTTTTCTGCCAAAATCCCTCTAGCATCTGCGACATAGAATTCCTGGCTAGTAAGTTGAAAAAAGTCATCCTGTACGAAAGTTTAATCGTCTATTATACAGAAATAAAATTTCTTAAAAAAATTCGTCTGAAGTATTTTCACGTTATTTTTTTACCTCCTAATTATTGCTTGCGTTTGTATAGGATTTTTTTCTTACTTTACGTCTTCAGGCTAGATTTCCTTTCAAATTTTCTGATAAAGATTCAAAGCAATTAACTTTTTGTGACACTTTTCTTCCAGAGAAAAGGTGATTTTCTCTCAAAATCCTTTCTATTTTGTCCTACAGCTTGAAGATACTATTTGTCTTCCATTACCACATTACCATTCAGTGATCATGACTTCTTTGTATAATATTATGAACCAAGAAACTGTATTTTGCGGCACAACAGCCTTCCTTGCAATTATTTTATATGACCAATGTAAGATTTCATGAAAAATTTTAATTATGTTTTTAGGTGTTTTTTTGCTAAACTTCCATTTTAAGAAAAACAATTTCGCTATAGAAAGAAAATTATTTAAAAAAACATGTTGAAACAGCTGTGCACTTATGTATATAGAATGCTGCAGCACACATTTACTATAGAAATTAAGGAAAATGTGCACATTTCGCTGAAGGGCGGTAAAGTTTTAGTTAGTTTCTAAATGATTGCGTAAAGTATTTATGCAAGTATTTAGTGCCATTGGAAAGGTTATTACTAGAAAAATAATGATATATAAATAATAAAGTATTCAAACTAAATTTTTTCATTAAATTTATCAAAAAACGAAAAATTTTTGTATTTTGTGTTATATTTCGAAAAAAAAAAAAATAATAATATTTGAACTTAAATAAAATCTAAGGAGTGAGATCGAAAAAATCTTAACACACATTTTGCCTCATAACTTTTTTCGGAATCAATATTCAAAATTTATTTTTTTTGATCTAGTTATCATGGAAAAATACTTCAGTTATTATTTTTAATAATAACCATGTTAATTTGTCCTTATTTTCATCAAAATAAGTGACGAAAAAGATTTACGTCCTATAAGTTATTAAAAAATCCAAATAGGTCTTACAAATAATTGGCCACAGAATTAAATGTCGTCCGTAAAACCGTTTCTAATGTTATTAAACAGTATCAGGAGAATTTGACTATTGATGTGAAACCTAGTTCGGTAAGAAAAAAGGACCACATGATATTGGGAAGGCCAGAAAATTGAAGGCATATTGAAAGGAACTCCAAACACATCTGGTAGAAAATCAGCTCAGTTTTCTCAGTGCTTCGACTATTTGGTGCGAAAATTTAAAGCTAATGGGAAAGTTGATAACATAAAGTTCAAAAAATTCCAAACTGGAATTCTGCAAAAAAAAAAAAATACAAGCCAAAAATAGGACTCGGAATTTAAAACCAAATTTCATACAAAAATACTCAAGCTGTATAATTGACGAAGAAATATAGGTGCTGGCAGAATTTTCGCAGCTTGTGTCTCAAAAATGTTTATTGCTAATGCTCGAAGCAATGTTGTTGTTTAAGTTTAAGACCCAAAAGCAGCAAAAATTTCTTACAAAATTCATGGTATGACAAGCTTTTTGCAGTTGCGGCAAAAAAAAAAAAAAAAAAAGGCTTCTTCTTTTCTTAAGAAAGCACAACGTGTCCACATATTTTTGGACCCATTTGGTATCATGTCACTACGGTAAGAAAGCTCTGGAGTTTTACCAAATCAATAACATAGTTTTAGTACCAAGAGAGGTCAATTTTCAAAATTGTCCATAGCTTAGACCAGTGGAGAGATATTGAGTTCTTGTGAAAAGTGAATTCAAGAGCACAAAAAAGGTGTCCCAAAATACAGAAGATTTTAACAGAAGATGTGCACACTGTTCCAAAAAAGTGTCTGAAGCAACTATCAAATCTCCAAAGAAAGGGTTTTCAAAAATGGTCCACAATTTTATAATTAGTGGTTAGAACCATAAAAATTATATATTTCTGTGATCTGTGCTAAATTATCAAATGATTAAAAAAATAATGAAAACTCTAAGATCAACCGTTTCCAAGTTGTTGAATATTATGTATGTTAAGAATTTTTTGATCTCACTCCTTATATTAATTAAGCTATCATTGTGAAATTTTAGTACAATATAAAAAATTTTGTCATTAAAAGAAGAAGATAAATAGATTCCCATTTTCTTACTCCGAAATACCCAAAATTTCAGTTCGGGGAAAGCTTCCTTCAAAAATTGTTTTTGTTCATTGAAATGGTCACCCTGTCGTTATTCTTAACATACATAGAATATTCATGTTTAATTTAAATTCAGAATTATTTAAATAATTATGGTGACATACTACTACATATGTATGTATAAAAGGAAAAAATGTATTTACGAGTAAAACCAAAGTGTACCGTATTTTTAAATGTACCTCAAATTATGAAAAGGACATCATTTAGAGCATATTTCACACAGGATGATACACGGCCATTTGATGATTTCAGAACAAATCTTAAAAAATTCTCACCCAAATTGGTAATATATACATCAAATAATAGGTAATAAAAAATTAGTATACCCCTATTTCGTAATTTTACTGAAAAAGTTAATATGTAAGAAACAAGGACATTTTATATAAAATTTGTTAGTAAAGCTTTTAATTTTATTTCAACGTAACTTTAGTTCATAAGAAGGAAAAAGGATATTCGAAGTTTTTATTTGGTCTATTTTTATGACCGCTATATGAAACAGGATTTGTTGTTAAATTTGAATATTTCGTTATTATCATGAAAATTCGGGGTCTTGTTCTGTTGGCTTTTTTTCCATTTCTTTTTCAAATTTTTAGTTATATGGAAGGTGGGTGATAAAGTGGGCGGACCACGCCCATTTTTTGTTTGGAAATATTTAACGATTATTGTTTCGCCGGAGTTACTCTGAAACCCTGAAAAATAAAGTGCTTTCAATGCAAAATAACTAATAATTCAAGCTGAAGTGAAAACATGATGGCAACACTGATAAATTGGACACCGCTCATTGGGGTAAAAGGGGTCGAAAATTGCACTTAATTCAGGGAAAGGTGATATCAATATTTTAATGATCACGTTTTATTTTTTATTAATTATTAGGTAAAAATTTCAGTTTTAGAATTTTAAGATTTTTTATCGGAACGGTAATGTCTGTCCATCTATACATTGGAGTTAAATGGGTCGAAAATTATGCATTATTCAAAGTAGTGTGGTAACAACACTTTAATGATCACGTTTAACTTGTCTATTTATTATTTGTTTTTAACGTTTCCTTATTTATATATTGAATCTACCCTTCTTTAAAGGCCTCACAATATGTATTAAAATCTTAAAACTAGAAACTTAACACTACTTTTTCTCTAGCGAAAGCATGGTGAGGTGAATAATCTGTCCCCTTAGTAACGGGGTGGAAAGTCGGCTCTACGAAGCCTTGATTTTGATTGAACTTTAATAAGAAGTCTTGCAAGTGGGTTGGGATGGTTTTATTAGTAATTATTAGTAAGTAAATTTTTTTTTTTAGAATTATAAGATATTTTTTGGCTGAATGGTAATGTCCGTCGTTCCGTCTGTACATTTGGGTTAAATGGGACGAAAATGACGCTTAATTCAAGAAAAGGTGATATCCAAATTTTAAAGACCATTTTCTATTTTTTGTATTTATTAGTTAATAAACGAATGCATTTTTAGAATTCTAAAATAATTTTTGGCAGCATGGCAATGTCCGTCCGTCTGTCTATACATCTGGGTTAAATGTGTCTAAAATTCCACTTAATTCAGGGAAAGGTGATATCAAAATTTTAATACCTTCATTTGGTTTTCATATTAATCAAGAAGTAGAAAAAAATATTTTTCGAATTTTAACATTTTTTTGAAAGAATTCTAATGTCCGTCCGTCCGTTTGTTAATTTTTGCAAATTTACCAATTCAGAATCGTTTAACTTTTGACTTAATAAAGATAATGCTCGATAGATAACCAACTACATAAAATATAATAAAATCGAATGAAAATATTTGGCAATATATGGAAAAATCTTAACCAAGATCTTGTACAATTGAGATTTTTAAAATTTTTAATTTGTATATAACTCTAAAAATATATAAGATTAGTAGTACATCCAATCATGTTTTCTAAAAGATTTATCAAAGACTTTAAGGTGATATAAAAATCTTGGAAATCGAGTAAGGAACAAAAATTTGCTAGTGGTTAAACATTTTCCATGACACTAGTACTCTATTTTGAACTCCTATAGATTGGATCCCGCTTCTAAACTCAAAATGCTACTGTCCTCTGCTATGCCAATGTGAAATTTCATGTAAATCCAACCAGCTGATTAGAAGTTACAGATTTATTTCGATTCGTCCCCACTGTTTAATGTTTGATAAAGCAAAGAAAATGTCTGGCACTTAAGCTGTTTTTTTTTTTTTTTGTATGAAATCTAATGTTTTTTTTTTTGAAAAAAAAAAAAAATATTTTCTCAAATCGGGCTATATATGCGCATGATTTTTTTTTTATAGTGTTAAAGTGGACAATATGTACTATTTTTCTGAAAATTTTCAGAACAAACATCTTGTAACATTTTAAGTTGCATGCCATGAAATTTGAAAATTAGTGTATTTTAGGATAATTTTAAAAAAATAACAAAAATATTAGGTCAAAATATAATCTACAAATACTTGAAGAGAAGTACACTTAAACATCTGAAGTTGATGGTTTCATTTTAAATTTTTACCTTAAAATACCTATTATTTAAAATCAATACACTGAAAGCTGATGAAAATTGAATTTTTTACTATTTTTCAAAAATCTAAAAAAATTCTTAACTTTGACAGCTCCTTATAAGAAAACAAAACAACCTAGCTTAAAGATTTTAATTGATATTGATACACAATTTTGTCTATTTTAATTCGGTACCCAACTTTATTACAAAACTTTACTTTTTAAAATTCAATTAAGCGCCACTTTTGACACATTTTATCTCAACGTGCGCCGGTGAGAAAATTTTTCAATATTTTAAAATATAATTTTTCATACTCATTATTAATTTATATTCATTTTATATATTGTTATTTCTGTTTTAAAAATTTTTAAGTTTTCAGTTAAGTGTCTTTATAGTTATGAAACACTACTAAGTAATTTTTACCTTAAATACATAGTAAAATTTAAAGTAGAAAAGAAATGTCATAGAAATATTTTATAATTTAATTGCTTTCACACACTGCCAATTTTCATTATTCTACGACTTTTTTTCTTCAAAAATGAGCAATAATAGATTATATTTAAAGTTCTGCAACGGAGTGTATAACACTTAAAATAGCTTTGGATGTTAGAATGTTTATTATGACCCGAAATAACATTATCTGACATTCGGTGGATGTTCGGCAAGTTTTTTGTCTGATCTTAACTGAACACCGTACTTTGAATAAAATCTGAATTAAAGATGTGTTTGATCACCAAAAGTATGAAAATAGTATGACTGCGTTCATCATATTTAAAAGAATGAAAAAAAAAAAAAAATGAAAATATGTTTAATAAAAAAAAAAAAAAAATAATAAAAAAAAATAAATATATTTGAATACACGTTTAACTTAAAATACATATGTATGTATACATTTTGAAATTCGGTTGGGATTCGGCCGAATTGACCGAAGTTCAGGTACAGGTACTAAAAGATATATTAGACTACTAAAAAAACGATTTTCGAATTTCGAATATTATTCCTCTTTGGACCACGCCCATTTTTTGTTTCCGAGCTTACATTGGTCCTTGAACTATTTGTACACAATTTCGTCGATGTTTCACCTTATATAAGAGGTGGGCAGCAAAGTGGGCGGATCACGTCCTTTTTTGGTTTTTGAGTTTATATTAATCCTCATACTATCTGTACAAAATTTCGCTGTCGTACTTGCTTTTGTTTATATAAAAATAAATATTTAAGCCTTTTCATGCACCTCGTTGGTCCTCCTTGAGCTCCATCTTGCTTTCAACAGACAGATGGACAGAAGGACGGAAATAACTTTATCGACTTAGAATTTTACCAGGACCCAGAATGTTACACTTTATGGGGACTTACATTATATTTTTTGACATGTTACACAGGGAAACTCAGTATGCTCCCAATCTTTTTGATGGTGGCTATACAAAATTTTCCTTTTCATAATTTTCACACAAAATAATAATAATTTCAAATGTAAAGGAATTAGCTCCTCTATTATAGATCTCGTAACTTCATAAATTTTAGGATTTTTAAACTTATTTAGAAAGCAGAACGTAGCTTTTTTAAAATATAACAATCTTTTGTATACATTCAGATTACGAAATGATTTATTCACCATTTATAAATATATTTCCCTTTGCGAATTTTTGTGTTTTTTTCTTCAAAACTATACATTTATTTACTTATTGGTTATAGCCCTACTATTCACTCATCGAAATATTTATAAAACCAAAATTTTTTGTTCGTATTACTAATAAAGGCTGTACAGAGTTATATCAGAGCTAATTTTTGGTACAGTGCACAGTGTGCGATTTTGCCATTCTGAGTGATCAAAAGTCTATATTTTTGTAATTAAGAAAGCTATATTGACGAAATTTGGCATATACCAACTACTAGGCTGGTTTCGTGAAAAAATGGGCTTCCACTTTTCATATAACCCAATGTAATTTTATGAAGAATGTGCACGCATGGTATGTGTTTTTAAATGATAAACGAAAAGTAATGTCACTCCTACACAAATCTCAATTAATAAAAATGATTCATCTGACAGAAAAGAAACGAAATTGCATATGACCCATTAGTTTTTGGTGGTTATCGTATGCTCCAAATTAATGAATCTGATGATATTAATAATATATGAATCAAACATGTTATGGAATCCCCTCTAGATGTTTTTCTTGCAAAATGTTCGCAAAAGTTTTTACAATCCTAACTTTATGTCAAAATTAGTTAATAGACCTCCAGTTCAGTTGAAGATTAAATATGTATTTTTGGCAGCAGATATCATCGACTGTCTTTTATATTTATATATATACAGCTGTCTTCATAGACAAATTTATTGAAAAATCGCCAAATATTATTAAAAAAAATAGTCAAATCAACTATTTGAAATCGTCAATATGAAAAATTACGTTTTTTTAAATGTTAATGAATATTTTATATGATTTTTTTTTAATGAAAAATTAAATTTTAAATTGAAAAGAAATTAATATAAATTTAATTAACTTTATATTGGTAGTATATCAAGTACATAACTGTAAAAGATAAGGTATGATGGTATACAGATGTGTGCAAAAAAATAATAGCACTAAAACATACTCTGGAGTTTTGGTTGCTGCTCATTTCCTAGACAAGGAATTCAAAAACAATTTGTTAATATGAAAGTCTTAAACAGGGACAGTAATTATATAAAAAATTATTTTTCTTTTTCTATGCAACTTCGGAAATATATAAAGACAAATTTTTTTTCATTAACTGAACTTTGAGAAAAAAGTGAAAGAATTGTACTATATTTTTATAAAAAATAACCATTTTTCATACTAATTTCAGAGTGCTGACTGAATATTTTTCACGTCTAGACGAATTGATATAATCCAAAAATTCTTCCAACTTTTTTTTTTAAATATATAACAAATTACAAAATGTTTTTAAACAATTTTTACCTCATATACCTCAGGACTTATTCCCGAAAAACGAAAGAAAGTCGAGTCAAAAAATCAAAAACTCAAGTGTAAATATCTTTTTAACTGTAACTTAGTTGAGCAAGCCTTTTTTTATCTTGCCAATCACATTACAGAAATATAAAAATCTTTAAAATCGGACTTCATTTGTAGAAGTTAAAATTTTTTAACTTTTACATACTCGAGGTAGTCAAATTTGACACCCTGTAGCTTATCTTCTGTTATCACAGGGTGACTATAAGATGATTTTTCTGAAAGCTTAGGTCCTCCTCTACAACTCTTCCATACATTTCAATTTAATCCGAGCAGTAGTTTTGGAGATACAGATTTATTACTAAAAGATTTGCGTTTGACCCTACTGTGCGACGTGTACAAAGCGAATGGTGAACTCAAACCCTTTCGTGACGTCCACTAAGCTAAAATATGCCTTAGAGCCCAAACACAACCAAACGGATTTCAACGTTGTTTTCCGCTCTAAGAGAGAAATGCAAATTAAATGAAGACGGAATCCAGCAGCGGATTTCATATATATTTTGTTTTTGTTTCTTTATATTTTTTGTGTTTGGCAACAACAAAACTACATATATAAAAAAATATTTATCTTTCTCTCTTAAATTCCATACATAAAAAATAAATGGCAAATCTATCTATCTCTTTCTTTCTTATATAAACTTAATGTAAACTTATGTGATTCATTTTGCAACAACGGCAACACTGACAGAGAGGGAGAGTGAGAAAATGAGAGCTTTTGAGAATCCAGCGGATTCCACTGTGTTGTTTTAGTTGTCAAATCTTCATATAAAAAAAATAATCCGCTAGGTTGTGTTTGGGCTCTTAGAGCTGAGAGTTGATGCGTCAACAATACTACTACTTGCGTAGTTCATGACCGAACTAGTTCAATTGAACGATTCACTCAACTGAGCGAAGTGAATCGTTAATTTTTCTGAGCTCTTTTAGATCAATACTGAGCTGTTATACAAAACGTAACTTTCATTTTAACATTTTGCTCTTACACATTCAACAAATTAATTTTGTAATTATCAGTGTATACGGCTGTTAAGAAAAAGCCATGTTGGACTAAGGTCTGGCTCTTTTTGCTCATTCGCTCAGTTGTCATTTAGTGAAACAGCTGATTTTGGGAAATGTTTACTAAAACTCAATTGCATAACGAGTTGTTTCATTGAAAGTCTACTGAGGGAATGAACTAAAAGAGCGAACTAGTTCAATTTTGTGAGCTGAGTTAAAAAGAGCGGTCAATACACTGAGTTAATAAACCCAACTCTAATACCTCGATATCTTCAAAAACAAAATCTTTAAGAAAGATTTCAAATAAAAGTGCCATTACTTAACAGGTACGCAATCGCCCTTATTTCGCGATACTTTAATCCGACTGGCCCCATACGAAATGGCACACATTATATGCACAAATGTGCCCAAAGTAGTTCTTTTTGGTGCATATGGCACACATGGGACAAGAATATATGTGACGGGACCAAATAACAAATAATACCACCCAAAATTTGTTCAAGTCTGTCAAGCACTATGGTGGGAAAATCAACATTTGGGGATGTTTTTCATATTACGGTCCATATTTTGGATAAGAGGTAACATGGATGCCCCAATGACTGTAGAAATAGTGAGAACACTCATGTTGTCCTATTTAGAGAAGAGTATGGCACTCAAATGGGTATTTTAGCAGGAAAATGTTACTAAGAAACAAGCGAATTGACGAAAAAAATGACTTTTCTAAAATAAAAGTGATGTTTTGGAGTGACCGACTCTGTCACGATATCTGATCTACACTGCAAATCTTTGGGGAGATGTCAAAGATGTTCTTTTTAAAAGAAACCGGGAAATGTGTAGGAATTGTGGACGCCAGTGCAGTCAGCTTGGAAAAATATTCCCATCGAGAAAATCAGGGGTTATTTATGGACTCGGTGGCCGCCGCTGCGCTGTTGTCAAAGCAAATAAGGTCTATTCCACAAAATTTTAATGTAATATTAATATAAACAAAATATGCAAAAAAAAAAAAGAAAAACTTAATCACATAATTTTGTCTGTACAGGTGTTTTTTATCGATGCTACTATTATTTTGCACAGCTAATTTCTTGTGTATTTAATCTTTTTAAGTATTTTATCTGAATTATGATATTTAATTTTAAGATCTACTTATTTTTTTATAAAATGTGGGAAATATATATTAAAATAAAACAACAACAAACATTTCTTGAAATCAATAAAATATCTTCATTTTATTGAGTGTGAAAATGTTACACATGGCGCAACTATTATTATGCACACAGATTACTATGGTTGTCAAATACTGGAGAGTAGGCCTTTGGTAGCAACTGTTATGAAGTGTTTAAAATGTTAAAGCTGCTTAATAAGAAATTCTCAATTGAATGGATACTTTAAGCGGATTTTTCAGAATAAACGCATCACATATGTATGGAGGTATATGGTAAAATGCCATTGCACAAAATACAAATGAAAGCATATATAAAAAGTAAAAAAATAACAGCTTTGTAACGTATTTTTACTTTGTTGTTTACTGTTTTTTGTTTAGAAAATAATTTTCAAATGAAAAAATATTGTCCAAACGAAAATCTCTAATTTCTAAGGGGAGAGTAGAACTCTTTCAATACGATGAGAAATGTGTTTTATTTACTTTCTCTTATTTTTGTAGATTTTATAGATTCCAAATCACATTCTTTGGAAAACCTCTGTATTTTTTGGGATTGTTCTTATTGTATTTTTACTAAAGTTTTAGAATCTTGTTACATATGTTGACGTTTTCTCTTTTTTTAAAAAATGTAAACATTTTTTTAACAATTATGCAACACTTCGTTTATAAGCTACATTTTTTTATTTTGTAGCCAATACATTCTTTCCAATACTGTACCATAATTCGCTAATTGCGATAAAATCCTTATAATGATTTAAGACACTAGAAATTTGTTGTGCAAAATAATAGTAGCAACTATAAACAATATATAAATAAAACTACGTGATAAAGTTTTTTTTTTCACATATAAATATTTTGTCGAATATCCTTTATTGGCTTTGACAACGACGCAACGCTGGACATCGAGTCCACTAATGGTCTGGATCTCTCGACAGGAATATTTTTCAAAGCTGACTGCGCTAGTGTCCACAATAATTGAAAATTTCCCGGTTTATTTTCAGAAACAGCATCCTTGACATCTTCCTAATATTCTCAATGAGAATCAATATGGTGACTGCACCGGTCACTCCAGAACATCGCTTTTATTTTCGGAAAACAATTTTTTTGGTCAATTTGCTCGTGTACTTAGGAACATTTTCCTGCTTAAACATCCATTTGAGCGTCATATTCCCTTCTGAATAACACAACATCATGTCAAATTTTGAGGACGCGAAAATCTTATATGCCTAATCCAATTTTTACAAAAATATATTCTCAATTTCTCATAGAAAAATAAATTTGTTTCTAACTATTTTTTTTTTTTTTTTTAATTTTCTTTAAAATTTGTATAAAAGTTAACAAATTACAAAAAGTATGCAATTTTAAATATTCATATCTCTTGAAGTTATTGATGGATTTCTGTAATTTAAAAAGTATTCAAAAGGTCATTATATTATTATTATTATTTTTTATTTTTTTTTTTTTTTTGTTTAATTTTTTCAACATTTCCAAAATCTCCTTTTCGTTCCAAAATATTTTCAAAATATAAATGCAATTTATAGATGCATTTTTGTTAATTGCGAACTTATTAAATTTTAATTTTTCTGAAAGTGTATTTAAAAATGCTTTGTTTATTATAACTTGAAACAATAATTAGTCTGGTACATAAAGGTTTACTATTTTTAACGAATTTTTAAAAAGTAACACAATACATTTTTTGTAACAAAATATGTAAAGCTACTTATAATTCCAGAAAAATAAAATTTTTATATGAAAAAATGTAAATTAGTTGAAGAAAAAGCGAAATTGTGCATAGTATACAGTCATAGTCATATATATTTACACTTTATAAAATTTTTTGAACATTTGGAAAAGAAGTCAATTATTTGCAAAAATATAATAATAGTGGAAAAAATGATGAAGAAACCTATCAAAGCCAAGTTAAGATTTAAATGAAGGTTTAAAATGATACATCGTCATTATGGTTTGAAAAAAGGAATGGGAGTAGTTAAAGGCTAATATAAACTTTAATTAAAAGATATAAATTTAAGAAAATGAAAACATTTTAAAGAGTTAAAATCTGTACGAAAAATTTAACATAGCTAGGAATATTTGCAATCGTAGGTATTTTCGGCGAGAATGAATGATTTTTAGAAAGTTTATGATGTCCGCATTATAGAACGTGTAATTCAATATTTCCAAATTTCGTTTTTCTGTAATATAATACGCTATTTCCAAATATTACCAGACTACATTATTATTAATTTCATTTTTGTATTGAATTTTCTATGCAATTAAAATAAATCAAATATTTTTACTTAGAATTTTTCCTAAAATCGTTAATTTTGCTACGGAAAAACAAATATCGAATCAATATATTACACATTTTATAATGTAAACACTATAACCTTTTAAAATATCATACTTTCTCGCTGAACAAACGGATGAACATTGAGAATTTTGGAAATATTCTAAGCTATGTTAAATTTTTCTGACAGATTTTTCTTAATTTCTCTTTAAAATGTTTTTATTTTCATAAAATTATATCTTTCTATAAAGGAATGGAAATAGTCAAAGGCTGGTATAAAGGATTATACCAGCCTTTAACTATTTCCATTCTTTTTTTCGAACCATAATGACGATGTAGCATTTTAAAACTTCGTTTAAATGTCAACATCGCTCTGATAACTTTTTTCATAATTTTTTCCACTAGGAAAATAATCCAAATTAAAGTTGGATTTGAATTTCAAGATTATATAATATCTTATAGACAAGATTTTTAGCCATCTTTTGCAATATTGTGCGAAAATTAATTGATTTTTGAAGTTGTGTAAATAATTTTGAAGTGTAAAAAATGTGTGTAAATACTTTTGAAATGAAAAGTTCATACGAGTTTTTAGTTTTATTTCAGAAATGAATGCCGCGACTTTTTCAGAAACTACCACAATATATTCTGGACATTTCAGGCTACACAACAACAAAAAAATTATATCAAAATATTTTATAACAACAAAAATATTTGTCTTCTTTTCCAAATATTCAAAAAATGTTAAAAAGTGTAAATAAATATGACTATGATTATATGTGTGCGTCCCAAAAATTTGAGAATTTTATTTTAATGTAGATTTCATGCTTTCCAAAAATGTTAAAAAACTAAAAAAAAAAAAAATTTAATAATGCATTTTAATGCAATTGCATTTTTTTAATGCATTTTTCTTTAAATATGTTATTAAATTGATATTTACAGAAAAATGCATTAAAAAAATACAATTGGCTACAAAATAAAAAAAAATGTAGCTTATAAACGAAGTGTTGCATAATTGTTAAAAAAAATTTTTCATTATTAAAAAATATTTTTTATTTGTAAAATATTTATGTTTAAGCTGATATAATTACAATTCAAACGCCGTTTAAATCATTGATTTCCTCAAAGCCTTCCCAGAAATATTGTTATTTAAAATTGTATACTTTAATTTAATAGCGAATTTTCTGAATTTCGCGAATATGAAAACGGAAATCTATATAGATATCCATACACCTTTTACGTGCAAAATTTTATAATCGAAAGACACTTGGTAAATTTTTGGGCGTTCTTTCATGGAATGGACGATATATATCGTCCACTTCATGAGAGATTTATAAAAAATGCAAATTTTTTTTACCGAGGGTCATTAGATTTTCTTCATATTTGGTACGCATATAACCTATGGAGCCATTTGAATATTTCTATTTTTATTATTTTCAATTTTAAAAAATTCGCGAATTTATTTACGATTTTGATTTTTTGAAAGGTAAAAAAAAATCGCAAAAGTGTCTCTTAAAGTTGTTAACGGATTTTAATGATTTAAACTCGATTTCAATTTTCCTTTAATATGTTAAAAGGCAATATATTTTCTATAAAATGCAAAAACAACTATTCTGGGACATAAAAATCGACTATTGAAATTACCATTAAAAAAAACCATTGAAAAAAAAAGAAAATTCCATCAATTTTTTCATACAAAAACTAAGTTTTTAAAAAATTTTGATTTTTTGGTTATACTTTTTTAGTAATATGTAACATTAAATGTTTATAACTTCTTAACTATACGTTTATAACCAAGGACCGTAATGATTATGAGTTTTAAAATAAAAATCAACAAATAATCATTATTTTTTCGCTCAACTTTTAATGATTATTTTTGATTTTTATTTTTTTGCTCAACTCATAATGATTATTTTTGATTTTTATATATTTTTTTTTTTTTTGCTCAACTCATAATGATTATTTTTGATTTTTATTTTTTTTTTTTTGCTCACAATATAAAACTTAACATTAGAAATTAAACTTTTATCTAGTAAAAAATTTTCTTTAAGTAAAAACTTTGATTTATAGCAAATAATTTTATTTTTAATTAAAAAAATTGATTTTTAATAAAAAAAATAAAATTTTAGAAAAAAAATTCGAATTTTAGAAAAAAAAATTGGATTTTTTTTTAAAATCTGATGAAAAATATATCATCGCACTTGCCTTTTAGTAAATAAATCTAATTTACGATGAGAAATCTTTTTTATTAAGAATTACGTAATAGTTTAATTTCTCATGTTAAGTTTTATATTGTGAGCAAAAAAAAGTAAAAATCAAAAATAATCTTTATGAGTTGAGAAAAAAAAAAAAATAAAAATCAAAAATAATCATTATGAGTTGAGCAAAAAAATAATAATCGAAAATAATCATTAAATGTTGAGCAAAAAAATAAAAATCAAAAAATAATGATTATGAGTTGAGCGAAAAAATAAAAATCAAAAATAATCATTAATATTGATTTTTTTTTTTTTCATAAAAATCATTCCGGATTCCGATAGAACCTGTTCTGAAGATTACATTTCTGTATTTAACACTTTTATCCGGTTGTTCCTTGTATCTGATTTTTTTTTTTTTTTGTTAAAATTTCAAGAATAATGATTATTTTCCGTCCCTGTTTATAACTCCTTAAAAACTAGTATAAAGTTTATTACAATAAATATTGTAAATTATATTTTAAAATTCAAAAATAAAGATGTATTCACGAAAAGAATGCAATTTTCGGATGCATTTTTAAGAAATTTCCACCCTTTTGAATTTAAATATTTATGTTTATTATATAATACATCAGCATTTAGTCTGGAACAAATAAGTATTATACCGCAAATAAAAAATTATGAAATATTATGGTTAAAATTAATTTTAAAATAAACTCACGAAAAAATAAAAAATACAAACATTTAAAAAATTTTGTATGAAAAAAATTGAAAAAATATTTCAAAAAAATTTTATAATAATTTATATTGCAATTTTCAGCAAACATAATAATGTATTTTTATATCAGAAGAAGAAAAAATTGAAAGGGTAGAAATTAAAAAAAAAAAAAAAAATAGTTCATTAAATGCTAGAGCCATTTATTTTTTAAATCATACAAATTAATGTTAAAGGTTGACTTTTATTAAAAACAATGTGTTAAAAATAACTAAAATTCCTGAATAGGATATTTTATCGTTTTAATTAAAAATTATAGAATTTTTCTTATTAGTGGGGTTAGGAATGATTCTGAAATAATTGTTTTAAGCTTATTTAACAATTTTAATTATAGGAAGAACTCATTTATTCAGAAACTTCTAGATTATGTCTAAAGGACGACTCTTCCAACTTAATTAATGAACGATTTTGGTCGTTATAGAGCTAAAACTTCCACAAAAGTTGTATGTAAACATCAATACATTGCAGCATAGCAATCTTAAATATATCCCTGTACATTTTTTTTTGAACTCCGCGACTTTTCCGGATGACGCAAGATGTTCCAAATATGAGAAAATAACTTACTCAGACCCACAAATTATGATAGGAATAAATTATATATAAAGTAACTGTAAAAGTGTCATTTTATTATAAAAATGTTAATCTGACTAATGAAAAAATATAAAAAGCGATTGGAGATAACTGAAAAGAATAAATACTCATATTATATGAGGGATTATGGTAATAAGTGGTTATATGCGAGTGCTTTTGGTCGCAATGGTTATGTCTGAAACAAATTTTTATGACAGGATTTATTGAAAACAATCGTGGGTCCTCAATCTGGGTAAAATATTCCACTCCTTTAGAGAGTTTGGAAGGATAACGACTTGGATCGTTTATCAAGTGTGATGTGAATTTTGCGTTGGGAATATAACATGGAAGTTTTAAAAAAGCAAGTTCTTCCTGTAATATAATTTCTACCTAAAATATATTATACGTATGTGTGTACCAAATAAAATGTACTTTAGTTTTTTTAATAATAGTAAATGATTGATAAGAGTCACAGTCGAATATATGTCTACCACTCTTCTTCTTTTTATTATAACTATATACTACTGTTATTTTTTTTCTTGACGAATAATAAAACTTTTTAAAACAATTTCTTCCCAACTTTTTTTTATTTATTTTTTTATCATAACATACAAATTTATAGGTACGACACGCTTCTTTAACGCGCCAAAGGTCGGCTTTGAGGACCCATCAGCGGAATAGATCTGTAAGTTGAGTTTTTTTCTTGTTTTTATCAATGTAATTTTTGTATTTAAGAGTTGTTTACAATATTCCTTTAACCGTAACATTTAAGTACAATAAAACTATTTACCCAATTCACAACTTCGTTGTGTTATTTATTAAAGTTTTATATGAAGAAAAATAATACTTTTTAAAAAATAATACACTGTGAATATGTATGTTATTTTCAAATGAGTTGTTATATTGTTATTTTGAAAAAAATTTAAAATTATTTTATTTTTTTTTTTTTTTTTTTTTTTTTTTGTAAATGATGAATATTTTTCGAACTTATTATGAATTAATCAATTTTTTATTTTTATTCAGGCTCAAGTTCTTTTGTAAAGTTATTTCAACTTAATACTTAAGAATTTAGAATATGTAAAGTGATGAAGTTACGTATTCTAATTCTTCAAAAGTGTGAGTTAAATGAAAGATCTTTACGATTAGCACTAAAAGGCACAATGGATGCTGAAGAAGATTGTAGCGGATCAGAAAATGCATTCCATCCTGCTAGTGTCTAATAAATATTTTTCTGTATTCTAGAAAAATTATTACAATTATAAACTTGAGCCTGAATAAAAATTAAAAATTGATTAATTATTTTATTTCTTTAATGAAAGATGTTGGAGAAAATATAATTTTTGAAAACTAGGATTTGTATATATTACAACACCCATCTTAAAGTATACCAATCGATTCAGAATCAATTTCCAAATCGATTTAACTATGTCCACCCACATTGCATGCTGTCTGGTTGCACGGCTAGCTAGTCTGTGAATGTAAAACTTGAGCACAAAGAACAAGTTTTAATTTTAAAGATAATTTTATCTATTTTGGAAAACGGGACTATTTTGGTATAATGCTAAAGTTTACTGAAGTTGGTTATGATCGGTCCATTATTTCACCTTGCATCCATGAAAATATTCCCCCGGAACTCATAAATTCATTATTTATGCCACGATTTCAATTAAGTTTGATGCATGGTTGTACATACATAAATACATGTAGAAAACAACTTTTTTAGCTGTATGAACTGTCGAATAGAAAAAAAGGTTTACTATAAAAACTCCAATAATATTTGTTATTTTAAATGGAAGATATTGCTAAGATGATATTAGGAAGATAAGAAGAAGATTTTGCAAACAACCTACCCAGAAAAAAAAAAAAAAACAAAATTATATATTTTAAATTGTAATTTCGAATGTATTTGCCTAAACCATAAAGAATTTAATCTATTTACACGGTATAAATGAAACATTTTTGTTATTATTTTCTTGTTATTTTCTTCATATACCTTTTAATAAAAAGAAGAAGTATTAAATCAATAAACATAGGCAATTCTAAATATTATCTTAACACAATTTTATAAAATAAACAAATTAAAAATGACAATAAATAAAAGTTTTATTTTTTATTTTATATTGCGGAAATTACTCGGAAGCAACAAAAAGATGATAATATAAAATATAATATATATTAGATGATAAATTGGGGATATTGCCACATTATCATGCAAGAAGATATCTTCCATTTATTTCCAGGGTTAATTCCTGAATAATATCTTTATTTTCACATACACAATTTTTGATCTTCGAACCATTTTAAAAATTAAAGTTGCAAATAAAAAAAATAAAATTCGTTCCAAAAACTAGGATTAAATTCGCTGATAAAAATTATGTTCTGGAAAAAAAAAAACACTAACTCGAATAAAAACCACATTAATAACAGTATTGGGATAATATTTGACACAAATAAAATGTATATAAGCAGAAGCCCTAGTACCAATAATTCAGAATTGGACATTGGTCATATAAAAGGCCATTTCGGAAAATCTCGGAAACCATCTTGGTCCCCAAACGCCAGGGTGTAGTATATTATTTTTGTTGTTAGACTTGAGCAACCATGTTTTTTGATTTGTTTTCATTAATAAATCGATTTTTTAAAAGTTTTAGTGAAAAATCGGATTTTAGTAAAAAACAAGCGCGAATGTTATATTCGGCTCGTCCGAATCTAAATACCCACCATTAACTTTTTCGAATTATACGTTATATTGGAGGTGGGCGGTAAAGTGGGCGGACCACACCCATTTTTAGTTTCCAAGTTTATATCGATCCTCAAACTTTTTATACAAAATTTCGTTATCGTACATGCTTTTGTTTAAGAAATATCAGCAGAAAAGTGAAATGGACACCATGTGTTTCTAGTTTTTAAACCATATCCTTTTTGTTTATTATCGATTTTGCCCATTGCCAATCCCAAACAAACCTTATATAAGATAAATATTTCTGCCAAATTTCGTCCCCCTACGTTGTCCCGTTCGAGCCCTATCCTGCTTTCAACAGACGGACAGACGGACGGACATAGCTAGATCGACTCAGAATCTAACCAGGACCCAGAAAATATATACTTTGTGGGGTCTTAAATGATTTTAAATGATTATCTTTTTGATGGTGGATATAAAAATTATTTTTAGTGAAAAATCAAATTTTTTAGTTAAAAATCTAGTTTTTAGTGGAAAATAGAATTTTTAGTGAGAAATGGATTTTTAGTAAAAAAAATCGGAATCGTAGTAAAAATTTTGCTTATTGGTGAAAATTTGAATTTTTTTTATGAAAAATTTTATTTTTGATATATATTTGTGTTTTTAATGAGATACATTTAGTAAAACTAAAATTTAATATAAAATTGTATTATTTGCATACTATTTTTACTAGTTTTACTATTTTTTGCGAGTATTTTACTCGAAAAGCGTTTCTGTGCACATAAAAATGGTAAAAGTAGTAAACATTTCAAGAGAAAGTATTTTTCTCTTTTGTTATATTTTACTTGAATATTTTGTACGAGCATAAGTAGTAAGAAATATTTATTTTCAAATTTCTATTGAATTTTATTTAAAACAGAACAATTACAGAATATGTTTTATTTTTTAAACGTTTTTTGTTGAAATACCAGCGGTCAATTTTGAATGAAGTATAGCAAATTTTTGATATACGATTAATAGTTTTATAAAACTTACGTGAACAAAATTGTATTGTGATACTAATTTATGCACATTTAAGGGGTTTTCGGAAAAGGCCGTGGCCAAGTATAGACTGATCCTTTTAAAATTTGGTACATTGCATTTAAATAAAATGTTCGAATTCGTGTACATATTGATATTTTTGACATATATATATAATGTTTAAGAAATTTAGGGAAGGTATAAAGTTTATGGTCAATTAAAGTTGATGATATTCAACAAGGCTAAAAATCATACATGTAATTAGATAGAAGAAATTCTATAAGTAAATATGTGAAAAATTATCTGCAAAGGAACATTATCTGCCAGTATTGTTGAGATGTTTCCAAGTTTCCATTTAACAAAAATAAAAAATTATATAAATATTTAATTTTTTATTGAAACTAAAATTTATTTTACTATTTTCCGTTTTCTTACTTTTTGAAGTAAAAGTTTATTTTTGAGTATTATTTTTAAATTTCTCTTTTTTTACTAGTTTTGCTAGAATTTCAAACGAACAAACCTATTATATATAATTGATTAATAAATAAATAAGACAGGTCAACAACAAAAATGGCCTTGAATAACCATTATATAGATTTGATGCATCAATGGTAAAAATTTTAAATTCTGATATTTTTTTAAATATTTTTTAAGTAAACTTGTCAATATTTTGAGACATTTCTCCATTTTTTTTACATATATATTAATTTTTATTGAATCTTTCTTTTTCAGAAATTTACAATAAGTATTAAAATCTTAACCTAAATTTAAATTATTGTTGATATTTACACTGCAAAATCCAACGTAGAGTTTTCATTAGTAGTGTTATCATCCAAGATCCAGTGTTTCCATTCTTCTTAGGCGTCTGTGACCCTCCATTTATGTTGTCATAACTCAAAAACAACTTGTCCGATTTTGTTAAACTAAATGTACAGAAACTGTGGTTTACAATATCTTTAAATGATGAATTGATACAATTGCTTTTGATGCGGTCAATAGTTTCAAAGTTATGAAACAAATTGTTAGGCAAAAAATAAAAAATTGGTAAAAAATAAAATTAAAAAAAAAAAACTTGGAAAAAATCGAAAACTGCAAAAAGTATTAAATTTTATTTAGTTTATAAATATCATACGTATATCAAACAAAAAACTAAAATATTGTGAAAATGAGCGAATTCACTTAATTGTTAATAAATTCGAAAAGAATCAATAGATTTTTATGATAGATATTTCATTTTGTTGCTATTACATGTAGCTTTGCGATAAAGCAATAAATCTCAAAAATTTTTGCCGTTTTCGATTTTTCATGATTTTCTTTTTTTTTTTTTTAACAAAAAAATTTGCTATTTTCACGTAAAAAAATATATTTCTTGCATAAATTTTTTATTATAACTCCGAAACTACTGGGCCGATTGAAACGCAATATATGAACGGATTAAAGGATATGTAAATTTAAATTTTTCTAAGTTTATTTTAATAATATCGGAGTAACCCTTTTTGAGTTATTATTAATTTTGTGGAGAAACGTCTTAAAAATTTATAATTTTACTTAAAAATTAAAAAAAAATCTCTCCATAGAATTTAAAATTTGGACCATATTTGTACTACTGGAACCACATATATATAGTGGTTATTCAAGCCCGTTTTTGCTGTTGACCATTTTTAGAATTTTGAATATTCCTTTAAATTCGGGAGCTATATCCGAAGGACCGATATTCCGGACTTCGCGGTTTTAAAATTTTATATCTAGAATACCAGTTAACCAAATAAAATGTTTTAAACTGTATTAGAAAGGCAAGAAATTATCCTTTTTAAATAGCATATACGCATTTAATTTAACAGCAAAACTATGTTGAATGTTTTCACAATGTTATAATATTATTTTAAATTTCCATATAAATTTTGAAACAATTAAAAAAATGTGTTATTTAAAATATATAAAAATACAATAACTCAAAAAATATATTTTGTGAATTGGATAATTAAATACATTTATCATAACAATAGAAATGTTATGATAAATCATTATCATTATAAGTCTTTTTAGTGAACTACATGTTTATATATATATATATATATATATATATATATATATATATATATATATATATACATTTCTTATCAAGATTCACAACTGATAGGAAAAGGACGTGGTGGTGTAGTAGTCCCAAGACCTTGAAGTTAATCTTAATATGTTTTAGCATTTTTTAAACTTACATTTATATTTTATTTATTAAATACAGGAACTAAAATTTACTTTTGGAATTAAACTACACTAAGGTTTGTAGATCGGAAGATTTTTTAATGATAAAAACCCATATTTTTCTGTGGTTAATAAAATAGGTATGTTCGCAAAAATTTTAAAATAACAAGGATATGTTCTGTTTTTAAAATTTAATAATAAAAAAACTAAATAATAGAATAAAAGGACATAACTGTTTTTTGGAATATTCTTGATTACCCTTCGCCTAAAGGAGACACACACCCTAAAGGTCCTTAATAGGATATTATAGCATTATTATTAAAAATTATTGAATTTCTTTTCCTAATGGGGGTGGAACGATTCTGAAATAATACAATTTACTTAACAATTTTTGTCAGACTTTTAATCATAGAAATAACTAATTTATTTAGAAACATTCAGATTATATCTTAAGACAGACTTTCCCAACATACTTCTGGAAAGGTTTTGGTCTATATGAAGTTAAAACTTCCAAAAAACGGGTATGTAAGCTGCATTATAACCATTTTCAATAAATTCCTGTACGATTTTGGGACTTTTTCGGAAAATGCAAGATGTACCATATTAGAGGAAATAACTTATTCAGGCCCATAAATTATGATAATATATAAAGTGTAATTTTATTATAAAAACGAGAATCTGTCTAATGAAAAAAGAGATAAAAAGCGATTTAAAATGATTGAAAAGAATACATTTTCATATATAAACAAAAGGTATTAATGTAATAAGTCGTTTTATGTGAGTGCCTATGTAAAGAATGTAATGTAAAGAAAAATTTTTGTGCTAGAATTTATTGGAAATAATCGTGGGACCTTAATCTGAGTAAAATATTCCACTTTTATAAAGATTTTGGAAGGATAATGACTTAAATCGATCGTCAAGCATGATGGGAATTAGGTGTAGGTGCTAGGTTTTAAAATAATAAAGTACTTCCTGTAATATAAATTCTACCAGAAATCCTTAGAAAGATATAAATAATAATTTTAGAAGCATAACTTTTATCATAACTTTTTAATAATTACGGTATTTTTTTATGTAAACCATTAGCTAAGCTAGGGATAATCAATAAAATTCTAAAAAAATAATTATGTCTTTAATTAAGTTTCAAAAACAGAAAATGTGTTTGTAATTTTTGCGAACACACCTATTTTATTAACACAGAAAAATGTGGATTTTCATCATAAAAACCTCTTCAAATCTTCAAATACCAATTTAGGTAAATTTTTTTTTTATCCCTTAGATAGTTGCATTTAATAAATAGAACATAAACATAAGTCATAAGTTTAAAAAACGTTAAAACTAATTTTTTAAACTTACTCCATTTAAAAGCATTCACACCTATTTTATTATCCATATTTTATTAAAACTAAACTTAACATGTATTTGTGGCTGTACCAATGATCGCCGAAGGAAAAATCGCCCAAAACCCAAAAATGTACAAAGGCGCAATTTTTTGGGTCTTTGTGTCCTTATGAACAAAACCCAAATTATTTACAAAATCACCCAAAACTTGAATAATCAGCCAAATATCAAATAAATAACAGTGCATAATTTAATGAAGATCGGTCCATAATTTACTATAACTCCCATATAAGACACAATTTCGGGAATCACCCAAAAGGGCATAAATAGATGTGAATGTTAGTATCGATATAATATTCTGTATTAGTATGTTTTTTTTACACTTTTATACAAGTATCGGTTCACAATTGGCCCCTTCCCGAACAAACACCAAAAATATTAAACATGTCAAAAAACCCAAACACGGTGAACAATCACCCAATTTGAATATCTCTTTTTTTTTTTTTTTTTTGTCGTTTGTTCATTTATGGGGTTTGGACGATTTTCTCTTAGTCGATTACTTGCACAGCCATGTATTGGATAAAAACAGTAAATTATAATAATCAAAAATACGCAAAAACACAAAGAAAAGGATGAAAATTTAGTTTAATAAAGCAAATTTAATTTATTTGTCTATAACTTTAACTTCTCAAAATTCAAATACCTATAAATTTTTAAATTGTATTTCATTTATCTGCGTTTCATCAGCGCACAGTGGGTTGAATGTAGCGAAAAAGGGGATTTATTCATGGATGCTTTAATTTAAGAAATATATTTTTTATTAATGGATGTTCATAAATATATAAAATACTACAATTTAAAATAAAAATACCTTGGAAAATATATTTTTATTTTTATTTATTATTTTTTTTTTTTTCAAATTGTTATGGTTACTTTTGTTTTTCAGTGAAAATGAGCTTTATTTAGACTTTTTGTTGTAACTTTTGAACTAAAAGCTATAAACTAATAATTTTTAACTTTCTGTTATTCCTCTGGTAGTGCAATATATTGTGGTTTGCATAATTTCAACTGGTTTCTTTTAATAATTAAATATTTTTCGTGTAGACAAATATTGGCAAAATGTTTTCTTTATTACACAAGCTAATATCTTAGCCCATTTTTAGGTAATTTTTTGCACAATTATTAAAAATAATTATACAACATATATCCAAATAAATTTTATATTAGAATACAGTCCACTATCTGAACTTAATCCACCTGTTTACAAAAACTACTAAAAATCCCACTTGAAATTTTGAAATTTTCACTTTTTGTTACTATAATATTATTTATGAAAAATTACTGAACTTTGAGAGAGTGTATCAATTTATTACAATATCCATATTTTATTTTTATACCCTACACCACCAAAGGTGGTTGGGGTATTATGTGTTTGTGCAGAAGTTGCAACGCAGAGAAAAAATCTTCGGACCCCCACCTTAAAGTATACCGTTCGACTCATAATCACTTTCTGAGTCGATTTAACGATGTCCGTCCGTTCGTTCGTCCGTCCGTCTGGTCTGCTGGTTGGCTAGTTGGCTGTCCATGTAAAGCTTGTGCGCAAAGTACAGGTCGCAATTTTGAAGATAATTTGATGAAATTTGGAACATATACTTTTTTCAACACAGGATGAAGCCTATTGAATTTTTTTTATGATCGGCCCATTATTCACCTAGCCCCCATACAAATGTCCTCCCGGAATAGAGTTTTAACACTTATATATGCTTAAAAAATAAAAATATTTTAATGAAATTTAGTACAAATAAGTTTTATATCAGCAAAAATCTGTTTACAAAATTTCATGAAGATCTGACCATAGCTCCGATATAAACTCCTCTCCCGAAAATCACTAATAACGTGCATAAATCCCATACAAATGTTAGTATTATGTTAATATTTAACACAAGTAAGTGTATATAAGTAAAAACAAAATTATGTGGATCGAAATGGTGTACGGTATCATATAGTCAGGCTTGACCGACAATATCTTCTCTCGTTTTAATTAATGCTCGTTTTGAGTACTATTCAACCCAACGTGCAGCGTGTAGAAAGTACTTCCCAGTATTTGTGTTAATATTTTTTTTTTTTTTTCACTTTTTGGGTCCTAAACCAAAAAGTTCGGGTTCGGTTCGGGTTCAATTGCATTCGGTCGGACTCTAAATATAACGCAGGACTAGCCTGAAATGGAAATAATTATGGAACTTCGAAATTTCACCCGATTTTTCTTGATTTTTTTTTTCATTTCATTAACAACAAATAGAAAAATTTTCCAAAGAGGGAATTTTGAAAAAATATTTAAGGAGTCAAAAGTTGCAGGCATTTAAAGTTTAACTTTGAAAAAAAATAGATTTTTTCCCGTTTTTTTTTTTTTGCTAAAAAAGTGGTCATATTCTTTTTCCGTTATATAAAAAGTTTCTTAAGTAACATATATAATATTTATATTTTTCAGAAAGACAACTAAACCCAAAATACATTAAAGAAAAAAGAAAAAAATCTTTTTGAAATTGATTTTTGCGAGAACCAGGGTTTCCCAAATTCGACCTATTTTTCCAACAAATTTCGAATTGTCGTCTTAATTTCTCAAATCGCAAAGCTGGAATCAAAAAAAAAAAATTTACTTTTTATATAGTTAGTGTTTTTAATTTTTTTTTTTTTTTTTAATGGAGATTTTTGCTCCCCGATAACGGTCGGAAAAATATAGCAAAAAAAGTAAAAAATCAAATTTTTGGAAATTTTTTAGTTTTTTTGGGATTTATAGTATTTCTTAGATAAATCTAAAAAAGTGAATAGCGCTTTGAATTAAGTATCAAAAAATTTACTTAGGTGTAAAATCTCATTCAAAACTATTAACTGATAAGAATTTTATTGCATAACTAAAAATTAAAAATATGCAAAAAATCACAAATACATATCAGTGTTTTTTGAAAAAAGTCTTCAACAAATGTTCATATTGTAAAAGGTTTTTATAAATAATTGAAAATACGACAAAATTTCCTAAACATTGATGTACAACAAGTATATATTGGTATTATGCGCTTGCAATTGATGGATTATAAATGTATGTGGAAATATTAAAAACATTCATATTGTTTAAATCAGAGAAGAATATGCACCTCAATTGGGTGTTTTCACAGAAAATTGTTCTTAAGAACACGAGCAAATTGACACAAAAATGGTTTCCCGAAAATAGAACAGATGATCTGTTGTGACAGTTACCATATCTGATTCCCATTAAAAATCTTTGGGGAGATGTCAAAGATGCCCTTTTTAACAATAAACTGGAAAATTTTCAGGAATTGTGGACTCCAGTGCAGTCAGCTTGGAAAAATATTCCATCGAGAGTATCAGTGCCCGCCGTTGTGCCGTTGTCAAAGACAATAAGGGCTATTCCACAAAAAATTAATGTGTGTGAACAAAATATGTCAAAAAAGAGAAAATTTAACCACGTAGTTTTATCTGTACAGGTTTTTTTTTTATCAATGCTAAAATTATTTTGCACAGGTAGTTTCTTGTGTATTCAATATCTTTAAGTATTTTTATTACAATATATAATTTGAATAATTCTGAAAGCTCATAATGTGTGGCATTCAACAAGATATAAACCCAGAAAATTGCACCTAAAATTAATTATCTATGATCGGTGAAAGGAATAATCTTTTCAAAAGTCATCATTTTCAATAATTTGATCGCTATGAGCAACCTCAAAATTTTCTTCAGTCAGTTCAAAACTTTGGACTATTCAAACATTTCCAGGGGGTGAGAACAAAAATCTGGACACTTTTTGTAATGAGGGCCACCCTAATATATATACATATATATATACGGGAAATTCTTCAAACTCGTTTACTTTGGATGTTCAAAAAAATGTCGAAAAATTTTAAATGGCACAACAACGATATTTAGTACCAATATTTCTTGGGTCTAGTTGAACACAGATCTGGTCGCGTGAATGTTATGGCGGTTTAAGATAAAAATTTATAAAAAAATTTCCAAAATTATATTTAAGTCCTAAATCAAAAATTATTGCATTTATGTACTCTACAATGCTGTATCTAAAATACAAATTAAAAATATCGCGATAAGTTAAGTATGCGTGGATATATTAGCGATTTAATAATTATTAAACCTTTTCAAAATTCAGATTTTAGTGATGTAGTGTTGTTCATATTCATCTATTTATTGCAAAATTCGTCCTTTTTTTTAAATAAGTCATAAAACAATGCAATTTATATGCATTTTTTAATTGCACTTACTCAAATCTCTAAAGTTGCATTAAATGAAAAATCGTACTTTTTTTCGAACGCCATATTGATTTTGATATAGGGTATTAAAGCAGCTACAGATTGACATATACATATCATCGTCAATTTTGCTTAGCGCCTTGAGTGTGCCTCGACGAATAATGTTAAACTAAAAACATCGCGTTCTTAGCCCATGAAAACCGTTGATGAATATTTTCAGTGAAATTATATTTTCTGCGTAAGTAAAACTTTACACAAGAACTTATTTCAGTTTAAAATTGATTTATAACACCAACATCCGCTATAACAAAATATCCAATATTGCTGAATTCTTTAAAATAGCAATAATACAGTTTAGCAAATTAATATTTTAAAACGCCACAATTATTTTTAAATGTCATTTACAAACCTTCTTTAATAAAGCGATACACCAGCTTTACATTCACGTTTTTTCTCTCCAAGCTTGGGTACCTCCTACAGCATTTTCGTTGAGGGCACATTAACGAGATATATGTCAAATGATGCATAATTTTAAGAGCTATTAGGCTCTATTTTGAATTTTGAAATATCCGAAACGGCGTAAAATCCCCGGTGAAAAAGCTGCAAAATTTTAAAATTTGGTTTCACGACTTTTGCACAACACAATTTGACACTGGTTAATTGCACGCTAATTAAATTCCCATTTAAAGGTAATTATAAATACCATTGATAAAAATTAAAACTAATGATGAGCTTTTATCCATTTTGGAATAATTTACGATTTTGTCTCATAACCTCCCTTTTTAATTTGGACACATACTAACCTATGTACAATAGAGGTTTCCATTTGTATACAAAATGTATGTACAATATTTTTAAGTATCGAAGATCTACTAATCCCAGATTTATTTTGGGTATAAGATTTTATAATGTTTTATAATTCATTGTTCAATTATGTTCAATATTTAAAAGGCATTAAGATGATCATTTAAAATTATACTAATGTATACAATTTTTAAGATAATTTACTCTTATTTGTTTTATAGTGATCTCGTGACAATGTATTAGTTCCATTTTGTGGAAAAATGTTTAACAATATCAGTGTAAAAATATAAGAAATTATATAAATTTGTATAATAAATTAGTCAAATATACATTTAGATAGAACTACTTACTTTTCTCCATTTAATGGACAAATTTATTGTAAATTAAAAATAAATAATTCTTTATCCCAAATGTACGCGTAGGAATTATAATTGGCTCTATTTTGAATTAAACCACAATTTCTACCAAAATGTAAAATATTTTATTTCTCGTTTCTTCTTATTTTTGTTATAATTTAGTAAACACGACTCAGTATAATATTTTACACAAATATTATTTGGATATTTGTCTGTTAGGCTGTGAAAGATACGCGAAAATATATTTTTTAGTTTCTGAGTTATTGCATTTTGAAAATGAGAAAAAGCTCTTTGGATCCTTTCTTTAGATAAAGTTGTTAAGCTATTCTTAACATAAAGAACGAGTTTACATGCTAAACTTAATTTTATGTCCAAATTCCTTCTATATTACAAATTTCATTCAAACCATCACATCCTCTATACCAGACTGAGCATTTATTGGTATATAAACTATGTACTTTCATTCGTAGAACCAAAAGTATATTTTTCCTAATCAAGCTCAAATTCCTTCAATTTATTTCTTATTATTTATTATATTTATATTAAAATTATTTGAATTTTACTTTATAATTTTTTAAAGTAACATTTAAATTTTGATTTAATTTTTGTAATTAAAAAACGACCTTTAACTAAGTATTGTAATTTAGGCATATATTCGTTTCTTTTTATTAAATAAAATTTTTTTTAATAAATTCCAATTTTTGGTACCACTTTTAGATTCGAAACATTCTATACAAATTTTGAAACATTGTTGCTAAGCTAAATTTTTTAGGAAACTAAAATTAAAACATCCTAAAAACTAGTTAAGAAAGGAAATATTAAAAATATTTTTTACTCGAATTATTCAATTAATCGGCATAATTTGCTCGAATAAATTGTTACTCGAAATTCTGGATTTTAATTTAATCGAACAATTATTTAATTTTCATTTGTCGATTAATCGAACAAACAATATTCGTGTGAATACCCTATTAAGGTCGGTTTCATAAAGGCTTACGTAGAAAGAGAGTTCATATATATATACACATCAAAATAATAGCTACACGTAGAGGGATGATATTAAAATGATGATAACTTGGAAATTGCTAAATCGCGTTTGTTTACTTTAAAAATCTTACAATTGAGAACAAGAGAGATACAAAATTTGACAGTTCATTGAAGGGAAAATTGATGAAAGTTGCTGGCTGTTTTTCTTCCATCAACGTCCATCAGCAAAAACATATGTTGAAACGAGAGTAAATGATATAGTCGGTCAAGCCCGACCATATGATACCCTACACCATTGTGTACATAATGTGAACTGATACTCATAAGTGTAAAATAAACATACGAATATCGAATATTACGTTGATGCTGACATTTATATGAATTTATTCAATTTTGGGTGATTCCCAAAAGAGGGCCTTATATGGGAGCTATGGTAAGTTATGAACCGATCTTTGTAAAATTTGGTACTATCGTTTATATTCATATAAAACTCATTTGTGTCAAATATTAGCTTGATACTAACATTTTAATGGGATTTATGCCCGTTAAAGTGATTTTCTGAAAGGGGTTTATATGGGAGCTATGGTTAATTATAAACCGATCTTTTTAAAAATCGGCACACTTATTTAAACTTATGTGAAACTTATATGGGCCAAATTTCATTAAAATGTTGCTATATTTAAGGGATTTATGATCGTTAAACCCTTTTCCGGGAGGACATTTGTATGGGGGCTAGGTGAAATAATGGACCGATCATAACCAATTTCAATAGACCTGTGTACCACATTTCATTAATTTTGGTTCAAAAATGCGACCTGTAGTTTGATTACAAGGTTTACATCGTTAAATCGACTCAGAAAGTGATTCTATGCGGATTGGTATAAAATTGGGTCTTAGACCAATATTTTTGGGTGTTACAAACATCACCACAAACGCATAATACCCTCCCCACCTATGGTGGTGTAGGGTATAAAAAACACATTATCAATTGTTTACAAATGTATTCAAAGAGAATTAAAATATAAAAACTCAAATTCTAAGAAAAGTAAGAAAAATAGATGTAAAAAAATATTACACAAATACTTAAAATTCATATTTGTTTAGATTTATGTTATAAAAATAGATAAAAATTCATTTATAAAATTTTTTATTTTCTGTTTAAAATCATTTTAAGAGATGTTAGCGTTTTTAGTTAAGGATTTTCAGCTTTTTTATTGTTTTGGTTAAAAACAATATTTTAATAGCATTAAATTAAACGTTTATAATTTAATGTTATTAGCAAATAATATTTAATATTTTTAACATTTTGCTTTTATTTTGTTAACAAGATAGAACAAAATTACTATGTTTTTATTTTTGTACATAGATTAGCGTTTTTTTAATTTAATGAGGGGACATTACTTTTTGTTGTTTATATACAAAAACTTGTAAATTGATTTTTACTCTCTCAAAAAAAGTTGCTGGAAAGTACACAAACCTACAATTAAAAAAATACAAATTAAATAACTGCATCTATTATTATAACAACAATTTTTATACCCACCATCAAAAAGATGGGGGGTATATTGATTTTGTCATTCCGTGTGTAACATGTCGAAGGAATCATCTAAGACCCCACAAAGTATATATTTTCTGGGTCCTGGTTAGATTCTGAGTCGATCTAGCTATGTTCGTCCGTCGGTCTGTCTGTCTGTTGAAAGCAGGATAGAGCTCGAACGGGGCAACGTAGAAAACGAAATTTGGCACAAATATTTATCTTATATAAGTTTAGTATTGAAAATGGACAAAGTCGGTTTATAAACAAAAAAGTTATGGGATAAAATCTAGAAACACAGGTTGTCCGTTAAATACACTGAAAAAAGTAATTTCAACTAATGAAGTTCATTATTTTTTCTAAGAATTTATTAACTTAATGTACGAATTCATTGCTTCAATGAAAATATTTATTTAAATTCAATAAAAAAATTAACGCTATTATGAATATTACATTGAAATCAATCATTAAATTTATTTCTTAATAAAATATGTAAATCAGTTACTTGGTTTAATGTATTAGTTCATTGAATTAAAAATATTGTATACATAAAAATATATAATGAAAATATTAATTAAATTATGTTAAAATAATTGCTTTCTAACGGGAAATAAAGTAAAACGAAAACAAATACGAATCAGTTTTCTTTTATCTCTTAACAAGATATGACGCGTTTTAAACAAAAGGCAAAAAATAAAAAAATCAGTGTTAAAAACGAAAATAATTAAAAAGTAAATAAGTTATAAATCGAATTATTAAAATACATAAATATAGATTTCTTCACACAGGAGAAGTCCAGCAGCATAATTAAATGCACCAACTTAAATAAATTACCCAAAAGCAGGAATTTGTAGACTTGCCTTCCTAACACGTAAGTTTAATAATGTTTATGATTTTTAAACAGTTTTTAAATATTAAATTTCATTTATATTTGTGTAGATAAAACCACTAAGACGTAGAAGATTGTGTTATTAACCTCAAATACCAGGGTTTCAAAAGATATTGTGATTTCAAAACCAAGAGAATTCTATTCGTAAGTATACATAAATATATAAAATATTTTAATTGAATTCTTAACAAAAATATATTACAGTGATTAAGATTTGGACGCTACATCTGGTGATCGTCAAAATGAGGGAATTTCTATAGACAAAATATTTTAAGGAATTGAACGAATTTTAAAAATTTTATTTATAATTTTTTTTGTTCAGGATAATGTTGTCATATTAATGTTGCATCTAAATAAATATTCCATACCATCATTGAGCAATATAGAGGACAAAAGGAATTACTATATTACTATAAATGACAAAGTAAACACAATCACATCTGTAACATGCATTTTGTTAACTTACATTTTTTAGTGAAATATAATATTTTTATATATATTAAGAAAATTATATTTAATTTTTGCTTATATTAACTCAATATCATATAATTGGAAATAAAATAAAAACCAACAATACAGAACAAGCCTATTATTATAATGCATTTTTAATGTATAGATTCAATCAATGTACTGTTCACTGGAATTATTTATTTTATTTAATGAACGTGTTTATTGATTCAATATAAGAATAAATTTAATCAATGAACTTGTACATTGGATTTTAATATTAATGTATGGCAATACATTGTTTCAATGAACCTGTACATAGGGTCAAAATTAGTGCACAAATTCATTGAAACAATAAACTTTTTCATTGTATTTATGTACCTTTTTGGTTCAGTGTACTTTTCTGGTGATATTCCTTCAATAAAAGCACGTACGACAACGAAATTTTGTATATATAGTTCGGAGATCGATATAAACTCGGAAACCAAAAATGGGCGTGGTCCGCCCACCTCCCATATAAGGTGAAAATCAACGAAATAGTGTTCAAATAGTTCAAGGACAAATGTAAAGTCGGAAACAAAAAATGGGCGTGGTCCGCCCACTTTACAGCCCCCTTCCATATATCGTAAAATTTGAAAAAGTTGATGGTGGGTATATAGATTCGGCCGGGCCGAATATATTCGCGCTTGTTGGTACTTAAGTCGAAAACGTACATGTAATTCAGTTTTAATGCATATACTTGTCATATTTTGTCATTGATGTAGCATTGCCAGATCAAATTGTTTACTAAATAAAAACTAGTCGAGTGTTTCTTAAAAATTTTCCGAAGTTATCACCACTTAAATATCAACTTGTAAAGTGTATCTATTATTTTGAGCAAATGTATATACAGTAGCTCAAAGTCATATTGGGACACTTACTATAGTCAACAGTTTATCGAATATTTCGTCAAATGTATAAGCATTAAAACAAAATGTTTACTATAGTATATTTTATATTGTAATAGTTTATTTAAAACAGAAACAAACAATTCAATAGCTATTATATTAAGAAATTAAAAGCAAAAAAACTTAAATAGCATATAAACTTCACATCAAATTAATAATGGGACAACATTAAATAAAATATAAACTTAAGTGTTATAAATTATAATTAGTATTTAGTATTACCACTTTTAATCTATTTGGCATTGATTCCACAAGTTTCTGACAATATTCAGGTGATATCTGTGACCATTCTTCCTTCAGAGCCACAACCAGTTCATTTTTGTGTGAAATTTGCCTACTTTTCAATTTTTGCTCCAAATAATTCCACACGTGCTTTATCGGATTAAGATCCGGTGAATGTGGTGGTGTTTCAAGCACGTGTGGGCAATTGTAAAGCAACCAGCTCCGAAGCTTTATGCTTGGGGTCATTGTCTTGGTAGAAGTTTCCAATTTCCAAGACCTAGTTTTTCTGCAGTTGCAGAAAGATTTGACTTTAATAGATTAATATAGTATCGGTGATCTATAATCCCTTCAATTATGTGAAGATTGCCTGGACCAGCATCTGAAATTGCACCCCATACCATAACTGACCCTAAACCGTGTTTCACTGTTGGTCTTAAATTTTCGTTCTAAGAGCTCTGTATTCGGTTTTCTCCATATGTATGAACTAGACTTGGGAATAATATTTCATTTTGGTGAATCGTTCGTTATCGGTCAGTACGACTGACTGAAATATTTCTTTCTTTTCTTTCATCTTTCATTTACTGAAGTACATATTGAACAGAGACAAAAAAAAGATTCTTTCTTTTATTTCATCTTTCATTTACTGAAATATGAATGAAATAGAAACGAATGAAAGATGTTTTTTTTTTTTTTTCTTTCATCTTTCTTTTTCTGAAGTATGTATGAAATAGAAACCAAAGAAAGGTTCTTACTTGTCTTTCATTTACTGAAGTAGGAATGAAATGGAAAGGAATGAAATATGTTTTTTTTTTTCTTTCTTTTTTTGTGAAACAACTATGTCTAATGAATGGTTAACCATTTTTTTTATTTAGTTATTTTGAACATACCACATTTGTGTATTATTTACATATTTTTTTGCCGGATGAATTCACATATTTAAATCAGCTGAAAAAAATATGAGAAGAAAAGAATGAAATATGAAAGAAATGTGAAAAGTGAAACATAAACATGAAAGATTGTGAAGTATTTCATATCTTTCATTTAACTGAATCGTTCAATTGAAATATTTCTTTCATGAACGACACAACTCTAGTATGAACGTCCATCCGAGCCAATATTTACTCTCATCAGTGAATGAATTATATTTGTTTCTGTACTCCCTTGCGAACTTAACACGTTTTTGCTTATTAGCTTTATTGATGAAAGGCTTTTTCCTAGCCACTCGACCATGTAAATTGTGCATTCTAGCACATTTCTGATAGTCTCAGGATTTGCTTTTTTCCCTAAATGCATTTCAGCCTCGGAGGCAAGTTTGGGAGCGCTTAAATTCGGTTTTGTTTTGATTTGCCTTACTAGCCATCGCTCATCCATGTCTGAAAAATTTTACGTTTGCTTGATTTAGGAAGATTATCATAATTTTCCGCATTTGCATAGCGCTTCATAATATTAAACACCGTAGATTTAGGTTTATTTACTATTTCTGCAATATTTCTTATTGTTTTTCCCGTTTTGAAATGTTCCATTATTAGTTGCCTAATTTCTGAAGATGTCTGCGAACCACGAGGAGCCATATCTAATAAATGTTTTTTTAGCTGCTTAAAACTGCTTTAATAAACTCAAGCTACTACCAATTAATGTTTTTTTTTCTTTTGTAAAATATTCCGTTATAACACGCTAAGAAAAAAAGGTTGCCATATGTCCCATTATTACTTTGACGTGATATTTTCATGTTGCTTGACTTTTTTGTTATTTCTTTGTTTTTACAATAATAATTAAACTTTTTTTATGATTTTAATAAACAGTTGCATTAGTAGTAAAACTATGGTAAAAGTTTAATTTCTCAATATATCATATCAATAAAATTCTTTAAATATATAAATTACACATTTTGTCCCATTATGACTTTGAGCCACTCTATATACAGTACTGTGCAGAACAAAGTCAACAAAATTGGGGTAAACTCAAGAATAGTTGTATTTTTTACAATATTTGATTTATAACAAAAATAGTTTACGAAATTATATACATATTTAAAAATTAACAAAAACTCAAACTTTTATAGAATTTTAACTTTGTCTATTAACAAAAACTTGATTAAAAACTACAATCTTCATATAATAGTGTGCGCAACAATAGCAAAATATTGATATTTTGTTTAGTTTTGTTCTATATGTTATATTTTCTGTAAAATTAAGCAGTTTTAACGCGATTAAATTGTTAGTTGATTTCTCTAGAATGGTTTCCATTTAAACTTGTGGACTACACAAAACTTTGGACTGCACTAATTATGAAGCCGCATAAAAAATAGTTCATAGGGGTTTGCGACTGAGTATCAGACCACATGATTAAAATATTTTAAGTAATTATGTTTGATCCAATCCTTCAAAAGTTTTAAAATGTATTTCGTATTTTTTCATGCAAAAACATATAATTAAACAGGATATTTTTCTATGAATGACGAAATTTTGTGTGCCTTTTAATAACCACTGGTTAACAAAAAATCCTCCCCCATAGACGAATAGTTAGACTTGATGTATTTTGATGTGCTAAACACGAATCTGCTTTCAGTTTTTTTCCATCAGGTCTGGATTTTTTTTATTGGCGTGTCTAATATTTCGCCCATAGTAAGACCATTACTCTAGTATATTTTCTCATAACTCAAGAACGGCGTGTACGATTGATTAGAGTGATACACCGAAAGATGCGTACTAAAAATATCTTCAAATTTCCCGAACTTAATAGTTTCGGAGTTATTTTGAAATAAGTGTCCGAAAAAATCATTTTCATACAAAATTTAAAATTTGTTTGTTACTAAAATTTCTTTTAATAAATGAAAACCTATAAAATGTTACAGTTTATCATCTTTATCTTAAAGCTGGTAATGCTGCGAATAAAATAAGGTATGTTTCTTCAAAATTGATGCATAAATATTGATTTTATTCACAGTTAAGTAAAAATACCCATGTTACATACAATTGAGTGGAAATACAGTGGTGACCAAAAAAAAATTTTTTATTTTTTCATGAAACAAAAATAGGTGGACTAGGTGGATTCTGACGAGTTAAACAAGAATCTACATTCACTTTTTTTCTATCGGGTACTAATTTTTTTTTTTATGTGCATGACTAATATCATCACCTTATTCGACGGATACACTATAAAATTCGAGAATTGTTTGTCGAACTTAGGCTATAACTCAAGAACCCTTTCCACGATTTTGATAAGTGATACATCTAAAAATGCATGCGAAAATTGTCTTCATGGTATGTGAACAATATTTTTCATTCGCTCCAGAATTAGAGAGTTATGGATCAAAATTTTCACCACTTTTCACAAAAATTAATTTTAAAATTTTCTGTACTAATTACCGAATAACTACGGAAATATTAACTGAACAAAAAATTATATAAATTCAGCTCAAAGACAATTTAGGTCACTATATATTAAAGTTCAATTTATCTTAACTGGACAAACTGTTCTCGAGTTATACAAGTGTGACTGCCTAAAGGCGTGGTCATAATAGTCATGCCCATAAAAAAAAATCAATACGTGATAGAAAAAAACTAAAAGCTGATTCTTATTTAGCACGTTGAATTCCATCTAATCCAACTATTTTTTATTTAAGACGAAAAAAAAAAATTTTATTTTTTTGCCCACTAGTGTATTTCCACTTAGCTATAGCTATGCATGGGTATCCAAACTTAACTGTGAATCCAATCAATGTTTGTGCATCAATTTTTACAATATGTGGCTTTATTTACTCGCAGTTTTGCCAGCTTTAAGATAAAGGTGATACACTTAAATATTTTCGATGTTTTCACTTTTAAAAAAAAGTTTTAGTTAAAAAAAGAAATCTTGAATTTTGCATGAACAAATTTTTTTCCGACACATTTTTCGTAATATCTCCCAAACTATTGAGCGAATGAAAATTTGATAGTAAAGCGACTTAAAGCCAATGTTATTCCACATATTTTGGTGTATTATTTATATAAATCGTGCACACCGTTCCCGATTTATAGTGAAATATACTCGAGTAATCGGCTAAATAAGCGCAATAAGCATGTTAAGCAATTCCATCTAGTCTGCATATTTTTTTTTTTTTTTTTTTTTTGAAGGAGCTCAAAAAATTTTTTTTTGTCGGCCAGTGTAACCTATTAACCTAAAAATATCCAAATCTGATTAGATTTCTAAGCAAAGCCCATAGGGTTTTCACTAAAATTGAAGTACAGTCATAATTACATCTTCACTGAACCAAAAGGTACATAAATACAATTAAAAAGTTCATTGTTGCAATGAATTTGTGCACTAATTTTGACCCTATGTACATGTTCATTCAAACAATGAATCGTCATACATTAATATTATAATTCAATGTACAAGTTCATTGAATAAATTTATTCTTACATTTAATCATTCATTAAATAAAATAAATAATTTCAGTGAACAGTACATTGGTTTCAATGAACTCATATTTTGTCCCAATGAAACTATTCATTAAAAATGTATTATAATAATAGGCGTGTTCTGTACTTCTGGTTTTTATTTTATATTAAATGATTAAATTATATGACATGGAGTTAATATAAACAAAAATTAAATATAAATATAAAAATATTACATTTTACTTAAAAATTTAAATAAACAAAATGCATGTTACAGATGTGATCGTGTACGCTTTGTCATTTATAATAATATAGTAATTCCTGTTGTCCTTTATATTGTTCAATGATGGTATGGAATATCCATTTAGATGCCACATTAATATAACTACAGCATTATCCTTAACAAAGAAAGTTTATTAATAAAATTTTTAAAATTCGTTCAATTGCTTAAAATATTTGAACTAGTTACCTTTAAATCTTTTTGGTCTATAGAAATTTCCTTATTTTGACGATCACCAGATGTAGCATTCAAATCTTGATCAGTCTGTAATATATTTTTATTAAGAATTCAATTAAAATATTTCATATATTTATGTATACTTACGAATCGAATCCTCCTGATTTTGAAATGGCAATAGTTTTTGAAACCCTGGCATTTGAGACTAATAACACATTCTTCTGCATCTTAGTGTTTTTATCTACATAAATATAAATGAAATGTAATATTTAAGAACTGTTTAAAATCATAAACATTATTAAACTTACGTGTTATGAAGTCAAATCTCCAAATTCCTTCTTTTGGGTAATTAATTTAATTTGGTGTATTCAATTATGCTGCTGGATTCCTACTTTGCGAACTAATTATATTTATGTATTTTAATAATTCGATTTATCTTATTTAGTTTTAAATTATTTTCGTTTTTAACATAACACTCATTTTTTTTACTTTTTGCTATTGTTTAAAACGTGAGTTTCTTGTTAAAAGATTGTTTTCATTTTACTTTATTTTGAATGGAATTTATCATTGGTTCAATGCTTTTGTTCATTGTGTAATGCTTCTTCTTAATTAAATCAATGTATTAGTACATTGAATAAATTAATTCAATGAACTAATACATTAAATCAGTTAACTGATTTACCTATCGTAATAAGAAATAAATTTAATGAATGGCTTCAATGTAATGTTCATAATAGCGTTAATAATTTCATTGAATATTTTCATTGAAGCAATGAATTTGTACCTTAAGTTAATAAATTTTTGGAAAAAAATTAATGAATTTCATTTAATGTACTTCATTCATTGAAATTAATTTTTTCAGTGTTGTCTGTGCCCAAAATCATTTTTTGGAAATGTGCAGAGATGTGCACTAGGACAGTATACCGTGTTTGTCGAAGTTGCGTATCAAAAGCAAAAAAATTTCCACAAATTTATATCGATTTTTTTAAGTAAATGGCAGTTTTACAGCAAAAAACACAAGTTATACAATACTGCCTAAGTAAGGTTTGAAAATTTATTTTGGAAGCACAATTTTAAAATATTTCTTATTATTTACGAAATTTTTTTTTATTTTACGATACAACTTTGTATTTTTACGAATATTTTTTCTTATAAATACAAAAGCAATTGCAACTTATATAATAATTTCATATTAATAAAATGTGATTTTTATTTAAAAAATCGTATTTTTTAGATTTAGAATATTAATTCATATACACATATTTTATATTTTTTTAAGTTATATAAAATAAGTAAATGTTAAAATTAAACATTGTAATTCAGATAGAATACTTAAAGGGACAGACAAAACTACGTTATTAAGTCTTTCTTTTTTAACATATTTTGTTTATACACATTAATATTTTTTGAAACAGCTCTTATTGGCCTTGACAGCGGTGCATATATATATATATATATATATATATATATATATATATATATATATATATATATATATATATATATATATATATATATATATATATATATATATATATATATATATATATATATATATATATATATATATATATATATATATATATATATATATATATATATATATATATATATACAGGCGCGGATCCAGCCAAAGCATTTGGGGGGGGAAATTTTTTTATCGTCACTGGAAAAATTATGGTTTTATATATAATTTTTGAACAATGAAAATTTAACCATTCATTTTTTTATTTTCTTACTTAGATGTAAAATTTGAAGTCAATCTGATAACACCGAAACAAGTATCCAATAAACAAACGTATTAATGAATAACTCATTGAATAAAATTTTTTTTTATTTTCAAATCTCACCAAAATTATTATATCAATTACTATAAAAAATTAAAAATAGAAAAAATGTTCGAGTTAAAGAATTTATTAAATCAATCAAGTAGATGATTAAATGAATTAGAAATTTTTATTTGTGAAATAAAATCTTACTTAAATTCAATTTTTACTGGAATATATTAAATGTTAATTGAAAAGTGTACGGTAATCATTTTCACTGCAAAGAGGATCGTGATGAAAATCTAGTGAAAATTATGTAAATAAATCACTTTATAAAATTTCATACTATTTCAGTCTAAAATTTAAAATTTTTAAAATTTTAAATTTATCTAAGAACAAAATGAGTACTTTGTTTTCATTTAATCTCTGCTACAAGGTTATATTTTTGTAGTTTTACTCGAAAAACGATTTACTTGAGTACATCACCAACCAATTTTCGAGAAAATTTAAAAAAAAAAAAAACAATTTTGAGATTAGTTGCTGAACTAAAAAATTCGTAGCTCCCTAAATTTTAGGTTAATTTTAGATTTTTTAATTGATTAGGAAGAACCTAGCTTTTAACTACAGAGTCATTCCATTTAAAACCAACAGGAAAAATTACGATTTTTGACTTTACATCTCCGAATTTGATGATATTTGGTACAATCATTATTCCTGTCAAAATTAAGACTAATTCAAATTTCAGTGCAAAATAGCTTAAAATATGTATAAATTTGTATAAACAAAATTACAAATACCTTTTAAAGTATTTATGATATGATAATTTATTGAGATTTCATATTAAAGGTATCAAAATTAACTTTAATATGACGTATAACATGATTTTTATTTCAACATCAAAATGGTCCATATCTATATCAATTTTTCGTTTAAGGGTAAATATTTCGAAAAGTGGTCTTTTTAAAATTTTAAAAAAAATATATCTTAATGATGAAAATGTTCTATAACTGTGGAAAGTATCATTCTGGGTTTCACAATATTTTAGGAGTTATTACCGCAAATGTCATAATGAATACGAAATATTTATTGCAATTCGAATTGTTTTGTTTGTAATAAAATAGAAAAATTGCCAATTTCTTCCAAAAATCATCCAGATGTAATAAAATTCGGCAAGAATAATATTGAAGCTGGTAACGCAAATGCCGTGTTTAAGTTTAAAATGAGAAAAATTGTTTTTTTAAAAATACTAATGTCTTCCAAATTATTTACGTTACAACGTTCATTGAAGTAAATGTAATTAAATTACCTTTAAAATGATACCTGATATATGTTTTTATGTTCAATTTTATTGGTGGATAATTCGCGAATTAAATTTAGCGGTCACGTATTTCAAAAAGTGGTATTTTTAAATTCGTGAAAAATATATATGTGGATGATGGAACTATTTTGAATGTTCTATGTAAATATCGTGATGGGATTGTACCAAATATTATGAAATTCGGAAGAGGTAAGAAAATCAGCTGGTGATTTTAAATGGAATGACTCTATATTATTATATTATTATATTATACTTTTCTATTTTAAAACTTCAACAATGATGGATTTTTTTTTAGACTGAAAACAATTATTTCTTTCTATCGTCTTAATGATATTTTGTTTACAATAAAATGAGATGCCAATCTTTAAAATAGTTTAAAAAATCAAAAATTCTATCAACAAATTTTTTATAAAATCGAGTAAGCTCTTTTTGCCTAACTAAAAAAACTAAATCTTGCTATATTCACAGCAATAATGTTGTTAAATTAATTGCATATTGCATATTTTTTATTGACTTTTATAAAGAAATTATTATTCCAAACCAAAGAAATAAATACGACAACGAACCTGATTATTCTACTTTCAAAAAAGCTTAATAGAAAAAATACAGGAACTTAAAAAAAATATAAGCATAACTCCAAATTTTGAGAGGCATTTAAAAAACTAATTTATAATGCTAATTATGTCATTTCCCGAGTGATTTTTCAATGTTATAGAGTGTATTTAAAAATTAATTTCTAAATATGAAAATTGTTCGCACAGATGTAAGACAAAAAGTACATCTCTTTAGGAAAGCAAAAAAAAAAAAACAATTTATTTTCTTCAGTACAATTTTCAGAAGGTTTAATAGAATATTTGGGGAAAATTAAGCGAAAAGTATTATTTTTGCCATCATCTTCCAGGAAAATGGTAGACATTTTCTTGAGAAAATGTTAAATTAATGGTTTTTATTTGAAGAATTATTTTTTTAACACAAAATTATGAATATTTTAAATAAACATTTTTTAAATATTTTTCTTGAAAAATTACAATTTTCAGACTTTAATTATTTCATTTATTAATTAAATCTGTATAGGGAACCAAAATTCCCATCATATGTAAAATTTATTAAATCTAGAAAAAAAATATTATTTTTTGTGTAAAAGAGCTGGGAAAACATTTGTGTTCTTTATTAAAAAAAATTGTTAGCATTTATCAAATTTTTTCTGTGTAAATGCATTTCTTTATTTTTGATGTTAAAAAATTGCTTCGTACGAAATTTGTAAAAGATTCTGATTTATAAAATAAAAAATATTTTTCATAAAGTCAAAATGTTTAAGTATTATTAAAACATTAGTTAGTGTAATTTCTATATGACTGATGAAACTAGCACTTACACAATAGTTTTTTAATTGACATATACATTTTTAATCGTATGTAAAGTTTAAGCTGGAATTGCATTTCCTATATTTCTTTTATTAAGCAAGTCTTAATTTTAAAAACCCATTTATTACCTTAAAAATTTTCGAAGGAAAAGTAAGATAAATACTTTTTTCTAAACATAGTTTGGCCGTTCTTATACTATCTTGAGGATAAATTCATTTTGCCTTCTTTTATTTTCACTAAAGAAAATTTTTCTTAAAGATTTTTTTATTTTTTCCTTTTCCTATAGTAGATTTTTAATTTTTCTTAGTTCGAAATCCATTTTGGGGGGGAAATTTCCGATTTTCCCCCCCCCCCCGTGGATCCGCGCCTGTATATATATATATTTAAGTAAAACTAAACAAAAAAATAAAAATAATAAAAAAAGCATACAAGTTTTTGGACCTGAGCAGCTCAAAATGATGAATTCGAATCTTCACTAATTTTTTCAAAATTAGCTTTCAAAAAAAAATATCATGCACCTTGCACCATCAAACTTTTAAGTCTAAAATAAAAATGTCGAATAAAGAAAACTATGTTTAAAACATATTCGATATACAATTTTGTAATATTTATCCCTCCGTCAAGAATATCTCCAAAAATAGTCTAATTCAATGATTAAATAATATGAAAAAATTCTATGTATTATTTATGTATTATTGAAATCCAGATAAAAATAAATTATTTTTCATTGTTTTCCTAACAGATTTAAATTTTTTCTTATTTTAACCTTTGACTTCCGTACTTTAAAAGTTATAGTTCTCCAATTTTTTTAAACTACAGAATGTATTTCCCGACATATGTATGTTTTACATATATAGTTTAGTTTGAACATCGCTTCCAAAAAAGTTGAATTTATATCTGAAAAACTACAAAAAATGCCGTTTTGCTTATTTTGACTTATTTTTAAATATTTTTTTTTGTTTGTTTTTATGGAAATTTGTTTAACCAACTTTTTTAAAGTTTTAAACAGAGTTTGTTCTTGGAGATGTCAAGAAATAGCTGATAAACATACAAAGTTCTGAAAAAATTTCGAATAAAATAAAAAAGCCTGAATAGAAACCAATTTAGCAGATTTGTAGACATATTTGTTACTAAATTGGTAGAAAACGAATTTTAGTTTTATTTTCTTACATCAAAAAATGTCGACAATTTAAACAATTCAATAGAATTAAACTTAAACATTAACAAAAATTATTCTTTAGTTTATCAGTTTGTAATTGCTTCGACAAATTTTGTAAAATTAATTTATATTAAAGAAAAAGCGTACGTAATTTGATGGAAAGTTTAAATTGATACGAAAACAATATTATCTTCCGCGATTGGTGCGAGAGCTTTTTTATGACCGCGAAAAATTTATATCACATTTCTTTTTACCTTTACATGCTTTGGTATTTTGGATATATAAAAAAGTGCAAAAAGTTATAACCCTAATGTACATATGAATGTACATATATATTCGGACCTTTACGTTTGCTTTTGTATCGCCAGATATTTTTATACACATTTTTTGGTACACATACATATTTAATGTTTGTGTACCAAAAAATATATTTTTGTTCAAAATTATTATTATTTTTTTTTTTATTTTTACATGATCACATGACGATTAACCAAAACAAACGTCAGAAGAATATAGACTTTTCCAAAGTGAGTGAAAATAAGTATGCCGAGATAAACATGTTTCGATGTAATTCTGGACAAGCTAAGATATGTAGATGTATAGAACATAATAACTAGGGTCGGATTTATATGCAAATGCATGTTTTTTTTTTTTTTTTTTTTTTTTGTTTTGTAGCATTTAGAAATGATCTTATGTTGTTATCTATCCGAATCAGATATTTTACTAAAAAATGGCATCGATTTGTTAGTGCATATTTTGTTGAAACTGCATATTTTTATTGCATATTTTCTTTGGTTTTTAAACATTTTTTTGTTACAATCTTATTTTTATATTTCTCATTTTGAGGTAAAATGCAAGCACCCGAAAACTTTTTATTTTTATTTTTCAATCAATATAATTATATATATAAAATGAAAAAAATAATTTTTCATTTGTTGAGAAAAATATGTGAGGGATTTTTATTTTTTAATATAAATATTCATCATGATGAAAATAATAAATATCTTTAAAAATAAATATCAGTATGGAAAAAATTTCAAATTTCATACTTTTGTTTTGTTTTAAAAATATTTTTCTTTTCAATAAAATTGTTGTTTAAAATTTTATTATCCAATGAAGAAAGTTGAAAATAATTTTATACTTTTGTAATAAATATCACAAAAGATATTTATATTTTTTATTTCGATCATGATGAAAAAAATTAAACTATTGATGAAAATAAAAAAAAAAATAAAAATAATGGATGTTTTTTATTTTTTGAACGTTAAGGATTGTTTTTCGATTGAAAATTGTTTGATTCATATTGTAGAACTCGAATGTGTGAACAACGAAACAATTGCCCATAATCATGAGTCAGTTAAATTATTGGGAGAGGATTTTAATAAAAATCAAATTCTTTTATTTTTATCGGACGCGGCTCAATATATGGTAAAATCCGCAAAAGCTATTAAGATTTTTTATCCAAAAATTTTTGCATGTACCTTGCTTAGCCCACGCATTACACCGAGTGGCGGAGGAGGTGCGCAATAATTTTGATCACATTGATTCGCTGATTTCTTACGGAAAACAGATATATTTAAAAGCTCCTACACGCGTTGCAAAATTAAAAGAAGATTATCCCAATTTGCCACTTCCGCCTCAAACAGTTATTACGAGATGGGCATCTTGTCAAAAATGCTGTGGATGAGTTGAATGATAACGACTCTAAAGCTATAAAAAAATTAAACGAGTACCAACATCAAGCAATATTAAAAATAAACTCTCATTTGTTTCTTTCAACTATGGATTTCTTTCTGAAACTAATACTAAATTAGAGGTTTTCGATTCATTAAGTACTCAAATCAGTTTAATTTATAGTGCTATTGCAAAAATTGAAGCTGCAGAAAGCCCCGTTGCTGAAAAAAATAAAATTAAAGTTGCAAGCTGTTATTAAAAAGTAAAAGATTTGAGAAAATTAAAAAAATTTCAGAATCATTTACTTTACGTTCAGGAGATGATTCGTGTTTAGAAGAATACTCTTCTTCTGAACTACAATTATTCAAATATGCTGCTATCATTTCTGTTTACGTTGAAAGATCATTTTCTATGTATAACAATTTTTTACGCCAATCATTTAGTTTCATTTGTTTGAAAGCACTTCAAATAAATTGGCTTATCGGTAGAAACTCAACACTTACTTTAGATTGTAAATTGCACGGCCTCGGCGTCAAATATAGAAAAAATACAGAGACGACAAAACAAGATTTTGCGGATAATAACTGCGGCACCATGGTACGTCAAAAACTAAAAAATACATATGTATCCGTCGTATATGGCTTATTTGGATTTTTTCCGTTGTTAAAATAACTAGGGAGCGGGTTTTAATGCAAATGTATGTTGTTTTCTGGAGCATAATTTCAAATTGTGCTTATGTGAAGGCCTTTAATATTATTGAATTTCTTAAAAACGTACACAAAAGCATTCCATCTGAATCAATGCTCAAAAAAAGTTATTTATGTACACTAAACCGAAAATGAGTAGTAAATACGGTAAAATAGGGTGTAGAATTGAAGAAGAGTAGGTTAAATATCAACCAATAAAATCGTTATTCAATTCAACAGAATTTTTTGTTAATTTTTCGTAAGTTAGTTAAATCGACGAAAATTTGTCAATATGACTAATTCAATTTGTTAATCAAAAGGTAGTAAATTTGACAAATTTTTAGTCAAATATTATTCAAATTAACTAAAAATGTTATTCATTTTAAAAAAATTTTATTCAATTTAACTAACCAATTTTATTTAATTCTACTAAATTATAGTTAAATTGAATAAAAAATTTATTCAAATTAACTAATTTTTTCTTCAAATTGAAGAATGTTTATTCATTTTAACATTTTAATTTTATTCAAATTGACAAAATTTTGTCAATTCCAAAGAGCTGCACAGTGGTTCCAAAACGATTTTTTTTTTTTTGGAAATAATTCAGTAACTAAAGAAGAAGAAGAAGAACCATTAGAGGTATCTCAATAAAATTTCCTCCAAAGTTGCCCATCTCAGGTATGTCATTTTTTTTTTTTTTTAAATCGCCAAAAATTCATTTATGATATGACAGAAAAGAAATTTTATTATACATCGTCCTTGTAAATCTCTACAAAAAATACGATTACATGTGTAGGTTATCTCTTTTAGTTTAAGAGATATTCGGTCGAAATAAATTTTTACCTCATTTTTAGCCTCGCTTTTTTTTTTTTGCCCCTAGAATTTTTCTAAAATATTTGCCAGATTCCCTACAAAATTCTAAATAATGTTACTGCAAGAATCATATAATTATATGAATCCGTTAAAAAGTTACATTAATCTAAAGTTAGAACTTTAAAAAAATTTAAAATTTTTAGGGTTTTTTTTTTAAAAAAGTGGCAATATTTATTCAGTGATAAAATTAGTTTTTTGTTCTTATAATATATAATATAAAATTGAGCTTATAATTTTTTTAATGTTTTCAAAAAAGAAATCTTAATGTAAATGCGTGTAAAGTAAATCCGGAGGAGTATGGAAAAAAGGTCTGCCCACGAGCCCTATCCAAATTTAGTCAATTTCTTTTTTTGTTATTTTAATTGTTTAGCTCTATATGTAAGGTATACCCAAAAAGTATTTTCTGACGGAGGCCCCTTATAACGACAGGGTGACCATTTCAATGAAAAAAGTATATTTTTGAAGGAAGCTTTCCCCGAACTGGAATTTTGGGTATTTTGGAGTAAGAAATGGAATCGATTTGTTTTTTTTCTTTTAAGGACACATTTTTTTATATTATACTAAAATTTTATAATGATTTTATAATTAATTAATATAGATTTTATTTAAGTTCAAATATTTAATTTTTTTTTGAAAAATAACACTAAATACAAAAATTTTTCGTTCTTTGATCAATTTAAGGAAAAAAATTAGTTGGAATACTTCATTATTTATATATTATTATTTTTCAAGTAATATCCTTTCCAATGATACCAAATACTTGCATAAATCCTTTACACAATCGTTTAAATACTTACTGAAACTTGACCCCCCTTCAGCGAAATGTGCACATTTTCCTTAATTTCCATAGTAAATGTGTGCTGCATAGCATAAGTGCATAGCAGTTTCAACGTGTTTTTTTAAAATAATTTTGTGCAACTTTTGAACCGTTAAATATATTTCAATGAAATTTCACATAATTATTACTGAGGTAGTTTCCAACTATTTTGGAGAAGCACAAGTTTCTAGGTGGTCTTGGGGCAGGTGGTAGGACGTCCGAAATGGGTCACCTCGGATATTATATAAGAAATAATGAAAAGAGTTTACCACTTTCTGAGGTTCTCCTCCTGCCCACATACCAGCTAGAAACATGTACTCCTCCAAAATATTTGGAAAATACCTCAGTAATAACTATGTTAAATTTCTTTGAGATATTTTGAACTGTTCAAAAGTTAAACAAAGTTATTTAAAATGAAATTGAAAAAAATTGATACCCTTCACCATGTTACTTAATACCATATTACCATCTTACCCACAAATAATAAATTTTTCGCCTTCACGCCTAAATTTTTTTAACTACGAACATTTGAATACGAAAAAGAAACAGTCGTAGCAAGCATTGCTTTTTAAATATAAACAACAAAAATTGAATAGTTATACATTTTTGTATGTATGTATGTATGTATGTATGTATGTATGTATGTATGTATGTATGTATGTATATATGTGTGTATGTATGTATATGAATGTATGTATGTGTGTATGTATGTATGTATGCATGTATGTATGTATGTTACAAACTGACTGCATATACAACCACAATGCATATACAAACAATAACAAGAACTGCTGTTGCTAACTAAACAACTTGCCCATACAAAAAAAAAAAACAACAATAACAATGCTTAATATAAAAATGTTCCTTCGTATTTATTTTATTAATTTTTTTTTATTTTTTGGACCATATCTGTTGTTTTTGAGCAAATTGGGTTTCTGTAAAAAAACCGAAATTTTATAAAAATATTTATGACCAACCTGTTCAAAAGCGAAAGCCGTAGCTTATGTAGAGGCTACAAAAAGTGAAAAAACGCGTTTTGACCGATATCTGGAATATAGTGCACCGATTTTTTTTTTATTTTATACCTGTTCAAAAGCGAAAGCCGTAGCTTATGTAGAGGCTACAAAAAGTGAAAAAACGCGTTTTGACCGATATCTGGAATATAGTGCACCGATTTTTTTTTATTTTATACCTGTTCAAAAGCGAAAGCCGTAGCTTATGTAGAGGCTACAAAAAGTGAAAAAACGCGTTTTGACCGATATCTGGAATATAGTGCACCGATTTTTTTTATCAAAAAAATTATAAGAAAGGTTTTGAATTTTTCGTGCAGAAACGAATTCGCTATCTTTTATAAGAGCCGAGAAAAACCGACATGAAATACGATTTTTTGGGGGTATCTTCGTTTTTTTTGCCGATATCTCAGTTATTTATCAACCGATTTTGCTCATTTTTTTTTCCAAAGTCCCGTAGATTTTGATTGAAAACTTTTAACAACATATTGCAGATTCTTAAACTGCATTCCGTTTGCCGAATCGTGCTTTGGGATTTGAGAAAATATAGAATAAAGTCAAAACTTTAATATAAAATGGGTCAAATTCGAGAGCGTGTGTACCTTGACCACTTAAGTCATTGGGCTTGTTTTTTATTTTAAAGTCTTCTCTATGAAGATAACTTTCAGAAAAGTATGAAATTAATATGTTTTTGAAGAAAATTTTATTTAAGAGAAAAAAGAGTGAAGATACTTTTCGGCCAAAAAAACACAAAAACACAAAAGATTGCAATTTTCAAATTTAGAATCGCTTATTATTGGACTCAGTAAAGATATCGACTTCAAATTTTTTATTCAATAAATATTTTTGTTCTTTAATTAGATAAATAGGATATATATGAAAAAACTGGACCAAGAATTTGCAAAATTGAGGTAGTTAAAAATTCAAGTGCAAATAACTCAAAAACTATAAGAGATAAATAGGATATGCAAGCATATTTTTTGTAGGTCTTATCAGTGCCTACAAAAATGTATAAAAATATTTGAAATTGGACGAGAAACAAAAATTTGGCAAGCGATTAAAAAATTTTTATATCAGAGGTACCCAACTTTGAGCCCCTTTAGCTCCGCCCCTGAGGGGTCTGTTCAGTCCCCCTTCCAATTGTACACTCCTCTGCTATGCCTATACCAAATTTCAGCAAATCCAACCAGCCGATCAGAAGTTACAGATTTATTTCCAAAAAATTTCGATTCTTCCCCACTGTGTGTTGTTACACGAAATCAAAATAGCATTGTTAGGGCCGGGCGAAGTGGTACCCGCTATACAAAGTAAATACTAATTACACTGGCCAACAAAAAAAATTTTTTCGTTCTTCTTCAAAAAAAAAATAATAATAATAATAATAATATGTGGACTAGATGGAATTCCACATGCTAAACTTGAATCTGCTTTCAGTTTTCTCCCATCAGTTCGAGATTTCTTTTTATGGGCGTGTCTAATATTGCGCCGATTGTTCGAGTATATTTCACTATAACTCGAGAACGATTTATATAAATAATACACCAAAATATGTGGAATAAAATTGGCTTTAAGTCGTTCTACTAACAAATTTTTATCCGCTCAATAGATTTGGAGATATTTCGAAATAAGTGTCCGAAAAAAAATTGTTCATGTTAAATCAAGATTTCTTTTTTACTAAAACTTCTTTTGTTAAAGTGAAAACATCAAAAATATTTCAGTTTATCATCTTTATCTCAAAGCTGGCGAAACTACGAGTAAATAAAGCCACGTATCATCAAAATTAATGCACAAATCTTGATTGGATTCACAGTTAAGTTAGGATACCCATGCATACCTAAAGTTAAGTGGAAATACACTAGTCGGCAAATTTGTTTGTCTTAAATAAAAAAAATAAAGAATCAGCTTATAGTTTTTTTCTATTACGTATTGATTTTTTTATGGGCATAAAAAATATTGTTAACATACTTTGAAGACAATTTTCGTATGCATCTTTTAATGTATCATTTATCAAAATCGTGTAAACGGTTCTTGAGTTATAGTCTAAATTTGACAAACCATTCTCGAATTGTATAGTGTGACCGCTGAATAAGGTGATGATATTAGTCATGCACTTAAAAAAAAATCGGTACGTGATAGAAAAAAAGTGAATGCAGATTCTTGTTTAACTCGTTAAAATCCACCTAGTCCGCCTATTTTTGTTTCAAGAAAAAATAAATTTTTTATTTTTTTTTTTTTGCCCACCACTCTATTTCTACGCAATTGTATGTAACATGGGTATTTTTACTTAACTGTGAATAAAATCACGATTTGTGCATCAATTTTAAAGATACATACATTTTAGATGTTTTCATTTATTAAAATAAATTTTAGTAACAAAAAAATCAAAAATTTTGCATGAAAACTATTTTGTTTGGGCACTTATTATAATGACTAGCTGTTTGTACCCGGCGTTGCCCGGGTTTTCCGATATATTAAAAATATTACATTAAATTTCAGTAGTTGTCCCTTGGAATCAAAGACTAAATGTAAATTTAGAAAGCATTACATTAAAAACACTTACGGTTTTCAGAAATTACCCTATTTTAATTGCGTAGTTCGATTTCATATTTCGAGTTGAAAACAGAGTTTAAATCACTTAATAAATATTCCTAAATATATAAAATTATTACTTTGAACCGCATAGCCTTATGGTCCTGTGAGTGATATAATTACCTATGAAGTTTTATAGTTGAGATGGTAAAAATGGTCAAATATGTTAGGAGGTATTAGTATTTGCAGAATTATTATATTGAAAGTGTCAAATATTCGTGGAAATTTTTTTCAAAATACTAAGCTGCAATGAATTATTATATTAGATTATTATATATCAAGGCAATTATTTCAATGATAGCCTTCTTCTTTAAAATTCTTATTACTTTAATTAAAACTTAAGCAAATAATATCGTGTTTAAGAATTGTATCACAATAGCGAATAAATTGTGCTCATTTTCTATAAGCATGGATAACGTGATTGATATTTTTTTCTGAATGTTGTAATTTCCATCATACTCTTGGCACAGTACTTCAAATAGAGAACCTAAAGGATGTCTCACTAACGACAATTTTATGCGTTCACAATGGAATTTTCATAAAAATTTGCAGGTAAACATATTCTCTACGGAAAAATGCTTTTTAAGCAATTATCATCTCTAAGTATCAAACTACTTCTTATTAAAAATCTTAGTTATTTCAAAAGGTTGGTTTTCGTTGTAGTTAAATATTGTATCTATGATATATTCTCTGCTAGTTTAGATATCCAATATCCTTTCCTTTCCTTATTATTTATTATTTGGAATAATAAAGTGCAATCAAATTTTAGATTTTGATAAAAGCAGATCTCATAATTCCAAAAAATACCTAAAATAAAAATGCGTTTTTGAAAACGCATAATTTTTATATTGAATAGTTAAAATTTATAATCTAAAATAGTTCGTATTAAGAAATTACATTTAATTTTTCCTTAGGAGTAGTCTCCTATAATATAGCTTTCAGAAAAATTAGAAAGAACCATTTATTAATAAGGCTAAAAAATATTAATGCTGGGTGAGAACAGAAAATTGGCAACGATTAAAACTTTCATGTCAAAGGTGAGTATCCATATATCCATTCCTGAGTGGTCTGTGTAATATAAAAAGACTGCTACTGTTGTGCAAATTTTTACGTTTTTAAGACTGCTGATTAGATATTATAGATTTATTCAGTTCATTTAACTTTTGTAGTCAATATAATTAATACATGTAAAGCATGAACGCTTGAATAAGTAAATCATGTCAAATTTCAGAAGTATATCATAATGTTCAATGTTATAATGTCCTAGGATATTATGACACACAAAAAAGTGTCAGTGTCACTTTCAAAAGTGTCATTATGTCCAAGACCCAAATGACATAAAGTCCATTAAATGCATTTTGTCATCTTATTGAGAAAATCTTTAAATTAGAGAAAATATTGTTTGTAATACACCATAGCCTTTTGCCTATCTTAATGTGTATTAACAATAGGAATAAATTGTGACTTCAGTAACGTTAACAAAAAAACATCATGACATCCAAAGGAAAAGTTGTATACATTTTTATGAATTGAAGTAGATATTCTATTAAAATGTAAATAAAACATTTCTTTAAAAAAAGTGCAGGATTTGGTAACGCCTAAGAGTAATATATTTGTGCCAAATATAATGTTCATTTCTTCAGTAGTTTTGACGTGATGTCTCAAATGTGGGAAATAAATGCCAAAACTATACGGCATTTTATGAAATAGTTTAAACATGTACTACTTCAGTACTATATGAGTGTCATAAGATGTATAAGTTATTCCTCTCCGAACTATATGTGTCCCAAATTTAGAACCGATAAAATGGTTTAGTCAAAAATTTAGAAAAATCAAGTAGAATAATATGTGAAAAAGTGGGTGTAAAAAGTGCGTGACATCCAACAGCTAAATCTTATAAGTTTGAACGGTATACGTGTCAAATTTCAGGTAAATCCATTGATTTAAAAATAAAAAAAATCAAGCCAAATAATTTCTTAGAAAAAGTGGGCGTAAAAAAAAGCGTGGTATAAAATAAATAAATCGTATAAGTTGTAGTTGATTCAGAAATATATTTTTACCAAATTTAATGTAAGGCGGTTTAGCAAAAGTAAGTAATTATTTACAAAAAGTAGGCATAAGAAAGGGAGTGGCATCCAATAAATAGGTCTTTAAAGTATATCATATTTCTTAATTATAAGTGTTAAAAATGTACGTAAATGAATTAAAGGAATAGGAAACGAATGAATCAAATATAATTTTCACAAAAAGTAGGCGTTAAAATTGGCGTGGATTCCAATCAGGATCTGACTTAGCCTATAAAAACGAACCATCTGTGTGCCAAATTTCATGAAAATCGATTCAGTAATCTTGCCGTGAAAGAATACAAACAGTATCTCTATAGGATATAATTTTTGCAAAAAGTGGTCGTTAAAATGGGCGTGGCATCCAGTAAATAGGTAATTTAGTATTTTTCTTTGGAACTATTTTTGTGTGCCAAAATTTTGCGTGAATCAATCCAGGGAAAGGGTAAAAAACTAAGTCAAATATCATTTTTACAAAAAGCGGGCGTAAAAAGGGGCGTGGCGTACAATTTAAATCCCATATAGCCTATAGTTTCTTCCCGAAAACGAATAATCTGTGTGGCAAATTTCGTGAAAATCCGTCCAGTAGTTTTGCCGTGTTATAATAACAAACAAATAAATATACAGTCTCCTTAACAAAAAATGGGCGTAATAATGGGCGTGGCATCCAGTAAATAGGTCACTTATGTAGCCTTTCTAAGGAACTATTTTTGGTGTGTCAAATTTTACGCGAATTAATGAGGTGATGGGTTAAAAATTAAGTTAAATCAAAGCAAATATCATTTTTACAAAAAGTGAGCGTTAAAAGGGGCGTGGCTTCCAATTTGGATCAAACATAGCCTTCCTTCCCGAAAAGGAAAATCTGTGTGCTAAATTTCATGACAATCGGTTCAGTAGTTTTGACGTGAAAGAATAACAAACAAACAAGCCAACAAACAAACAGTCTCCTTTATACATATATATACTTATGTCAATCGTACTCACCGTTCTTGAGTTACGAGGAAATATACTAAATGGCCTTACTATATTAGACATAGAAAAAAAAAAACGCTGATGGAAAAAACTGATAGCAGATTCGTGTTTAGCACATCAAAATACATCAAGTCCAACTATTCGTCTATGGGGGAGAAGTTTTTTGTCGACCAGTGTTATCCGCATATCTTGAAAACTATTAGAGCAAAAGTGATCATATTTTGTATTTGTATTTAAAATTTTAAAGGGGATGGGTCGACGGGTAGTAGTAGCCCCACATAAAATTAAGATCTAATATGGCATCAAAAGGGATAGCAAAGCGCATTGGGTTAAGCTAGTATATGATAAAATAAGCAAAAGCAACTACGATGTTTTATCCATAAAATTATATATGTAAAACTTTATACTATAGTACTTTTTTTGATACTATTTGATACTAACATTCAAAAGTACCAAAGTACTACCTCGAATCATTTGATATTGTCAAACGATGAGCTTGATATTCCACAATTCGAAATGTTTAAATTAAAAAAAAATATTTTGGAGATATGTAGTTTTCGAATAGAATCCTGAATTTTAGGAGAATTTAAATTCAGTTTATAGGACAAAAAAAAAATAATAAAATATATTACAGAAACATTTGTAAACTTTACAATACACGAATAATCATTACTAAAAACTTTTATGCAATTTAAATTAAATTGAAGTAAAAATGTTCCGCATTTCAAAGACATCAGATAATAAATTATATTTTAACAAAACTAATTCTGAAGTGCTCAATTTTATTTCTGAAATAAAAATAAGTATAGCTTTATTTCTATTACGAACTTATTTTAAAAATTACTTATGAACCAAAGCATTTAAAATTTTATTTAGTTTTATTGTTTATTATGTTTTGTTTTAAATTAAATTAATTTAAATGGTATGTTTGCAAAATTAAAAAATGTATGCATGGGAGCTGGGTGAAATAATGGACCGATCGTAACCAATTTCAATAGGATTCGACGCACTGTGGGGCCAAACGCAAATTTGTTGGTAATAAATTTGTCTCCTAAACTACTGGCCGGATTAAATTGAAATGTATTGAAAAGTAGAGGAGGACCTAAGCTTTCAGAAAAATCATTTTGTAGTCACCCTGTGATAACACAAGATAAGCTACATGGTGTCAAAGTTGACTACCTCGGGTATGTAAAAGTTTTAAAAAATCGTAACTTCTAAAAATTAAGTCCGATTTTAAAGATTTTTATATTTCAGTAATGTGCTTGCCAAGATAAAGAAAAAATAAGCTTCTCACCTAAATTATCTCTTACTTGAATTTTTGATTTTTGCCTCGACTTTCTTTCGTTTTTCGGGAATAATTCCTGAGGTATATAAGGTAAATTTTTTTTAATACTCAAAAAAATTCTTATATATTCCAAAATAATATGCTGAAAGAATTTTTGGATTATCTCAATTCGTCTAGACGTGAAAAATATTCAAAGACAGCACTCTGAAATTAGTATGAAAAATTACAATTTTTTTACAAAAATATAATTCTTTAACTTTTTTCTCAAAGTTCTATTAATAAAAAAAATTGTCTTTATATATTTCAAAAGATAAGACTTCATAAATGGCTAATATAGACATTTTGAACTGATTTAGGCTGGCACGCTACATCCAGCATTGGTCAAAAATGGTAAATTTTAGAAAGCAGTTTAGTTTTTATCTAAATTGAAACAGTGAATTTGGTGAGAGTTGACTCAAGTCGTCAGCTTTGAGACCATGATATAATGCTTTTAAAACGATTTATATATACATATTATACATCAATTAATTGATAAATAAGTCTATTTTTATACTGTGATATTGTTTAAGTTTTTGGAAGGTAGTCGGAGTTTGGCTTTACAAAAGATTATTTTTTTGGTTTTTATACATTTATATATATATATATATATTTTTTTTATATTTGAAAAATTGCCAAAAATTTATTTGTAAGGATTTTTCAATAATTTTTGTAGGTATATATCACACATTACATAATAAATAATGGCTAAAGTGTTGTGCTTATATGTTTTTTTATACAATTAAAAATAGTCGTTCAAAAAGTTCACTTTTTTTTCATAAAATCTGCATTAGTTTTTGGCTGGGCGGGAAACAGTTTGGTGTCAAATCTTTATAAATCTATTTTTTGATAAAATGTCGTCAATAAATTTAAAAAAGCTCGCGTGACATTTTTTATTAAATGATAAAAATGATTTTTTTTTTTTTTCTAAATTTTACCATTTTCCACCAATTCGAATATAACAGAATTGATTTTTATTAAAAACTTTTTATAATTAGTTTATAACTAAAAAAGAATGTAACTCCTTTTTTGACAACAAAATGGCGAAAAATCGATAATCTTTAAATAATTTAGCTATTTGTTGTTAATAAAATAAAATATATTTCAAAAAAATCGGGTGAAATTTGGTCCCGCTATAACGAAAAAACTTCATCAAGGTAGATCAAAATGTAAACATTTTTATTTTTGAAGCCCAATATCTCGTAAACTAAAAGAGATAAGATATGCACACGGTAATGTTTTTTATAGATCTCTTTCAGTAGAATTCTTTCATGTAATCTATTCAGAATCATAACGAATCAAGATTGTTTTTAAAAATGTTCATACCCGAGGTGTCCAACCTTTTATTTCCATTTCATTCTTTGAATGGGTCACTGTACGACATTTATTTTCTTAACCACCCATTTATTTGTCAAAAAATTTATTTAACATATTATGGGCCGGTGATTAAAAAATATTACTTTTACTTCTAAAGAGCTAAATAAGTACATACACATCTGCTCAAAATAATAGATACATCCAGTGGGATGATATTAAAGCGACGATAACTTTGGAAAATTCTTCAGAGACAAATTTGTTTGTCTCCATAAAAATTGATATACTTTAATAAATTCAACTGAGATACTACAACATATTTAACGTATGGGCAAAAAGATATGGAAACAATTGTAAGGCAATGCACAGTGGGGCAGAATCGAAATTTTTTGGATATAAATCTGTAACTTCTGATCGGTTGGCTGGATTTGCATGAAATTTGGTATAAGCATAGCAGAGGAGTGTAAAATGTTAAGTTTGGAAGAGGGACCGTACAGACCCCTCAGGGGCGGAGCTAAAGGGGCCCAAAGTTGGGTATCTCTGACATACAATTTTTTTAATCGCTGTCGAAATTTTTGTTTCTCTTCCAATTTCAAATATTTTTATACATTATTGTACGCACTGATAAGACCTACCAAAAATAAGCTTGCATGTCCTATTTATCTCTAATAGTTTTTGAGTTATTTGCATTTGAATTTTTAAGCACCTCAATTTTGCAAAATCTTGGTCCAGTTTTTTCATATATATCATAGTGTTTCCGACCGATTTCATTAGTTTTTTCTTTTGCTAACTAAAGAACAAAATTATCTATTGAATAGAAAAAATCTTTACAGTGTGCAAAAATAAACGATTTTGAATTTAAAAATTGCAAAAATGGCGACTTTTTGTGTTTTTTTTTTTTTTGCCGAAAAGGTATCTACACTCAATTTTCTTTAAAATAAAATTTTCTTTAAAAACATATAATAATTTTATACCTTTCTGAAAGGTATCTTCACAGAGAAGACATTAAAATACAAAGTAAGCATAATAACTTAAGTAGTCAAGGTACACACCCTCCCGAATTTGACCCATTTTATATGAAAGTTTTGATATTAGTATATATTTTCTCAAATCCCAAAGCACGAATCGGCAAACGGAATGCAGTTTAAGAATCTGTAATATGTTGTTAAAAGTTTTCAATCAAAATCTACGGGACTTCGGCAAAATGTGGATTTCATAGCCGAAAATGTGAAAAAACTATTTTTTGGGATTTTCGTCGTTTTTTGGGAATTGTGGGATTCCTTTTCGGAAACACTAGGATATATATGAAAAAACTGGACCAAGAATTTGCAAAATTAAGGTGCTTAAAAATTCAAGTGCAAATAACTCAAAAACTATTAGAGATAAATAGGACATGCGAGCATATTTCTTGTAGGTCTTATCAGTGCGTACAATAATGTATAAAAATATTTGAAATTGGACGAGGAACAAAAATTTGGCAAGCGATTAAAAAAATTGTATGTCAGAGGTACCCAACCTTGAGCTCCTTTAGCTCCTCCCCTGAGGGGTCTGTACAGTCCCACTTCCAAACTTAACATTTTACACTCCTCTGCTATGCTTATACCAGATTTCATGCAAATCCAGCCAACCGATCAGATTATTTCCAAAAAATTTCGATTCTGCCCCACTGTGCAATGTAAAATAAATACTTTAACGCTTACAAAAAAATAAAAATAACTTAAAGAAATAGATCAGCATGAACTAAGTTGTAAATTTTATGAATGAAACCTACCTAATATAATGTGAAATGAGTAGAATTTTAAAGTAGAGGGTAAAAAATGGGTATAAAAATGATAATTAGCGTCTTCTTAATTAAAAGCAACATACAAATCCAAATATTTAAGAAAAAAAAATCGGCTGTTTTTATTGTGATTGGCGTTTAAAGAAAATTTGAATTTGAGAAAAATTTGCAGGAATGGCGGATTTGCCGAATTTGTAAGATCGTTAATTTAGCCGATATTTTTAACTTAAGTTCTGTTAAGTTCTGTAATGTTTTTAACAAAACTAACCAACTTTTCTTTTTCTGTACTCTTCTTATGGATTCTTATTGATTATTAAAATTTGAAAATCAGCAGAACAAAACGTTCTTTTTTTTCATTTTTTAGACATTTTTTTTCTTTTGTATTAAATATATTGAAATATAATAGTAATTTTTTTTTAATCTTTTACCACGAGAAAACTGACTCATAAAAAATCAGTGCATACTTTCTTTTTTCAAAACTTATTATTATTTTTTTTTTTTTTTTTTCAAAACGTACTTTTTTCATAGTAGTTATTACTTAACATATTCAAGTTAAATAAAATTTCAAAGCCATATACATATTTCAAAAAGCTATATTTTTAGAAATATCCAAAAATATATATTGATTACGAAATCATTTTCGATATTTGAACCTACATTGGAAGTTACCACTCATTTAAATTAGATTAAGTGAACGAAAATTTAATTTAAGTTATAATTTTTTTAACTCATACTATAATAAATAAAAATGGACTTAAACTAAATATTTTCTTTATTTGTTCCAACTCCAATGAGTTTTCAACTTGAAAATTTTGGTGATTAAGAATTTTAAATTGCGATTTTTGTAATATGAGACACTGAATTTACGCCCGCAACTTTAAACTTTGAGTTTTCGAAATAAAATATCTTAATATATCATTGCACAAAATTAATGTATAATAAGAATTTTACTATGTATAATTTAGATAAGAGTAATAAAGCTGGTGGTTAACTTGTTTAAAAATTTTAATTTGTTCTGATTTTTAACCGTAATTTTATTTTTGTTGCTTGAATCTGTAAATGCATGGAATGCATCCCAGGATTTCCCGTCCCGGGATTCCCGTGAAACTAAAAATTTTTTATTTCCCGCCTTCCCTGGAATTTTATCCGGGATTCCCGGGAATTTTAAAAACACTTCAAGGGAAGAAAACTGCTTGAATTTGCAAAAATGTATACATTTTAGTCATTTTTAAACAAAATTAAACTAAAAATTCAGCTAGGAATTAAATCTTAACGACAATTCCATTGGTATGTTTTTGTGTACAATATATAAAACGGTTTATTTGGGATGACTTTATTGCATTCATTCAATTATGCATCTTAATAAAATGTCAGCACTAAAAAACAGCTAGTGAAATCTGATTAATATAATATTTTAGACATTTTAAATATATGCCTATTCGTTATAAGTTGTCAGTAGTATAGACAACATGCGGAATTTGTCTCATAGAAATTTGGCAAAACATTAACATTAAAAGTTAAGAGAATTAGAAAGTGAGTCCAACAAATTCTTAATTATTCATATAATTTTCAACTGCAAAGCTACAGATAATATTCTCTGTTATGCATGAGAACGTCTGGTATGATCTATAACATAAAATCGAATGTTTTATTAGGAATATTAAAAAAAAAAAATAAATTGAAACTTACTGGTCCAGTTAATTTTTTCAAGCTAAATTTAAACTTACCTTTAAAATATGAATAAGGTCATCATTTGTAACATTTTAGTCAAAATATTTTCAAAATATAAGCTACGTTTAAATTGGATTACGATATTGAAGCACCAACAATTTCAATTATTAAATAGTCGATTTTTCGACTTTTCGACTTTTTTTAATTTTGAAATAATCGACTTTTCGACTTTTTCCGACTATTTTCGACTTTTTCCGACTATTTTCGACTTTTCGACTATTTTCGACTTTTTCCGACTTTTCAACTATTTTCATCTTTTTCCGACTATTTTTGACTTTTTCCGACTATTTTCGACTTTTTTTGACTATTGACTATTTTTTGTTAATTGTCTAATAAAAACTTTAAAAATAAAAATGAATACAACGCAAACAAATATATTGATTAACAAACAAATCTATCCAATGAGAGTGCTAGTTACACACAAAAATATGTATTAACTACACGGTTTAATGGTATATAAATAAAAGCTGAAAAGAAACTATTCATTTTAAATAGGATAATTTTTTAAACATTTTTCTACTTTCCGACTATTTTCGACTTTTTCCGACTATTTTCGACTTTTTCCGACTTTTCGACTATTTTCGACTTTTTCCGACTATTTTCGACTTTTTCCGACTTTTCGACTATTTTCGACTTTTGCCGACTATTTTCGACTTTTGGCATCAAGAAAGTCGATTTATCGACAATTTTCAAATCAAAAAGTCGATTTCGACTTTTCGATTTTTTAAAACAAAAAGTCGATTGTTCGATTATTCGAAAGTCGATTTGATAAACCCTAATCATCAGCCACTTCTTTAAGAATTAATAAATTCTTTTTAGTGGACTTTTAATAAATTGCAATTTTATTATGATTTATGCATGAGTTAGGTTTTTGACAACCGAATTAGGTTTTTGACAATTAGTTTCGTCTATTGTTACTCTTTGGTTTTATGGTTCATATCTTTTAAATCAAAATAATAATTTTTTTTTTTTTTGCCTAATATTTTGTTGATACCCACAAAAAAACCCAGTATTCCATTATTCAATAGATTAATCAATTACTCAGATTTCATTTTCTCGCTACATTTACAATCCTGTTTCAAATCTGCTAATGCAAAGATTCATATCCTATTTGGGTCTCAGTTGATCAGCTAATGAGAGTAATGATAATTATAATTTTTAGTCCGGGATCCCGGGAATCCCGGGAAATCGAAAATTTTTCCCGCTTTCCCGGGAAATCAAAAAGTCCAGGAAATTGCGATCCCTAGTCCTGAGTCAAAAAGTATGTGATTTAAGAAACACTTCCAGTACGAAATATCTATATTGAATTTCATCAAAATCTAAAAATTTAAATCTATTCCTCAATTTGTCTGAATTATGTAAAAAAATATTCTTTAAAAATAATAACGTTTAAAAAATACTTACTTAAAACTTACTTTTTCAATATTTTTTTTTTAACAAAACGTTCTTTTTCGAAGGTTTTTTAATTAAACTTACTTTTTTACAATTAAAAATGAATGTACCTACATAATAAAACTTAAATTGTTTAACAATATTTTTAAATAATCCAATAATTTTAGCGTGACGAAACTTCTATTGATTTGTCAAAAATGTTTGACACCAACACAACCAACACGACTACAACAACTTCGTTAATTATTGGCCCTGATGTAAATAGTGCCGAAAGTCTTAGCTCAAGCCTTTCAGCTTTGAATAAAAGTGCAATGGATGGTGGCGAAGACGAAGATCACGTTCAGAAAACTCAGCAGCAGAAACCGGATTTGAATGTCGGTGGCAATTTTTGTTCAACTCCAATATCTTCATCCACACCTACTACCACATCTGAAGCTGGTTACAATAGCAGTGACAATGTCCTCTCTTCAGCCTCAACATCTCGAAAAGCTAGTACAGCTTCGGAGTATACATCTCTATCATCTGACTACACACCGGACAATACAATTACACCTAACTCAGCATTTTTAGTAGAAAATTCACGTAACACACATTATTTTGAACTGAACGAAAACATTGATTTATTAAATAGTGATAGCAACGTTAAAGATAACACTGAAAACAACACTATTGCCACCACAAGCATAAACATAGAGTGTGCAGAAGGTAGTGTTTGTGCAAGCGATGCTATATTGCAAATTGATCCTGATGATAGTTCAAATGGTAATCAAGGGACTACTCAGCCAAACAATTCAGTTGCGTCTGTTCCACCAACAGCAGCACGAAAAATATCTAGGTTTTATGTAAATCCTGTAGTATTACCTAGTTCTGGTGGAGTTTCAGTCGTCGCTACTACTACTGCATCTTCAACAGGTATAATCTAGTTTATTTATTTTTACAAAAACATATTAACATTTTGTGTAATCCCGTATTAACTTTATTTCGGCTTTTTATTTATTTTTTTTAATTTGGATCTAGTTGTTATTTAATAAAAAAATTTAGGGTTGGCTATCGTTACCATAAAAAAAAAAACGAGAGAGAAACTATAGTCGGTCAAGACCGACCATATGATACCCTACACCATTAGACCTGTGTAAAATTGTAAACCAACACTTACTAAATGTAAAATAAATTATATAAATACAGAATTTATATAATTTATACTAACATCTGTATAGTTTTTTGCTCTTTAGGGTGATTCCCGGAAGTGGGTTTATATGGGAGCTATGGTAAATTATGGACCGATTCTCGTAAATTTTGGCAATGTTGTTTTTACTTATATAAAAGTTATTTGTGTTGAATATTAACTTGATACTATCATTCGTATAGGATTTATGCACGTTAAAGTGATTTTCGGAGGAGGGGTTTATATGGGAGCTATGGTCAATTATGAACCGATCCTGAAATTTGGCACAAAGATTAACACTTATATAAAATTCCTTCGTGCCGAAATATTGCTATATTTACGGCATTTATGATCGTTAAACCCTTATTCCGAGAGGACATTTGTATGGGGGCTAGGACCGATCATAACCAATTTCAATAGGATTCGTCCTTGTACGAAAATAATTATCTGTGCCAAATTTCATCAAGATATCTTTAAAAATGTGACCTGTACTTTGTTCACAAGGTTTACATGGATAGACAGCCAGACGGACTGACGGACGGACATCGTTATATCGACTCAGAAAGTGATTCTGAGTCGAACGGTATACTTTAAGGTGGTAGTCCGATAATTATTTCTGTGCGTTACAAACATCAGCACAAACGCAGTATACCCCAACCACCTATGGTGGTGTAGGGTATAAAAAATCAAATTGACTTCCATTACCCCCAAATACAGAAATAATTGGAAATACAGCTACACAGTGGAGCCAAACTACTACTCGGCTCAAATTGAAATGTATGGAAGAGTTGTAGAGGAAAAAAAGCCTCCAGAAAAATAATTTTGTAGCCAGTATGTAAAAGTTTCAAAAAATCATATCTTCTACAAATTAAGTCCGATTTCAAATATTTTTATTAAAAAGATATATACGCTTTAGTTTTTGATTTTTTGCCGCGTGTAATTTAGAATAAATGTATTCCGAAATAATATGCTGAAAACGTTTTTCAATACGTGAAAAATTTTCAAAGTCAGCACTCTGAAATTAGTATGAAAAATATTTTTTTCTCCAACCACTGAACCGATTTAGATGAAACTTGAAACATCGGTAGAGGAGGTGTTAGGCTTTTAGAATATTGTAGCTGGAACATGGACACTGCTACTACCTTGAGGGGGGAAAACATATCGGGCCTTACAACTTTTACAAATATAAACCAATTTTAAGAATTTTTTTAATTCTCCTAAGCAAGACAAAGAAAAACGAGAGAGAAACTACAGTCGGCCAAGACCGACCATATGAACCCTACACCATTGTGTATGAGCTACAAATTAAACCTGTGACCAATTGTAGACTAACAATTTTGCTAAATTATACAACTACAGAAGAATACATTGATACTAACATCTATATGATTTTATACCTATTAGGGCGATTCCCGGAAGTGGGTTTATATAGGAGCTATGGTAATTTATGGACCGATTCTCATAAATTTTCGTTAGATCGACTCAGAAAGTGATTCTGAGTCGAACGGTATACTTAAAGGTGGGTGTCCGATAATTTTTTCTGTGCGTTACAAAAATCAGCACAAACGCCTAATACCCCAACACCTATCATGCTTACTGATACTAAATAAATAAATAAATAAAACATGCTTACTGCGCTAAATTATCTCTTATGGCTTAAAAGATATTTGACTTCAAAAAATAAATTTCTCATTTTTGGGCTTGACTTTTTTGCGATTTTGCCCCATAACTTTTAAAATAAAATTTCTGAATTTTTTTAAAAATATGTTAAAATTCTCTAAAATTTTCTAAATTATGGTAACAAAAATTTTTTTTTAGTTATCTTAATTCGATAACAAGAAGCAAATTTTTCAAAGTAAAAATTTAAATCTTTTGCCAAAAAGGTAACTTAATATATATCATTTTTTGTAACAATTTTGTTAAAAAAGTAATATTTTTTGGCTTTTTCTAAAAGACTGACCTCAAGAAAACGTAAGTTTTATTTTAAAAAGTTCTGAACATTCACCGTATATCCAGCAGTGGTCAAAAGTGGTCATTTTTGGATGAAAACCTCAACTTTTTGAGATTGTAAAAAAAATTATTGTTGATTTTGGAACTTCTGCGAATTAAATTAGATAGTTCAACATGTTCTTAGAGGTTTCTCAAAAAATTATGGCAATTTTCCGAAAATACCCATAATTTCAAAATAATAAAAAAACATTGACCTTTAAAAATTGTATATATTTTTCTGGTTGATACATGTAAATATTAATTATTCATTAAATATTTAATGACATGTGCAAAAATTATTTTGATACCTTTAAGCATTTAGAAAATATTCAGGCTCAAATTTTCAAAATGTGTCCCTGTAACCATAATTTGAATTTGTTTTGTTTTAAAAGAAGTTTTCAAAAAAACGTTTAGTTAATAAATTTCATATAAGCAAAGCGCAAAAAATTGTGAAATTTTTTGGTATTGCAGTAAGTTAAGACAAAAACAACATGAAAAAACGGAAGATTTTATAATTTGGAAACTCTTTGCTAATATAAAATTTATTTGTAAGAAGCGTTTTACTATTTTAAATTTTTTTAAGCACACTTTTCTTAAAACAAAACAACCAAAAGCAAATTATCCAAAATAATTAAACTGCGATAAACGAATATTAATGATTTTAATAATGTGCTAATGTCGCGATTATTACTTTGAATAAATTCACAATTTATTTATTTATTTATTTATTTTAGCGTCGGCAAAAAACCAACCAATGTAGAAAGGAAAGTAAGAAAAGAATAAAATCATGGTTTGTTTGTTGGGCTTTGTTTAAGCTTTGATATTTATAGTGTAGAACTTATAATTCTCATTGAGTTTATAAAGTTTACACTGTAATATATCTTTAGTTTTTCTAAAGAAATTGGGAAAGGTTTCCTGATGAGCTGGCTTAAGCAACCGGCGAAATGCGCATAGGAACTAGCTTCCCCCAACAAATAAATTGTGAATTTATTCAAAGTAATAATCGCGACATTAGCACAATATTAAAATCAAGAGCAAATTATGTTTACAGGGACATATTCCAAAAATTTTGATCCTGAATATTTTTTAAATGCTTATAAGTATAAAAATAATTTTTGCACATGTTATAAAATATTTAGTGAAGAAATGATAAATATAAATATAAACAAAATAGATACAATTTTACTATATATTTCTAAAGGTCAAAGTTTTTATTATTGAAAATATGGGTATTTTTGGAAAATTGCCTCTTGAGACTAAATTTTTTGCGAGACCTTTAAGAACATATTAAACTATCTAATTTAATTCGCAGAAGTTCCAAAATCAACAATAGTTTTTTTACAGACTCAAAAAGTTGACCACTGCTGGATCAAAAGTTGTACCGAAGTCATCAATAAAATTTTTTTACAGACTCAAAAATTTTAGCTTTTCATCCAAAATTTATAATTTTTAACCAATGCACTCTCTTCAGAAAAATCCAAAAAATATTAAACCTTTTTGCCAATATTGTTTCAAAAAATGAAATATATAAAGCTACTTTTTTTTTGCAAAAAAATGCAATTTTTCAGACCTGTTTTTAAATTTTGACTTTGAAAATTTGTTTCTTGTTATCAAATTAAGATAACTAAAGAAAGTTTTTATTAGAATAATTTAGGAAATTATAGAAAATTTCAACATTTTTTTAAAAAAATTTCAGAAATTTTATTTTAAAAGTTATGGGGCAAAATCGCAATAAAGTCAAGGCCAAAAATGAGAAATTTATTTCTTTTAAGTCAAATATCTTTTAAACCATAAGAGATAATTTTGCACAGTAAGCATGTTTTTGCTTTGTAAAAATATTTAAAAAGAGGTCCCACTGTAGCGACGTCCGTGTTCCTGCTACATACTCCAGCGAACTTATTACCATTTATTTTGCTTTTGGCTCCGCTCTGCCCTGTAGCTTAGCTCGTTTTATCACAGGGTGACTATAAGTCATGAAAAATATATTTATTAGTTTAAAAAATTCGCGATTATAATTACGATTTTTGTTTCTAAAAATTTAATATTTTTACTGAAAAATATATTTACTTATAAAATATATTATCTAGAAAATTGAAATAAGAAACAAAAACATAGAATTATGCTTTTTAAATAGAAATATCCCTGCGAATATTGAATGTAGTTTAGTGATTTCGAAGAAAATTAATTTCATTAAAATTAATGATAAATAATTTAGCTTAAAACTAAATCGACGACGCTGAATTTAATGGTGTTATCCGTTTAAAAGTTAGTTAAGTTTGTAGCGGGGAGCTAAGTTGTATTAGGTTATAAAAATTTTATTATAGACTGGTCCTATAGAGACGCAAAGGTCAGCTTTAGTCCTCAGTCAAAAACAATGTCCACAAGGGTCTTTAAAAGTCCTCAAGGGTTAATTGTTTTTTTTAATAATTTATTTTTTATAATTTATATTATTTTTAAGAAAAACGCTTTTGTGTTCTTTCTTTTTCCGAAGAGCTCTTTATTGCTCGAAAGCTAGAATCAGAGTGATTTTTATTACAATGATTGTCTTACATCTAACCAAGATTTTAAAAATAAGATGAACATAACATAAAACAAAATTAGTGATAATTATAATTACATGTGACTTTCAAACTGTAAATGTCAATCTATCACACAGAGTTGTATTTTAAACAATTTATCAAACAAAATAATATTTAAACAAAATAAGTAAATTAATAGCATTCTTGCTGACCGTTAAATTTAAATTTAATTAAAACAATATATAATAATTAAGCAGAATAAAGTAATAAACAATTACATATTAATAAAATGAATAAAAATTTAGAATAAAAATGAATATAAACAAATATGAAAATAATGCAGTGCTACAATCTCCCCCTCTGTTGCATGATATCGTCCCGATTGTGCAACAGCATTAAGCTCCTTTGGGCAAAATTTAGTTATGTTGATTTTGCAGACGTTCTGATCTTCTTCGTTTTGTAGGTACTTGTTGTTCTGCATTTTCATTGCTGCGTTGCTCATATGTGATGTTGTTAGTTGTGCTTTCTCTGGAACAACAGGGGTTTTCATTATTTTTAGGACGGCCTCTTTTCCGTATTGGATATATTGGCTTTGTTGAAATACCTTCATATGGAACTAGTGCTGATATGTGGTGTGTTGCTAATGGAGTATTTGGATTTTGTTCATCTGCAATTACGAAACATGATGACCCCTTTTTGGCTATTACTATGTATGGGCCATCTTGACGTGGTGTAAATTTTGATGTTAGGCCTTGGCTTGCTTTGCTAAGAATGTGGGTTGTGACAAGAACTTTATCTCCAATGCTTAAATTTACTTGTGGTCTACGGGAACGATCCAAATTTTTTTTTGTTTTTATCCTGCATTTGTTCTTGAAATTCATTTGTCAATTCTAAAGTGTTTGCCAAACGCATTAAATGTGGAGTAATTTGTGGAATAAAGTTTTCGGAATTCACAATTGCTTTAAAATCGTGTTGTACTTCTGTTGGTGTTCTTAATTCTCTTCCAAATGTAAGATAAGCTGCAGTAAAACCAGTGCTATCGCATTTTGCAGTGTTCATTGCGAACCTTATTGAGGGTAGCATTAGATTCCACTTATTGTGCTCCTTTTTTACACAAATAGATAATTGAGTTTTTAAATCTCTGTTTTTTCTTTCAACCGGGTTTGATTCCGGATGGTAGATTGGGGTAAAACTTTGTTGTATACCCAAACAAAACGTTAGTTTTTGCATTAATGATGATATAAATTGAGTTCCATTGTCAGTATGAATTCTACGTGGAATGCCATACCTAAGAATTACTTCATTTAATAAAGTTAAGGCACAATTTTCTGCAGAACCTTCTCTTAGCGCAAATAATTCAACCCAGCGACTGCATATGTCTTCAACGATTAGAATCCATTGATGGCCATCTTTTGTTCTTGGCAAGGGTCCAAACAAATCTACAGCAATTATTTCAAAACGCTTATTACTGCTTACTGTTTGCAAAAGTCCCATAGGTTTCATATTAACTGGTTTATACTTTTTGCAATCATCACAAGATTTTACATACTTTTCAATATCAGATCTGATTCCAGACCAATAAAACAAACGTGTGATACGACTAACTGTTTTGTCAATACCGTAGTGGCCGGCTGTATGATCATTATGATATTTAAATAGTATTTCATTACGAAGTGATTTTGGTATAACTATTTGGCCATTTTCTGTATCTTGTTCACAACAATATCTATAGAGAATTCCATCGACCATTATGTATCCTCGACTAGTATAGCGAATTACATTTTCATCATCATTTTCAAATGAGGTAATAATTTTCCTAATATCTTCATCCTCAAGCTGTGCACAACGAAATTCTTCAGAACCCTTTCTAGGAAAGTCTATTTCTATATGATTACAACTGCATGTTTCTATACAATTTTCATTTGAACAGGGCGGTCTAGACAATGCATCAGCAATTATATTTTGTTTACCAGGAGTATATGAAAAAGTTAAATTGTAGCTTTGTAACAACAGGGACCAACGGGCTAATCTTCCTGTGGGAGACTTTAACGTAAAAAGCCATTTTAACGGTTGATGGTCGGTTAATACCGAAACTTCGGCTCCCTCAATATAGCCTCTAAACTTTTGTATTGCCCACACAACTGCTAAAGCCTCTCTCTCAGTAGTCGAGTAGTTTCGTTCAGCTGGAAGTAACAATCTACTAGCATATTCAATCGGTTTTTCTTCTTGTTTCTCCCCCTGCATCAAAACCGCTCCTAAAGCATATTTGCTGGCATCTGTTCTTAAATAAAATTTTTCGTTTTCCTTCACCTGTTGAAGAATAGGAGGTGATGCTAAAAGATTCTTTAATTTATCAAACGACTTTTGCTCTTCTGTAGTCCATTTCCAAATTGCTTTCTTTTTGGTAAGATTAGACAACGGTTTTGAAATTTCCGCAAAATTTGGAATAAATCGGCGAAACCAGGAACACGTTTGGAGAAATGATATTAACTGTTTTACGTTTTTGGGTTCTAGACGTTTAAGAATAGCAGCCGTTTTTTCGGGGTCAATTTTAAGACCACTTGTTGTTAAAACGTGACCTAAGTATTTGACCTCTGGCTTACAAAAGAAGCATTTTTCTCTATTTAAATGAAAACCAAGATTTTTCAACTTTTCGAATGTGAGTTTCAAATCATTTAAATGCGAATCAAAATCCTTTGAACATACAATTATATCATCTAGGTATGCCAAAATTAAGACATTAGGTAAACTTAAACGAAATTTGTCAATCACGCGCTGAAACGTCGCTGGTGCGTTTTTCAACCCAAAAGGCATTCGGTTAAAAACGAATATGCCGAAAGGTGTAGTAAATGCTGTTTTCGGTTTATCCTTTTTGGTTACTTGAATCTGCCAATAGCCTGATCTCAAATCTAGAGTAGTCATAAAAGGTGTAGTTTTTGCTGCATGTAAAACATCGTCTATCCTTGGCAGTGGGTAAGTATCCGTCACTGTTATTGCATTAAGACGTCTGTAGTCTACACAGAATCTAATAGTTCCGTCCTTTTTAGGTATAAGAACCACTGGAAACGACCATGAGGATTGAGTTTCCTCAATAACGTTTTTCTCTAGCATGTCATCAAGTTCCTGACGAAGTTTTATTTTCATCGCAGGAGAAAGGCGGTAGGGCGCTGTAGCAATTGGCTCATGATTTCCTGTGTTAATGGAATGCTCCACACCATGTATTGGTTCAACAATATTTTCAAAAATTTCCTTTTGTTCATTTAAAAGCTGCTCTAACTTTCGCTTCTCTGTTTTGGATAGGTTTGGAGCTTCATTACTTCTCAAATATATTTCTAAAGAGTTTAGCTCAAAATATTGGCAATTTGGTGATTCCTCATTTAATTTTACCTTTTTTAAGGGAGGAAATAAATCTGGTACTTTTGGGGTTTCGTACGTTTCCGGTAAGCAGTTTGCAAATATTTTGTTAATGCTGTTTGGTGAGTACTCATTTTTCATAGGAGATGTCCTGTTTGGAGTTTTATTGATTTCTACGAACCATGTTAAAAAATCATCAATAGCCTTTTTAGGTTTTGGTGTTTTGTTTTGTTGATCAATAATGGTTTGGTTAACAGATACGATTTCGGTTGCTTTAGATGCTTTACTTTTGAATTCAAATACATTTTGGGGCTCATCTTTAAAGTACCACGTCCTCTGTGCCAAATCCATTACGATTCCTATTTGTTCTAAGAAATCGATTCCTAGTAAAGTTCTGTTGTCTTTAGCTTTTGGCAAGCAAATAAATCTTATACGTTTTAAACGTTTTCCAATGGTGATATTTACTATTGTTGACAATACCGTGTCCTTACATACTCTACCGTCGGCTAACGTTATTTCAGCGAAAACTTCTTGAAAACTAACACCTTTTTCTTTTAGTTTTTGGAAAAGAAAGTGACCTGCAACACTTGTTCTCGCGGCTGTGTCCATATAGGCCTCACCATTTAAACCATTTACATTTATGTTTACGGTTGGTACATTTCTACCTACTATTGTGGTGTGGATGCTATTAAAATCAAGTTCTTTCGGACTTTCCATATTGTTGACTGTTTTATTATTGCATGTTGGACAATTTGATCTGTAATATCCAGCAGCACCACAACCATAACAGCTCAATTTGACCTCTTCCTGTTTACCTTTTCTTTCCTGTTCTATTCTTTTGTAACAAACATCGGCAGAATGGTTTTTCTTTCTACAATATGTGCATCGAACAATTACTTTTTCTTTATGCTCGACGTTTTTATAAACAGGTTCGTTGTTCTCATGTAAGGTTAATTCTATTTCACGAGCTTTGTTTAACAAGTCTTGAAAAGATTCAATGTTTTCTCTATTTATCTTTTCTCTAATCTGAATAGTAATTTGTGAAAATATCATATTTATTATAGTATTTTCAGAAAGTCTATCCTTGAGTTGGGCAAACAATCGTCTCTTTCTACAAACAAAACTATCTGTTGGTTCATTTGGTTTTTGTTTGTCTTGGAATATTTCAGAAAAAATCCTCCAATCGGGTTTTGGGGGAGAAAAAGCGTTTCTTAAAAGCACTATAGCTTCGTCGAATGTTTTAGCTTCGTGCTTCACACCTTGCCACCAGGTTGATGCATATCCTTCTAGAAGAAGAGGTAGACTTAGGAGGGCAAATGAGTCTGAGACATTCTCTGCTTCTTTAAAAACGAGAATAGTGGCTATAAAATCTTCCACTTTTGTTGCACTACGACCCCCATTAAATCTAGCACTACATGAGCTAAATGTCGACTTATTTTCTTGTCTAACATTAAAACTTCCTAAAAGGTCTGAAAATTGACGTTCGGTAAGGCTTATCATTTAAGGATTCATTTCAAGGTTTGTTTGAGTATTTTCATTGGGTAATGTGTTTTGATTGGGAATATTTGGTAAAATACTCGCTGTGGATACAGTAGATGCAGTACAACTGGTACCTCTAACAGGAGTACTAACGTTTTGTTTTGTTGTAGAATTATTTGCATTTTGCGAATTCATTGTGGTTCTAGGCATTTTTGGCCACACAAACAACTTTCGATTTCTATTAAGCAACACTTTTTAATTGTAAGTAAAGAAAATAGTCCTATATTCACAAAAACCCACAGCTAAGCAAGCACAGACATGAATAAGCACGCCAAATACACTTTTAACGCAGCAAACTATGCAAAAACAACAACAATGAACTATGCAGAAATCAATTTTAAGCACTAAATATATATGTATGTGTGTTGATTTGTTTACGGCAGGTTGATTTGGTGTGTAATAATTTTCAAAAATTCTTTAAATTATTTTTAAAATCAAAACAATTTAAAGAAAATTTTATTTGCGTTGGGCGCCAATGTAGCTGGGAGCTAAGTTGTATTAGGTTATAAAAATTTTATTATAGACTGGTCCTATAGAGACGCAAAGGTCAGCTTTAGTCCTCAGTCAAAAACAATGTCCACAAGGGTCTTTAAAAGTCCTCAAGGGTTAATTGTTTTTTTTTAATAATTTATTTTTTATAATTTATATTATTTTTAAGAAAAACGCTTTTGTGTTCTTTCTTTTTCCGAAGAGCTCTTTATTGCTCGAAAGCTAGAATCAGAGTGATTTTTATTACAATGATTGTCTTACATCTAACCAAGATTTTAAAAATAAGATGAACATAACATAAAACAAAATTAGTGATAATTATAATTACATGTGACTTTCAAACTGTAAATGTCAATCTATCACACAGAGTTGTATTTTAAACAATTTATCAAACAAAATAATATTTAAACAAAATAAGTAAATTAATAGCATTCTTGCTGACCGTTAAATTTAAATTTAATTAAAACAATATATAATAATTAAGCAGAATAAAGTAATAAACAATTACATATTAATAAAATGAATAAAAATTTAGAATAAAAATGAATATAAACAAATATGAAAATAATGCAGTGCTACAAGTTAGAAAAATTTATTTTTTATTGCTTAAATTTAGTATTTTATTTGTTAAATGTAAACAAAATAAACAATTCGGATTTAATTGAAGTATAGGAACATTAATTATTATTACAAAATATATTTCAGACGTGAAATCAAAAAACTTGGAACTGAGCAACTTTTCAAATAAAAATATAAATACATAAAAAATCGGACTGAAATTTACTTATTTTACGATTGGAGTATATATTCAATCGATTTACAGTTTAAATTACATAAATATATCCTTTTTATACCCTTCACCAAAGTTGTAAATATTATATATAAGTTTGTCATTCCGTACGAAATTTTTTGTAATAAATTTGTATCTTTTAAACTACTTCTCCGATCGAATTAAAATGTATCGAAGAGTTGTAGAGGAAGACCTAATCTTTCAGAAAACTCACCCTGTGATAACACGAGATAAGGGTGTCAAATTTGACTACCTCGAGTTTATAAAAGTTTCACAAAATCATAACTTCTACAAATCAAGTCATATTTCAAAAATTTTTATATTTCTGTAAAGCGCTTGGCAAGATTAAATAAGCTTATATTTATGAGGGAAACATTAAATTATTTTTTGATTATCTCAATTTGTCTAGACGTAAAAATGTTCAAAGTTAACACTCTGAAATTTATATGAAACGAGAGAGAACCTGTAGTTGGTCAAGACCGACCATATGATACCCTACACCAATTTGGGCTATAGACCTTCTTGAGGACATCACAAAACAATATTAAACAATTTCGGTATATGGCGTTTTTAGGGTAGTACATGTACTATAGATCTCGAAGCTTCATAAATTTTAAGTCAATTTAAGATTTTTAAACTTATTTAGAAAGCAGAAGAATACGGCTTTCTTAACATATATGCATTCGAATTACGTAATAGGGTTGTTCGTTTGAACTTCTATCAAAACTAGTTAAAAAAAAAAAATAGTAACTTAAAAAAAAATACTAAAAAATAAACTTTAATTGAAAAAAGTAAGAAAACGGAAAATAGTAAAATAAATTTTAGTGTCAGTATACCAGTCATCTTGTATCATCAGCTGATTTAATTTTCCGTTTGTATGTGTGTCCGTCCATGTAGACTACAGACAGATTTGGAAGATAATTTAACGCAATTTGATACATAGAACTTGTATAATTCAGGGACGAAGCATATTGACTTAAATCTTTCCATTATTTCGCCTATATTTCATATAAATGTTTGATTCCTTTAAATCTCTTCAATATGGCAGAATTCAACACAAATAAAATCTTTTGTAACCTTAAACCACCACGTCAATTTTGTTAGTATTGATATATAGTTGACCAAAAACCTCATAAAAGGACTTTCAAAACCATCAGTTCATAAGAGAAGGCCAACTTATTTGCACATCGTCTAAGTACAGTCTTCCTACCAAACCCCCCAACCAATGATTTTGTTTTGGGAGAGACAAATGATATTGCATTAAATGATTATGACATGATTTCTATTAGCCCCGAAGACATAAATACAATTGTCAAAAAAAAAAAAATATTTTATTTATTTATTTACTTCAGCTATATATATTACAAACAGATGAGAAAAGTTTACAATTTTGTATTTTTATAAAGAAAAATAGTCACTACTACAAAAGTTAGAATACTTATACTAAAGATACTTATACTAGAAATTGTTGGAGTTCAAAAAACTAAGGAGCTTCATTTTAATATTATAAGGTGAGTCTGAAAAGTCCACATAATTATATAATGAATTAACTTCCGAACAAATTTTATAAAACGGATCAAGGTTAGCAAAGTTGGATCTATGGAATGGAATGGTTAACGGGTGGTAGGATCTCAACATCTGATTAGGAACACTAATGGAAATTTTACCTAGAAGAAATTCTGTGTCAATTTTTACTTGAAGAAGGTCTAGTATAAATGATATATTAGTTTGTTTTAATCAGGCGTTGGCAGCCTGATTAAAACAAGTCGACTTCGGTACGGTGGAAGGCGAATATTCGGATTCCAGTTTAATCCACGAAGACAAAACAACAAAAATTGTTTTTGAACAGATTCCAGTTTATTTATATAAATGTTGTAGTAAGGATCCCAGATAACGGATGCATATTCCAAAATTGGCCTTACTAAGGATGTATACAGACGTTTGGTGACATAAGGATCTTTGAATTCTTTTGACCAGCGCTTAACAAAGCAAAGTACGCCACTTGCTTTGTTAGCAGTTATTTGAATGTGAGAGTTAAACGTTAATTTCGTATCAAAAAGTACTCCTAAATCTGTGAAACTATTAACTGAACTTAACTCAACTCCCCTAAGATTATAAGCAAATACGTTAGGAGTACGCCTATAATAAACCATGTGTTTGCATTTTTTGAGGTTTAATTCCATAAAGTTTTCGTCACACCATTTGAAAAAACAATTTAAATCAGTTTGGAATAGTTTTTGATCATTAGGATTAGTAATTGTTTTAAATATTTTAACATCATCTGCATACATCAAAATTTTGCAGTGATGAATATTTAGAGGAAGATCATTAATAAAAAGTAGGAATAGAATCGGACCAAGGTGACTACCTTGTGGAACACCAGATATAGCATTAATATATTCGGATTTAAAGTTATTATATAAAACGCATTGTTTTCTTTGTTTTAAATAGGAGTAGATCCATTTTAGAAGAATTTCGCTGAAGCCGATAGCTTTAAGTTTCATTATTAGTAGTTCATGGTTAACTTTATCGAATGCCTTGTTAAAATCAGTATATATTACATCCGTCGGATTACCGTTGCAGAAACCAGCATTTATATAGGATGATAGTTCCATCAGGTTAGTACATGTAGAGCGACCTTTACAAAAACCATGCTGATAAGGCGATATTATGGATAACAAATTGCGGGATAACATATCTGTCAGAATTTTCTCGAACAATTTTGGTATTGCGTTAAGTTTAGCTATGCCTCTATAATTGGTTACTGCAGATCTTCCCCCGGATTTATGGATTGGAACTATGAGCGAAAGTTTCCATATAGCCATATTTAAGTGAACTATTAAATAAATAGGTTAGCGGATATGATAACATTTCAGCAATTTCTCAAGATGATGCTAGGAATGCCATCAGCACCAGGTTTGGTACAAATTTTTATACTTCTTAAATTTTTTAGGACTAAGGAAGAATCCAGAAATGGTATATTTATCGGAAAAACTTCTTGAATAAGATTTGGAATAATCGTTTCATTAATTGTTTTGCAGGAATACGTTGATGCAAAGAACCCTGCAAAAACGTTGGAAACATCTGCATCATTCGAATATAAAATTCCATTAATTTTCATTGTAGTAGGATAGGTGGTTGCTTAGCGTTTCGAGTTGACAAAATTATAGAATAATTTAGGATTTCTCCTAATATTTGTATTTCACCTTAAACAAATATGAATCGTAGCATCTTTTATTTTCCATATTGAATTTATTCCTTGCAATCAAGTAACGACAATGATAAGTTGGATTTTGTGTTATTTTGAATTGTTTGAAAAGACGATTTTTAAAATTTTTCAGCCATCTTAATGTGGGAGAGTTCCAGGGTGGACCCCAATTCGTTTTATTTTTACTCATTGGAACAGTCTCAGATATAAATGAGGAAATGATACTGTAAAAACGTATGAATCAAGAAAAATCACCTGGATATGATCTAATAACACCATCCACGATTAAAAACCTACCGGACGTGGAAATAATAGTGCTGTCTATACTGTTTAATGCGATCTTAAAACTAGGAGTATTTCCAAAAATTTGGAAAGCTTCTCAGATTATAATGATACCAAAGCCAGGAAGGGATTTAACCGTACCATCATCCTACAGACCTATTAGCCTCCTTTCTTGTTTGTAAAAGCTTTCTGAAAAAGTATTGCAAATGAAAATCATGCCAATCTTAAATGATAGAAATATAATCCCAGTTCATCAGTTTGGTTTCCGTGAAAAGCATGGAACAATTGAACAAGTTAATCGTCTGACTGGAGAGATTAGAAAATTTTTTGAATTAAAGAAATATTGCTCTGCCATCTTCTTGGATGTAGCACAAGCTTTCGACAAAGTATGGCATCAAGGTTTAATATATAAAATAAGATGTGCTTTGCCACCTTATACCCATAAACTGTTTGAGTCATATCTTTGTGACCGATCATTTAGAGTGAAGTATGACAACCTTGTGACAGGGGAATTTGAAGTAAAAGCAGGTGTCCCACAGGGTAGTGTTCTAGAGCCTATTCTGTATTTAATATACACATCTGACTTGCCAACATGCGATGAACTGACAATTTCTACGTTTGCTGATGACACAGCAATGTTGAGTTCACATGAAAACCCACATGCAACTTCTAATAAACTAGATACTTATCTTAGACATGTGGAGACTTGGTTAAAAAATTGGCGCATAGGAGTGAACGAGTTAAAACATGTGAAAGTAAAACATGTTACTTTCACACTGAGGAGAGGAAACTGCCCACCCGTTAAACTCAATAATATTGTCATTCCCCAGTCTGATTATGTCACATACCTTGGTATTCCTTTGGATAGGCGACTTATATGGCGCCGTCATATATAAACCAAGAGATTTAGTATGAAATTAAAAGCTTCCAACCTTCATTGGTTAATAAATAGGCAATCGAAACTCAGCCTTGACAATAAAGTCATCCTGTATAAAACCGTTTTAAAACCAATTTGGACATATGGCATCCAATTGTGGGGAACGGCCAGCAATACGAGTACTGATCTTATACAGAGGGCCCAATCAAAAATTCTTAGAACCATGACGGGTGCACCATGGTATATCAGAAACGAGAACATCCATAAAGATTTAGATGTACCCCTTGTCAGGGACGAGTTCAGCAAATTTAACTCAAAATATATAGCAAAATTGCATAGTCATCCAAACCCACTTGCAAGACAACTAGCAGAAGCCCGAACACATTCAAGGCTTCGCAGAAATGATTTACCACCCCGCTAATAGGAGGGTCAATTTATGTCATCTTCGCTCTCGTTAGAGAGTAATTAGATTTAAGATTTATATACTTATTGTAAGGCCTAAAAGGCAGATCCAATAAATTAATAAAACGTAAAAAAAAATTATACTTATAAAAATGTTATTTGTGTCGATTATGGGATTTCGAAAGAAGGGTTTATATGGGAGCTATGGTCAATTATGAACCGATCTCCACGAAATTTGGCATATGGATTTATACTTACATAAAACTTATTCGTGCCAAATATTTCTATTTTTAAGGTATTTATAAGTGTTAAAACTCTATTCCGGGAGAATATTTGTATGGGGGCCAGGTGAAATAATGGGCCGATCATGACCAAATTCAATAGGCTTCGTCTTTATGTACCAAATTTCATCAAATTATCTTAAAAATTGTGACCTGTACTTTGCACACAAACTTTACATGGACAGCCAGCCAGCCGACCAGACGGACATGATTAAATCGACACAGAAAGTTATTCTGAGTCGAAAGTTATACTTTGATGTGGGGGTATGAAGATTTTTTCTCTGCGTTACAATATTTACACAAACACATAATACGCCAACCACCTCTGGTTAATTAATTAGAATTAATTTAATTCTTTTAATCTTTAAATTTAAAATTATTAAAATTTTTTATTTTATTTTTTTCGCTAGAATATTTTTGAGTATACTTTTTTTTTTTTTTTGCATTGCAATTCTGACTAAATCTAAACAATAAATCTGTTAATGGCAAAAATAAATTTGTCATATCTATATTTTAACAAAATGTAATATATATGTATGTCTATAAGTAAAATAAAAATTTAATAACCTAGTGTTCTCTTTGTTAATATATGTACATTAATATTACTCACACAATCATTTACTAAAATAGTTGATGACTATTTCTTTAATTAATATATTTCCAATCTTGACTTTTTTGTACGACTTTTTTTTACTGGTTTTTGACTCCAAAAGCGAATGAAATACAGCAGCATGAACAAAATGACGTGGAGGATCATGGAAGCAATGCTCAGAGCAACAATAAAAGTACCACGACATCACCATCGAAAACGGACAATAAAGAAAATTTGGAACAAATAACGGAAAAAAATGGTGCCAATGATATAGCGACCCAAAATGGTACTATCGTTGCAGGTAACGTAATTAAACAACCGGGCAGTACTGGTTCTGTTACAAATACGAACAATTCACTGGAACAACTAAAAATAGAACTGGAGAACATTACACATGCGCAAGCATTCGCATCAGCTATTGTTGCTTCTATTAACAATGATCATGTATTTCAACAACAGCCTCAGACACATTCTCAGCAACACTTTAATATACAGCAAAATCAGGAAGAGGTAATGCAAATAATTTTGAATCCATTTGTCTTTAATTGTGTTTAAAATTTATTATAATTGATATATTTGAAACAAATTTTGTTGGTTTTTCAAATCATGATATGTATTGGGGTGATTGGCGTAGTTTTTCAATAGGTTTTAATACCGTTTTTTCGGATTAAGAACTGTCGGTTTTTTTTTAAATTTTCATTTTTCGAATGTCGAATAAGCACATAATAATATATGTACTAATACTAATTATTAAAGAAAAATTTTGGAAAAAAAGGTAAAATTGAAATTATTTCTATAATTTTAAAAAATACTAATGTATTAAATTTATTAGATGAAATACGCATATCAATAGAATTATTATTTTTTCTTTCTCTTGTAACGTTCTCACAAACAATTTCATATTTTAGAATTTCTACTCTTTCAATAATCGTCACCCTAATATTTATGTATACGTAATAATAAGTATTAAGAGTAAACCACTTTAAGCTATGCAACTATTACATGCAATAAATTATTTTAATTGAAAAGCATGCTCCGTCCCGCATCGCTGATATGGTTTACATTGATTTTTTTCTTAAATTTTTCATTAATTTATTATTAAATCTTAATTATCTGTTTAAATGACAAAATCGTCTTCTTTACATTAAAATTCGTATTAGTTTTAATATAATAATAATAACATTTTAATAAGTCTTGAATTCTAAGATATTTTATCTACAAGCAAAAAAATTTAAGCAAGTTCGGTTTTTAGCAGATTATTTTTAGGTACTTTTTTTGGCTTATTTTAATAGGTTCAACGTTATTTCGGCATCTATATATATAAAAGAGTAATGGCTGAGTGATTGACTGACTGACTTACTTGGTGAAAGATGAAATATGGACTGTAGATTGGTCTCCTACCGAATAGATCCACTAAGACGGGATTTTTGGAAATTCGAATGTTTAGGGGGTAAAAAAGGGTAAAAACGGGTAAAATCGGTAACCTTATATCTCCTAAGCTAACAGAGATACAAAAAAAGTTGATCGTTATTCATTTAAAAAATAATCGGATGGGTGTCTAGTATTTTTTTGAAATTCGGCTCTTTTAAGTAGAAAATGGATAAAAACTTAAATTTGGTACTTTTTTGGACCCCTATCTATCTTTTAATCCAGTAAGTATAGAAATAAAATATGCATCAAATTAGTACCTTATCAAAAATTGGCGAATACAAGTTTGGTACTTTTTTCACAAAATATTTTTTTCTTTTTACTGACACATGCATATGTATGAATATTTTAACATTTGATCGCAGTACAATTTAGTAATTTATTCAAATACAATCTTTGTTACATTCTGGGGGAATAAAAAGTACCAAAAAGGGGATAAAATCTTTAATTTTATTCAATTTAAATAATGCATTTTTTATTATATTAAACCTAGAAATATGAATTTAAAACCATGTAGTCCTGTGTGAGTGAGAATTTACAAGAGGGGAATTTGTGGTACTTTTTTGAAAAGCATGAAATTAAAGTCATATGGTCCTATATGGGTAAGAATTCAAGAAGAGAACTTGGTACTTTTTCGTTCTTCCAATGGTACTTTTTGAATTTTCTATAATATTGCACCATCAAATATGAAATTAAAAAAATATATGGTCCTAAGTGAACAAGAGTCCAGAAAAGAGGATTTGTGGTACTTTTGCATTCTTCTAATGGTGCTTTTTAAGTTTTCTAAAATATTGAACCTGGGAACATAAAATTAAAGATATATGAGTCTAAGTGAATGAGAATTCATAAGAGAGTACTTTGTGGTACTTTTCGTTATTATATTACTCTTTGAATATTATGTAATAATAATTAACTTTTAAGCGCGGAATTAAAGATTTATCGTTCTGAACAATAAAAATGTAAGAAACAACTGTTCCCACGGGTGATAGGAATCATAGTTGAATTTAAGGTTTTCCTTAAAAAGAATCTACGCCAACGAAGTAGCGGGTATACTGCTCGTAAAACACTTATTTATTTTATTTTATTATTAGTAATTTATTAATATTATACAAAATTTTCAGTTTGTACAGAGAAGTTTAGTTCCAAACCACTTTTATGCGAATTTGAAGTTATGCGGCTTTTTAATGTATTTTTTTTTTATTTTATGAAATCAGCATTATTCAATGCTTTGTCAAATAAATCCTTTTGAAAATTTTAGTACACTGAAACAAAAATGAGCAGTAAATACGGTAGAATTGAAGAAAAGTTTACTATATATCAACAAAAAAAAAAAAAAAAATCATTAGTCTATTCAACAGATATTTTTGTTAATCATACGTAATGAAAATTAAAATTCTTCAATATAACTAATTCAATAAGATAATTCAATTAGTCAGTTTAACAAATTTATAGTCAAATTGAATAAAATATTCAAATTAATTAAATATTTATTCAAGAAATTAACTAAATTTTTATTCCATTTAACTAACCAATTTTATTTAATTTTTCTAAATTTTATTTCAATCGAATAAAAAATTTATTCAAATAAATTTATTTTTTTTTTTTTTTTTTCAAAATGAAAAAATTTTGTCAATTCTGAAATGCGGTTTATACCCCTGTAGGATAATTTACTATAAGCTACTATCATCAAAAATAACAGAAATAAGAAATTTTAAACAAGGTTTAAATATGCAGTTCTAGCAAAAAAAGTTTCATTTATACAATACTCAACAACTAAAAATATCCACACTATAACTTCACTACTAAAATTGTCAATCATCTCTGCAATTTGCAACAGCAAAAGCAAACCATTGCACACGAAGTAAAATATATTTCTGTAAAGTTGAGCACGCACAATTTTGTTGAACCCATATTGCGCAGTATTATTTATTTTCATTTTGATTTTGCAGCTATAGTATAACGTTTAACAGCCTTTTTGTTGACAATTCCATTGCTGCTAGACTTTCTTGTGTGGAAGTAAAAAACATAAATTTGTATGTTAACATACATACGAAAATTCATACAAACGTACATACCAACATACATATACATTACGTTACATTTTAACCCTTATGTGTTTTATTCTTACACAAAAAGCATCGAAATTGCCAAAAAAACAAAAAAGACTGCTAAATTACCTACTATAGCAGAAAAATCAAAGCGCAAATTTTCAAATAGAAAAGAATATCCAGCATAACAAAGAAAACACAGACTGGTGTGTAAAATGTTTTCGTCAAAATTGTACAACTACAGCGCGAGGTGGTAGTTTTTATATTTGACAAACAAGTTGAATACCGTTTAAGTATGTTGCCATAAATTGTAAGCAAACGCTGCAATTTTTAGTATACCACATGAACATATTGCAGCAGTTTGTAGTAGTATGGAACACAAAATGTTAAACAGTGAATATATTTTTTAGTATGGCGTTTGTTAGTAGTTGATATTCATAATAAATGAGAATATCAACTAGAAAAATTAAACCTTGACTTTAAACACTTTAAAAATATTTATCGTGTAAAAAACATACTTCATATTGGAAATAAGCATACCATTTAAAAATAAGTATAAAACAAAAACAAAAAAAAAAAAAATTATATTAAAAAAAGATTCGGCTGCGCCGAATCTTTGATACCCTTCACCATATTACTATATTACCATCTTACCGACAAATAATAAAATTTTCGCCTTAACGTATGCTTTCATATTTTCACATTTATAAATCTAAATTTTTTTTCCAAACTACGAACATTTAAATACGAAAAAAACAGTCATAGTCAGGGTTGTCAGATGTGGCGATTTTTCGCCAAACGTGGCGATTTTTAATTGCTCTTGGCGACTAAATTTTTCGTTTTGCGACATGGCGAATTTTTTGGCGATTTTTAACAAGGTGGCGATTTATTTGGCTAATTTTTAAAATTTTATTAAATAGGTTCGCATAGTAAAACTATTACGTTTTCTTACTAGCCAACGTCTATTTTTCTATCCAAAACGGCGTTTTTCAAATGAGGTCCGCGGTTCTCAATAAGGGGTCCGTATAAAGATTTTTAGATGGTCGCTAAGATCTTTTGCTTGAACATAAAAGTATTTCTTTAAACAGATATACATATATATATATTAGGGTTCGTTTCGAAAAGCAAAATTTCGTTTGATATTTGGATATCATACCTTTTTAGAAGGTCTTTGCAGCAGTAAAAATAATGGCGTATTTTGTTTTTTTAATTCCAACTCCTTCCCCTGCATATCTGAGGCTAAAAACGCACATTTTGAGCGCCATTTTGCGTAGAGACGAATTCAATTGATTTATAAAAAAATTTCTTTTATACATCAATTCTACATACAATTTTAGTAAGAATGAGCAATTAGGGTGTCCGAAAAATTTACTTTTTTCAAAAAAGTTTTAAAAATAATTTTTTTTATAAATACAGTGAAAATATACTATTTGCTTTAAAAAATGGCGCAAAAATAATAAGTACGACTTTTCGCTTTAGATTTATAAGACTAAGAAATTTTCAAATAATAACTATACAAAATAAATATCTTAAAAAATAATTGTTATTAAAAAATTTTAAAACATGGGCATTAAATTCACAGTAGCCTCTGCATTTTACAGTTACAATATTCAATATTTTTAATTTTGGTTTAAATAAAATTTTTTTTGCTATTATATGAAAATTAAATATTTTAAAAAAGTAAATATTTTTGCGTTATATTTCTAAGCAAATAGTATATTTTTATTGTATTTATAAAAAATATATTTTTAAAACTTTTTTGAAATCAGTCAATTTTTCGGACACCCTATTTACAACACGCTTTATTTTAAACGGGTCGAATAATGCTCATTCTTACTAAAATTTAATGTTAAATCGATGTATAAAATAATTTTTTTTTTTTAAATCAACCCGATTTGCCTCTGCGCAAAATGGCGCTCAAACAGGCCTGTTCTGAAATCACGGTGATTTCAAATCACGAACGATTTTGAAATCACGCAAGTGATTTTCAGCTGTTCTGGAAATCACGTGATTTTAAATTTTTCGGAGTGATTTTAATTTTTCGAAATCACGAGCAAACAGCTGTTTTATATTTTGTTTACAATTAAATAAAATATTTATTAGCCTTTTGAAATATAAAATATTTTGCATTTTATTAAAATGCCAGGAGCAACGTTGTTGGCATTAATTGCATTGAAAAGGAAGAAAATAAATAATGAGCGAATTAAGAAACGATATTTGCGGGACCTCTCAAATCCTATGGAAACAGAAGAAAAGTTGTAGGTAAACAGGAATTAACGAATTAACAAATTCATGCAAATATCTTTTCAGATTTATTTCATTTTATCGCCTAAACAAAAGGGCTTTCCTGTTAGTACTTGATAATATTGCACCACACTTAAAGAACTCCACAATACCTCAAAATATACAACTTGCATCTGTTTTAAGATTTTTAGCAGTTGGGTCGTATCAGGGTGTTATAGCGAACGACATGAGCATAAGTATAGGACGCTCAACTTTTTGCAAAATACTTTGGAAGGTAATGCCCATGCTTGAGGAAGTCTTGTGTCCTGCCTGGATAAAGATCAATTCGAGTGCGCAAAGTACATCAAAGAGCCATTTTTATCAACTATTTGGTATTCCGGGCATAGTAGGTTGTGTTGATGGTACTCTTATAAAAATAATGAAACCACCTTCCGACCATTGCGCATATTTTAGTAGAAAGGGTTACTATAGTTTAAATGCTATGGTTGTATGTTGTTAATTTCTTTATACACATAGCTACTGTTAAACTATTCTTTCCTTTCAGATTTGTGATTACGATATGCGCATATTAGCCATAGATGCATGCAGGCCTGGCTCCTGCCATGATTCCTTTGTTTGGAAAATGAGCGATGCTAAAAACTATTACGCTGAAATGTATAGAGAAGGTGCCCGTAACTTTTGGTTATTAGGTGATTCTGGGTATCCGTTAAAACCCTATCTAATGACTCCATATAAAAGCCCTGGTTATGGTACTGCACAGCACACATTCAACCAAAGACACGCTTCTGCAAGAAATATTGTAGAAAGAACAATTGGTGTTCTGAAAAGCAGATTTAGGTGTCTGCAAACTATGCTTCCTTATGTTCCTTCCAAAGTGGTGTCTATTGTTAATGTGTGTTGTGCACTACATAATATATGTAAGCACTTTAACGTAGGATTTGACGAGGAAGTTATTGTAAACATGGACAATGACGACTTTGAAATTGTCGAAGAAGACGAAGACTTTAGTACAGCAGCAGCTGTAAGAGATAGTATAGCCCGTTCCCTTTATTGAAAAAGCTCTTTTTTAAACAATAAACAAACATTTTATTTAAATAAAAATTCAATTATTTTTAACAAAAACAAAAAATTAATTCAAACAAAAACAAAAGATTTCAGGTACGTTATAATTCAAATATAATAAACAAGATCATCTTAAAAGTAATACTAATATAATAAAAAAACAGATCAATAAATTAAAAAATAAAAATAAATTATTCTTGATGGAGGGGTGATTGAATTCCATGTTTCATTTTCTCCAACTCCAAAAATTTCAATTTTATTTCCAATTTGGTTTTTAAGCTCTTTTCCATTTCATAATTATATTTCTCTTAAATATCTGCTATTTTCTTTTAATTCTTTTTTAATTTGTTCCAAATTAGCAGATATTTTTGTGAAATGATTGGATTCCATTTCCAAAACGTCCTCAATATCCACTGCATGTCTCCGTTTCCGAGTGCTAGCAGACGCTGATGTAGTAGATGTGGTGGCCGGACTTTCATTTTCACAATTTTCGGAAATTAACTCTTCTATAGAAGTAATAGCAGCAGTAGAAGCTGCAGTAGTAGTCATAGTATTTGTTGCAGCAGTAATAGTAGCAGCAGTTGCAGTAATGGCAGTAGTAGTGGTTGCAGTAGTAGCAGTGGTGGTAATAGTTTCAATGGTAGTTGCTAAATGCTCGCTGTGCATATTTTTTTTGCTAGACACACCATAGCTCCTTGCACTTTTTACCCCATCTATCGACGCATACAGACCACATATAGCTGCTATTTGCTCGTCAGTTGGAGTTAAAACATACTTATTAAAGGGTCCACCACCCGTTTTACTCACTTCTACTCTGTTATGAGCCAACCGTTGCTTTACATGAAGCTTCATATCTGTCCACACCTAAAACGATATTTGTAACCAATATTTTTTTAAAGATACTGTTTTACCTACTTTTTTCCAGCCTTGCACTTCCTTTGTGGGAGGTCCCGATGCATTTAGTTCATTTGCTAGCTGCAGCCACAACTGCTCAAAATGCACTCTATCACCCTTTACAAATCCTTTTGCCAAATCTCCATGCAGCTCCATAAACTTTAAAAATATTTCGATTTGTGCATTATTTTTATGTTGACCCCTAAAAAATTATAATTTTTAAAATATGTTTTCTTTTAATATTTCAAATAATACTTACATTTTTAAAAAAATTATTTTTATTAATTTGAATTTGATTTTAATTTAATTTATGTAAATTTAACATACAAAATATTATTGCAAAACAGAGTTGCCACATTACTTAATGCATGTTATTGCCATTTACTCACATATTTTCATTTTGTTTTTCTATATTTACATATGAAAAAACTATTATTATTAATTATTACTATTTGTTTACTAAAATTTTTATTAAATTTAGTCTTTAACAACAAATTTAATTGAATAAATTAGTAACATTTGAAACGACTCGATTAATTTGTAAGTCTGTCATCTACGTATGTATTTTCGAAGTTCTTCAACAGCTGAAAGGCAAAGAAAAAATGAAATCACGAAGTCGTTTCTAAAGTAAACAAAAAGTTTATACGCAGAAGTAAAGGTGTTTTCAAAAAATTACTATTTTTTAATGTTTTTCAATATAATTAAAAATTTATCAAACAAAAATGAATACAGAACATAATAAATTATTTATATAAGCCATTTAACATTTGATTTACAACACAGTGTTTGCAAAAATAAGCAAGTGATTTGAAATCGACCCTTAAAAGTTTACCGATTTGAAATCACGTGATTTCATAATTTTTTTGTGCACAGAACACCTTTTAGGTGATTTCAAATCACTTCGATAATAAGTGATTTCCAGAACATACCTGTATGCCATTAATTTTTATCTTTAAGTATTAATTTATTTTTTGGTTAAGAATTATTTAGGAATAACATTTGATATGAATTTGAGAAAGTATCACTTTTTTTCAAATGAATATTAATTTTTATTCAAACTTGAAATTCAACATACGTATTTTCATTATTATCAAATTTAAAGGCACGAACAAGAGTTTGTAAAAACCCAACCTAAGTCGGGGATCACACACAGCAATTTTTCCAGCTGCAATTCTGAGTTCGTAGGAGAGACAAGAGAAGGAAATACTAAACATTTACATTCGCTTTACCTCTCTCGTCTACGAATTGCAGCAAGAAAAATTGCTGTTTATGAACCCCGACTAACAAAATATAGATCCTTAATTTATAAATATCTTCAATAAATGTTTGACAATTTGTTTTCCATCATCTTACAAATATGAATATTTTATGGGCCATAATGAAAAGAAAACGTTCATAAATAAATTAATTCTTTGAAAAAAAATTATAAGTTTAATAGGATAATTATATAATTTTTAGAATTATTCTGTAAAAAAATATAATAAATTTTTTAAATTGTTGACCTAAAATTGAGCTATATATGTCAGAAAAGTGTATTGAAATTAATATTTTGTTTTTATTCAATTAATATTAGCTACTGAAATTATCATTGACTTTGTTGATGCTGAATTTACATTTTAAAATTATATAAAATATGAAGCACTGAATATTTTAGTTCTTTTTAGTTTTTCTTAAAAAATATATAAAATTTAATTTTGGCGATTTTTGGCGATTTCTGATTAACAATTTGGCGACAGAGGCTCAAAAAAATCTGACAACCCTGGTCATAGTAAGCATTGCTTTCAAAATATAAACAACAACAACAATTGAATATTTATATATTTTTGTATGTATGTATGTACATATATACAAACTGACTGCATATACAAACAACAACAAGAACAACAATGTTAATCATTATATTACTGCTGTTGCTAACTAAACTACTTGCCTATACAAAAAACAAAAACGTCACTAATAGTCATTACAATGCTTAATATACATGTTTGTTTGTGTATTTATTAGGGTATCCAATTATTCGGGTGTTCATATTAATCGGTTTATTCGACAAATAATTATTCGAGGTTAAAAGTATATCGGTTAATAACCGATTATTGAGAAATTATTCGATTAACCGAATAACCTTATTTAAATATGTAAAACATATAAATTACACATATTATAGCATTTAATCTATTGAAATAGTTACTTAGAAACATAATATAAAATCAAATTCTTTTACAAGGGGATCATTTCGTAATTATTTTCTCCTATTTTTATGAAAAAAATTATTTTTTTAGCTAATACTATAAAATATTCTCCTAATTCCGCTTTTTCACGTAAGTGTATTTTCTGTGTACGAATGATTATTTGTTAATCGAGTCTAAATTAATATTTTTTTGGGTACATTTAGGAGATGACAATGAAAAGTATTATGACTTGTGTAACTTTGAATTTACTTTAATTTAAGTAATGTTTTACGAATTTATATTGATACAAGTTTAATTATTTATGAAGATTTAATATTATTACCAGGGCAAGTTTTTCAAGCTTTACGCTTGGAAAGTAAGCATTTGCATATTTTAAAAGAATTTCACAAAAATGCTTGTTTTTTAAATATTTGCATAAATTTGCATATAATGGAAATAAGAATTAGTTTTCTTAACAAAAACGCAATTTTTTTTGTGATTTTTTGGAGTTCAATCTAATGATTTCTAAAATTTTTTTTGTGATTATTTTGAGTACGTTGTAAAAACTGTAAAGAAAAATTTTATAAAAATCGAAATCTATCAGTGATTGTAAGTTAAAAAATGCATATTTATGCATGTTTTTTACATATCAACATATAAAAATGCATAAATATGTCGATTTTTCTATGAATATTCATCCTATTTTTGCATATTTCTGTGCATATTAACCCATTTTTTTGTGCTTTTTCAAGCGCATATTTAAATTTTTTTCATGCATATTTAAACTTGTCCTGATTATTACAATTTCTTATCGCTTTTTATAAAACATTCTATCTCAACAAAAAATGAATCCAAAGAAGTCAGTAAGATACTGAAATTGTTATCCAGAAGTAGTACAAATTCGTATACTTTTCAATGAATTGAATTTTTTGATACCTGTGTTATGTCATGTCATGTTCACGATGTGCAAAATTGCAATGAATATCAGAACTTTTTTTAACGGCGCAAAGAAATTAGTTTTAATTTTTATTATTATTATTTTAGTAAAAAAAATTATGCATAACATTGTTTTTCATTTGTTTAATTTTTTTTCTTTTTTGTAAAGATAACATCCAAATATCAACGTCTTATAGCAGAACAATTCATTTAAATCTTTCTATATAAATTGGATCCTGTTTTATTACTTCTAAAGCAGAAGAAAAAGTACCTCACTAAAAATTATTTTTATTTATTTTTACTGGAATGTAACAGTAAGATGTAGTTTACTTAAATTTATCATAAAAATAAAAAAAATTCTAATTTATAACTCAAGAAAACTACATTTCGGTTAACCGGTTATTCGATAGAAATTATTCGGTTTATTTGTTATTCGAAAATAGACAGTTTTAAATTATTCGGACAGTTAATCGACGAAAATTAACCGAATAACCGAATGACGGTTAATCGATTGGATACCCTAGTATTTATATTCTTAACAGATTTGTTTTTGGCCCATAACTCTGTTGATTATGAACGAATTTGGTTTATTAAAATAACCAAATTGTATAAAAATATTTATGACCGATCTATATAAAAAAAATCAGTAGCTTGAACAAGGGTTTAAACCGATTATGAATTTTCAGCAAACAAATTCAGAAAAAAATTCCGAACCCTCTTTAAAAAAACGAAGTCCCTGGTATATGTAGAGGCTTCAGAAACTGGAAAACCGGTTCTAAAAACCGGGGTTTAAAGCATATCTCCGCCATTTATAAACCAATTTTGTTGATTCAAAAAACCGAAATTTTATAAAAATATTTTTAACCGAAATCAAAAAAAAATCAAAAATGCGTTTTGCCCGATATCTCAGTTATTACTGAACCGATTTATTTCATTTTTTCAGAACAAAAATTCAGAAAAAGATGTCCAAGCCTACTTTGCAAAAACGAAGTTCCTAGTACATACAGAGGTTTCAGAAACTGGAAAACCGGTTTTTTAAGCATATCTCCGCAATGTATGAACCGATCTTGCTGAATTTCAATAGCAAAATTCTCGAAAGGATTTCCGATCGTTTGATATATATATATATATATATATATATATATATATATATATATATATATATATATATATATATATATATATATATATATATATATATATATATATATATATATATATATATATATATATATATATATATATATATATATATATATATATATATATATATATATATATATTATATATACAGGTTATCGGTGGGTTTCATAAACGCCATTTCAACCGACACACGGACGGACATTTCTTACAAGGATCCCGAAAATGTCAACTTTTTTGCTCTCCGACGAAAATTGTGGAAATTACAAACAGAATGACAAACTTATATATACCCTTTACACCTGTGGTGAAGGGTATAAAAAAGAACAATTATTTTTATAATAAGTAACGTTAATTCTTATAAAAGAGTAAAAATAAATACATACAGTTTGTTTGAGTGTTCGACAATATTTTATGCAAAATATGTAAACTTTTAATATCAAATCATTGCGAATATATTGGGTTATAAACCCATACAAAAACAATATCCTTTAACATTATCCCAAAAACGGTACATCGTCTCAAACTAAAATAGTTCTTTTTCCGTGTGGACAAAAAAATCATAAATTTTGTTAAAATTTTGAAAATTTTTTTATGAAACTTCGCTTTTTTAAAATCTCGATAACGATGAAAAGATATGGGAATCATCGATAATCTTCAATTCCGAAAACAATTCGTTTCGGAAGGGTCTATAGATTTTTCACTTTAAAAATATGGGTAAAATCGAACGTCCCAACAAAAGATAAATACCGAAATCGATCATTATAGTTAAATAATTTTATTTATATTTAAATAGTAGAACTTAAGATCAATTAAAAAAGATTTAGTGCAAAAAGAGTTCTTCGGAAACGAAAAATCACCAAAAAATTTTACCATTCAAAATCAACTTGGAATATAAATTTTCTTCTGGGAACATAAGAAAACAATTGGAGTAAACATTATTTCTTTCGAAGACTATTCTAGAGTTTCCTGATGTTGAACTATCGACCTGACAATTTGAAATGTTATTAACCCTCTCCGATATATTAGTAACACCATTATGCCTTATTGTACAGGGGGTATTAAATGTTTCCAAATCTGTATTTTTTGAACTTATTCGAAAGTTTTGCTACCAAATTTAACATTTATATTCTACTCTCCTTTTTTGAAGATAATACGCAATTTTTATACTTTAGGGTACTTGAGAATACTATTTGAGGCCTTTCTCGGTCTGTATTATAAGACTGGGGCATTCCAGAAATGTATTTGGAATAAATTGTGTTTTCGCCAATTGTCTTCTCATATTCCAAGAAGAAATTTAAATTCCTACTGAATTTCGAATCGACTTATTGTCATTTAAAGTCCACGACTTGATAAAAAATTTTTGTGATTTTCAGTTCCCAGAGAACTTTTTTTAGATTAAATTTTTTTAAATTATCTATGACTGCTGCATTTTAATTAAAATAAAGTTATTTAACTATAATGATAGATCTCGGCACTAATCTTTTGTTGGGACCTTCGATTTAACCCATATTTTAAAAGATCCAAATCTGTAGATCTTTTCTGATACGAATGATTCTCAGAATTGTAGATCATCGATGATTCTTTCAGTTTTTTATTTTAAGTATCGTTATCGAGATTTAAAAAAAAGTGAAGTTTCATAAAAAATTTTCAAACAAATTTAAAAAAATTTGAAAAATTTAACAAATACCGTTTTCAGGATAATGTTAAAGGATATTATTGTTGTATAGATTTATAACCCAATATATTCTCAATAATTTGCCATTAACAGTTGTCTTGTTTTGCACAAAATTTTGTCGAAAACTCAAAAAATTTCAAACAAATGCACTTGACCCTATTTTTTTGTCCATAACTGTATATCTAATTAATTAATATAATAAAGAATATTTCACGTAGCAAAAGTTTTTATTAAAAGTAATTTTATGATAAAGGGCCTAATACGTTTTCAATAAGGTAAAATAAACCAAATAAATATCGTCTGAAATGTAAAAAATGTATTTAAGAAATAAAAAATTCCGTTACTTTTTAATTAAGTTGTAATATATTACCTTCAGGTATATTCTTCATTCGTTTCACATTTTTGCTTGCTGGATCCTTGATATGATAATTAAATAAGATGATGTTTTATGAAAATGCTTCAAATTCGAATGGAAACAACCCACATTTTAGTACAAGTGAGAAAATAAGAAATATACCTTTATCAAAAATTGTATTTAACTTAATAAACTATTACCGTACCATTTATTAAACACATCAGATGGCTTTCAATTTCTGTCCATTAGACTTATGACTCAATGTTACATCAATATTTATGACTCAATGTTACCTCGGCTGGGCCAAATCTATATACACACCATCAACTTTTTAAAATTTTACGTTATATGAGAGGTGGGCGGACCACGCCCATTTTTTGTTTCCGAGTTAACATTGGTCCTAAAACTGTTTCTACAAAATTTGGTTAACGTTTCACCTTATATGGGAGGTGGGCGGTAAAGTAGGCGGACCACGCCCATTTTTTTATTTTCAAGTTTATATCAACCCTCGAACTATCTGTACAAACTTTCGTTATCGTACAAGCTTTTGTTTAAGAAATATCAGCAGGAAAATATGAAATGAAGCTACAACGGACACCCTGTGTTTCTAGTATTTTGCCCATAACTTTGTTTATCAACTGAGTTTGCTCATTTTCAATACCAAACAAACCTTATATAAGATAAATATTTGAGCCAAATTTCGTCCCCCTAGGTTGTCCATATCCTGCTTTCAACAGACATACGGACAGATGGACGGACATAGCTAAATCGACTCAGAATCGATCCAGGACCCAGAAAAAATATACCTTATGGGGTCTTAAATGATTCCTTCGAAATGTTACACACGGAATGCCAAAATCAATATACCCACCATCAAAAAGATGGTAAAAAAATGGAAAATGTTTTCAAAAATTTTTAATTTGTTATTCGTATTATTAATAAAAGATGTACAGAGTTATAACAGATTTAATTTTTGGTACAGTGCACATTGAGGCAGAGGAGTGAACAATGTTATTTTTAGAAAGGGGACCGAACACACTACTCAGGGCGGAGCTAAAGGGGCTCAAAGTTGGGTACCTCTGACATACAAATTTTTTAATCGCTTGCCAAATTTCTCATCCAATTTAAATTTTTATTATACATTATTGCAGGCACTGATAAGACCTACAAAAAACATGCTTGTATGTCCTATTTATCTCTTATAGTTTTTGAGTTATTTGCGTTTGAATTTTTAAGTACCTCAATTTTGCATGTTCTTGGTCTAGTTTTTTTCATATATATCCTAGTGTTTCCGACCGATTTCATTTGTTTTTTCTTTAGCTAATTAAAGAACAAAATTATTTATTGAATAAAAAAATTTGAAGCCGATAGCTTTACCCACTCCAAAAATAAACGATTTTGAATTTGAAAATTTGCAAAAATGACGACTTTTTTTGTTTTTTTTTAGCCGATAATGTATCTACACGCTTTTTATCTAAAAAAAAAATTTCTTTAACACCATATAATAATTTTATACTTTTATGAAATTCATCTTCACAGAGAAGACTTTAAAATAAAAAGCAAGCCCAATAACTCAAGCGGTCAAGGTACACACCCTCCCCAATTTGATCCATTTTATATGAAAGTTTTGACTTTAGTCTATATTTTCTCAAATCCCAAATCACGAATCGGTAAACGTAATAAATAGTTTTTCAAACCAAATTTTTACAAAGATTTAACTTTAAATGCAAACATCAGAATTCGATTTCATCTAAATTACATCGCTTAGCTGACATACAGTGTTGGAAAAAATAATAGGCACACTCTAATTTTTCAATATATTCTTAATTTTTTATTTACTATTCCATAAATATTAAAAAGTATATACATAAAATTAAATAACTTCAAATATTTTAACTTATAAAGCAAAAATAAGGAACTAGTTCTGCCAAAAAATATTTTTTTTTTAAAAAGGCCTGAAAAAAATAATAGGGACACTTAATGTTTTGGAAAAAATATATATTTTTTTTTTTTTAATATTACCATCATTTCCAAATACTTTATCAATACTTGGTTGAAGATCCTTTCATTTTTATAACCTCCTGAAAACGGCGATTCATAGATCCCACAAGATTCGCATATACCTCGGGCGGAATTGAGTATCAGGCAAAAGTTCGAAAGAATTAATTCTTTAATTCACTTTTTAAAATTGAGTTAAATCATATAGAATTATTAATTCATTCAAATAAATGCATTGTAATTAATTCTTAAGCTTATTTCCTAAAGCTTTTCATAAAATGGAATTAATTCATTTGTGAATTAATTCTTTGGGAATGCTTAATTCTTTTTATTTCATTCAAATTTGTTTAAATTAAAACTATTACAAATTGAATTATAAAAATTTTCAACCATTCCATTTGTACTAGATTGAATGAAAGTTTTATTTTTTAATTCTTTATATTTGAAACAATTTTATATAATTGCAAAAACGATGTATGGTAAGCCATATTTATGTACACACATGTTTCGTGGCGTGCGCTTCTTTTAATATCAGATATCGAGTACTTTTATTAGTTCTGTATTGAATGTATATTAAATTTCATCTGTTATATGTACTGAGGTTACTCTTAATCATAGGATTTATCCCTAGATCTCACAGAGAACGTATTACGAGTATTATTTTTTCTTTTAAACAATGAAGTTCAGCATCTTTACAAAGTTTATTTGTACAGAATCATCTTCCATTCTTTGTAGAGTTTAGCTGGATAGTAACATGTTGATTTTGTATTGATTTTAGCAAAATACCAATGATTTTCAATTCTTTTAATACTTATTTTCAAAATATATATAAAAATAGAATTAAAAAAAAATATTGTCATTCAATTTGTAGTAGAAACGAATGAAAGAAAAAAATATATCATTCAATTAAATTTAATTTTTTAAAGAATTAATTCTACATATTTTTCATTCATTTTGTAAAAGAATGGAATGAAAGAAAAATTTAATCATCAAATTGAATTGTAATTTTTCAAGGAATTAATTCTCTAGGGAATTCATTCAATACAAAGTTAAGCCTAAAGAATTAAGTATAGGAATTATTTTCTGAGGAATGATTTTAAAGAATGCTAAACTAAATTTTTATAAGCTGATTTAAGTTTATACGTGAATTAATTCTAAATAAAATTCATTCTTTCGAAGCTCTGGTACCAGGTTTCTTGAATTTTTTCCCACAACTCTTGTTTATTTTTTTTATTTAAAGCTACCAATCCCCAGAGATGCTCAATGGGGTTTAAGTCCGGTGCTTGGGATGGCCACTCCATTACAGGCACCTCATTCTGCTGAAACCACGTCTTGACGCTTCTAGCGGAATGCTTGGGATCATTATCCTGCATGAATTCCCATTTTAGTGGCATTTCATCCTCAGCAAATGGAAGCATTTTATTCTGGAGAATGTCTATATAGTCAGCAGCATTCATTTTTCCCTGAATCCAAACTATTGAACCAATTCCATAGGCCGAAAAACATCCCCATAGCATTATAGAACCACCACCGTGTTTGACGGTTCTTTTTTTTTTTTTTTTTTTTTGGTATATTTTGGATCAAATTCAGCATTGGCAGGATGACGTACAAATGATTTTCCGTCAGATCCAAATAAATTTACTTTTGTTTCGTCTGACCATAGTACGTTGTTCCAGTTTTTACGGCACAGGTGTCGCCTGGCAAATTCCAACCTTTCTTGTATGTTTTTCTTGCTCAACAGTGGTACTTTTCTCGGACTGCGTCACATTAATCCGACTTCCTGCAGCATATTTCTTATTGTTCGACTTGTCACTGAAGCACACAATTCATTTTAAGGCTACTTGATGACATAAAGGGTTATTTTTGGAAAGTCGAACTAAACGTTGGTCAAAACGCGCTGACGTTTTACGGTTTCAACCTCTAGTTTCATGACTTTTTTTCGAATGAATGGCATTGAATACTTTAGTTTTGGAACACTTCATTATCAGTGCAATTTTTCTAATTGATAACCCGTCCGAATTTAATTTAAGAATAACATTTTTTTCAGATTCAGTACAATGAACACCTCGACCCATTTTCACATTTATTTACCGAAGACATAAATCATAAACACGAAACCAATATGATTAAATTAATAACATAAACTTTGCTTTACAGATTTTTAATATGTTTATGTTAAAAATAATAATTTTTATTGACTAATGGTAATTTTTTGTAGTGCGTCCCTATTATTTTTTCCAATTGAAATTACAACTTCACTGATTTTTTTTGCAAATAAATATGAAATAAAAGAGCAAAAGAGAAAAAGTAAACAAATAATGAAATTCCGTTATTTTAGGAATAGCGGAACCCCAAAAAAAATTAATATAAAAAAACTGTTTCCATCTGTTTGCGAAAGTAAGGGTCGTCCCTATTATTTTTTCCAACTCTGTAATTCTTCGTTATACAAAAAAATATTGAAATTAATATCTTTTATAGAACCGAAACTATGCCACTTTAAAGTTTCTTAAGTCAAGGAAAATTCCAAAAACATGGTACTATTGTGGATTTGAAAAAGCCATAACAATATAAATAATTTGTTTTCGTAGCCAATGTTCGAATGTGTGTGTGCAAAAATACACAAAAAATTTAAAATTTTCCGTGACTTAATAAATTTTAAAGTGGCATAGTTTCGGTTCTATAAAAAATATTGATTTCAATCTTTTTCTGTATAACTAAGACTTATGTCAGCTAAGCGATGTAATTTAGATGAAAATCGAGTTTATTCTTTTTCTGATTTTGGCATTTAAAGTTAAAGTTTTGTATTTTTTTTTTTTTTTTTTTTTTTTTTGAGAAACTATAAATATTTTATCTGTAATAAAATTTTTGTTATTAAAGATATCATAACGAAATTTCTGGAGGATGTAGACTCTATTGTATAAAATAGAAAATGAGAAACTTTTAACAACGTGTTACAGATTTTTAAACTGCATTCCGTTTGCCGATTCGTGCATTGGGATTTGAGAAAATATAGACTAAAGTCAAAACTTTCATATAAAATGGATCAAATTGGAGAGCTTGAGTTATTGGGCTTGCTTTTTATTTTAAAGTCTTCTCTGTAACTTTAATATATAAAAGTATAACATTATTATACGTTGTTAAAGAAAATTTTATTTTATATAAAAAAGAGTGTAGATACCTTTTCGGCCAAAAAAACACAAAAAGTCGTAATTTTTGCAGTTTTCAAATTCAAAATCGTTTATTTCTTGACTCGGTAAAGATATCGAATTCAAATTGTTTTTATTCAATAGATAATTATGTTCTTTAATTAGCTAAAGAAAAACAAATGAAATCGGTCGGAAACACTAGGATATATATGAAAAAAACTGGACCAAGAACATGCAAAATTGAGGTACTTAAAAATTCAAACGCAAATAACTCAAAAACTATAAGAGATAAATAGGACATACAAGCATGTTTTTTGTAGGTCTTATCAGTGCCTACAATAATGTATAAAAATATTTGAAATTGGATGACAAATTTGGCAAGCGATTAAAAAATGTGTATGTCAGAGGTACCCAACTTTGAGCCCCTTTATCTCCGCCCCACTGTGCAGTGGGACAAATATATTTTTGTGATATAATCAATAAAATGTCAAAAATAAGCCAAAATGGTAAATTAAGTTATTTTTTCTTTGTATATTAAAAAAGATTATGGGAAAATTCCTTTTTTTTTGGACTAGATATGTATCATAATATAAAACGAATGTATTTTTCTACGTAAGAATTTTATTTATAGCTATACATTTTTGAGACTGACTTGTTCAGAATAAATCAGAAAATATTTATCATATCTTAATAAAAATTGGTCAGAATGTCAGTTGTAAGCAAGTTTTTAAAATAATTGCTAACTATACTAAAGATAGTTAGTAAATATATCTTGTAAAAATAATTTTTTTTTTATTGCTTTAATAGTTTTGGAAGTTATTGCATATACGCAATACAATACCTAGCCTTCATTTGTGGTTATTTTGAAAAAAATTATATTCAGTTTTAAATTTTTGTGTCAGATACTGCGTAAATACTAAAAATTAAGAGTATTCGTTGGAATACAATTGAGATAAAAGTCCAATAACTATGGGGCGGATTTATATGCAAATGCATATTTTTTATTGGAGCATTTAAAAATGATCTTATGTTGTTATCTATCCGAATCAGACATTTTTTGTTGAAAATGCATATTTTTGTTGAAAAAAATAACGATAAATATCTTTAAAAATAAATATCAGTATGAAAAAAATTTCAAATGATTGTTTTTTATATTAATACTTTTTTATACCCTGCACCACAGGTGTAAAGGGTATATATAAGTTTGTCATTCCGTTTGTAATTTTCACAATTTTCGTCGGAGAGCACAATTTTCGTCGGGATCCTTGTTAGAAATGATGACGATAGGACCATGTCCGTCCGTCCGTGTGTCGGTTGAAATGGCGTTTATGAAGCCCACCAATAACTGGTATATATAGTATATATATCAAACAATCGGAAATCCTTTCGAGAATTTTTCTATTGAAATTCAGCAAGATCGGTTCATACATTGCGGAGATACTACTACTAATAAATTAAATCGGTTCATAATAACTGAGATATCGGGCAAAACGCACTTTAGATTTTTTGAAGCTAAGAACATAAATACACACAAAAACATGTATATTAAGCACTGTGATGACTATTAGTGAAGTTTTTGTTTTTTGTATTGGCAAGTAGTTTAGTTAGCAACGGCAGTAATATAATAACAGTGTTATTGTTGTTCTTTTTATATGCAGTCAGTTTGAATATACACACATACAAAAATAAATAAATATGGAATTGTTGTTTATTTTTTAAAAGCAAAGCTTGCTATGATTGTTTTTTTTTCGTATTCAAATTTCCCTAGTTTGAAAAAAATTTTGATTTATAAATGTAAAATAATGAAAGCATACGTTAAGGCGAAAATTTAATTATTTGTCGGTAAGATGGTGAAGGGTACCAAAGATTCGGCACAGCCGATTGAAATAAAAATAAAAAGATTGTTTTTTTAGTATTAAAATCCGGTCTCTGGTAAAATGTGCATAACAGTTGTTCTACCGATTTTTAACACTCATTTTCCGGTTATTCTCAATCAAACACTGTCGTCATTTTAATTTTTCTTTCTGAAACAATTACTAAATTAGAGGGTTTCGATTCATTAATTACTCAAATCAGTTTAATAGATAGTGCTATTGCAAAAATCGAAGCTGCAGAAGGCCCCGTTGCTGAAAAATTAAAGTTGCAAGCTGTTATTAAAAAAATAAATGATTTGAGAAAATGAAAAAAAAAAAAAAAAAAAAAATTCAGAATCAATTACTTTACGTTCAGATGATGTTTCGTGTTTAGAAGAATACTCTTCTTCTGAACTACAATTATTATCACTTCTGTTGACGTTGAAAAATCATTTTCTATGTATAAACATTTTTACGCCAAAATAGACAATCATTTACATTTGACAACTTAGTAAAAAATATGTTTGTGTATATAAATAAAAACCTATCTCACTAAGGTTGTATTAAACTCAATGTCACTAATAAAAATGTGATTTTAAGGAGTACAAATGTAAAAAAGTACAAATAATTATTATTGATCTTTTAAAACATAGCTTTAACTTTTAAAAATACAAAATGTATTGCATTTCTTAGCTTAAGATGGACTGATTTTTGTTTTTTCTTATATGAAAATGCATATTTTTGTTGAAAAAAATAACGATAAATATCTTTAAAAATAAATATCAGTATGAAAAAAATTTCAAATGATTGTTTTTTATATTAATACTTTTTTATACCCTGCACCACAGGTGTAAAGGGTATATATAAGTTTGCCATTCCGTTTGTAATTTTCACAATTTTCGTCGGAGAGCACAATTTTCGTCGGGATCCTTGTTAGAAATGATGACGATAGGACCATGTCCGTCCGTCCGTGTGTCGGTTGAAATGGCGTTTATGAAGCCCACCAATAACTGGTATATATAGCAAGATCGGTTCATACATTGCGGAGATACTACTACTAATAAATTAAATCGGTTCATAATAACTGAGATATCGGGCAAAACGCACTTTAGATTTTTTGAAGCTAAGAACATAAATACACACAAAAACATGTATATTAAGCACTGTGATGACTATTAGTGAAGTTTTTGTTTTTTGTATTGGCAAGTAGTTTAGTTAGCAACGGCAGTAATATAATAACAGTGTTATTGTTGTTCTTTTTATATGCAGTCAGTTTGAATATACACACATACAAAAATAAATAAATATGGAATTGTTGTTTATTTTTTAAAAGCAAAGCTTGCTATGATTGTTTTTTTTTCGTATTCAAATTTCCCTAGTTTGAAAAAAATTTAGATTTATAAATGTAAAATAATGAAAGCATACGTTAAGGCGAAAATTTAATTATTTGTCGGTAAGATGGTGAAGGGTACCAAAGATTCGGCACAGCCGATTGAAATAAAAATAAAAAGATTGTTTTTTTAGTATTAAAATCCGGTCTCTGGTAAAATGTGCATAACAGTTGTTCTACCGATTTTTAACACTCATTTTCCGGTTATTCTCAATCAAACACTGTCGTCATTTTAATTTTTCTTTCTGAAACAATTACTAAATTAGAGGGTTTCGATTCATTAATTACTCAAATCAGTTTAATAGATAGTGCTATTGCAAAAATCGAAGCTGCAGAAGGCCCCGTTGCTGAAAAATTAAAGTTGCAAGCTGTTATTAAAAAAATAAATGATTTGAGAAAATGAAAAAAAAAAAAAAAAAAAATTCAGAATCAATTACTTTACGTTCAGATGATGTTTCGTGTTTAGAAGAATACTCTTCTTCTGAACTACAATTATTATCACTTCTGTTGACGTTGAAAAATCATTTTCTATGTATAAACATTTTTACGCCAAAATAGACAATCATTTACATTTGACAACTTAGTAAAAAATATGTTTGTGTATATAAATAAAAACCTATCTCACTAAGGTTGTATTAAACTCAATGTCACTAATAAAAATGTGATTTTAAGGAGTACAAATGTAAAAAAGTACAAATAATTATTATTGATCTTTTAAAACATAGCTTTAACTTTTAAAAATACAAAATGTATTGCATTTCTTAGCTTAAGATGGACTGATTTTTGTTTTTTCTTATAGAATAACTTATTTTTTTTCTTTTTATTTAATAAATATTAAAAAAATAAATGCATATTTCTTAATTTTTTATGGTATGTTTTGAATTTTTAAGTGCATTTTTGTTTTTTCTTATAGAATAACTTATTTTTTTCTTTTTATTTAATAAGTATTAAAAAAAATAAATGCATGTTTTTTAATTTTTTATGGTATGTTTTGAATTTTTAAGTGCATTTTATAGGCGCATATTTTCCAAAAATAAATGCATATAAATCCGCCCCCTACCAATAAAAATAAGTATAATTCCTACCGTGAAATTGAGTTTACTAGATTTGTAGAACCAAATTAGCTATTTATAATTATAAACTATCTTGCGATTACCAAATTGGCCAAGACGTATTGAAATATGATTAATATTTTCTGATTTATTCTCAAGAAGATATTATATCTCAAAATTTTAGGCTACAAATACATTTTTTACGTAGACAAATAAATTAATTTCACATATTTTGATCTTAATCTAGTCCAAAATTACAAAAACAATAGCAAACACCATTTCTTCTCCAGGTTTTTTTTATATACAAACAAAAATATAACTTAATTGAGACTTTGGGCTTATTTTTTGCTTTTTATTGATTATATCATAAAAATATATTTGTATCACAGTACCAAAAATTAACTCTGATCTAACTATGTACAACCTTTATTAATAATGCGAACAAAAAATTTAAAAATTTTTAAAACATATCCCACTTTTTATACCCTTCACCACAGGTGTAAAGGGTATATATAAGTTTGTCATTCCGTTTGTAATTTCCACAATTTTCGTCGGAGAGCAAAAAAGTTTATATTTTCGGAATCCTTGTAAGAAGCGATGACGATTGGACCATGTCCGTCCGTCCGTCCGTCCGTCCGTCCGTCCGTCCGTCCGTCCGTCCGTGTGTCGGTTGAAATGGCGTTTATGAAGCCCACCGATAACTGACATATATAATATGTATGTCAAACGATCGGAAATGCTTTCGAGAATTTTGCTATTGGAATTTAGCAAGATAGGTTCAGACAATGCGGAGATATGTTCAAAAAACCGGTTTTTTGAACCGGTTTTCTAGTTTCTGAAGCCTCTGTATACACTACGGACTTCGTTTTTACAAAGAATTCTCGGACATTTTTTTCTGAATTTTTGTTCTGAAAAAATGAAATAAATCGGTTCAGTAATAACTGAGATATCGGACAAAACGCATTTTTTATTTTTTGAAGCCTTGGTTTAAGCTATAGATTTTTATTTTTATACACATCGGTCACAAATATTTTTATAAAATTTCGGTTTTTTGAATCAGGAAGATCGGTTTATAAATGGTGGAGATATGCTTTAAAAACCGGTTTTTAGAACCGGTTTTTTAGTTTCTGAAGCCTCTGCATATACCAGGGACTTCGAATTTTTAAAGGGGGCTCGAAAATTATTTTCTGAATTTTTGTTCTGAAAAAATGAAATAAATCGGTTCAGTAATAACTGAGATATCGGGGAAAACGAATTTTTTATTTTTGAAGCCCTTGTTCAAGCTACAGATTTTTATTTTTATATAGATCAGTCATAAATATTTTTATAAAATTTCGGTTTTTTTAATAAACCAAATTCGTTCATAATCAACAGAGTTATGGCCCAAAAACAAATCTGTTAAGAATATAAATACACCAACAAACATGTATATTAAGCATTGTAATGACTATTAGTGACGTTTTTTGTTTTTTGTATAGACAAGTAGTTTAGTTATCAACAGCAGTAATATGATGAATAACAGTGTTGTTGTTGTTGTTCTTTGTATATGCAGTCTGTACAAAAATAAATAGATATGGAATTGTAGTTGTTTATTTTTAAAAACTAAAACATATCTGTTAAGAATATACATAAATACATACACAAACATGTATATTAAGCATTGTAATGACTATTAGTGACGTTTCTTGTTTTTTGTATAGACAAGTAGTTTAGTTAGCAACAGCAGTAATATAATGAATAACAGTGTTGTTGTTGTTGTTCTTTGTATATGCAGTCTGTACAAAAATAAATAGATATGGAATTGTAGTTGTTTATTTTTAAAAACTAAAACATATCTGTTAAGAATATACATAAATACATACACAAACATGTATATTAAGCATTGTAATGACTATTAGTGACGTTTCTTGTTTTTTGTATAGACAAGTAGTTTAGTTAGCAACAGCAGTAATATAATGAATAACAGTGTTGTTGTTGTTCTTTGTGTATTCAGTCAGTTTGTACATACAAAAATAAATATATATGGAATTGTTGTTGTTTCTTTTTTAAAAGCAAAGCCTGTTATGATTGTTTTTTTTTTTCATATTCAAATTTTCGTAGTTTGAAAAAAATTTAGATTTAGAAAATATGCAAGCATACGTTAAGGCGAAAATTTTATTAATTGTCGGTAATATGGTAATATGATGTCGATAAGATGGTAATATGGTGAAGGGTATCAAAGATTCGGCACAGCCGAATCTTTTTTCAATTTCATTAAATATTTAAAATAGTTCGTAATATTTGGTCTTAAACTATTTCGTTCGAAGCTCAATTAATTGTCCCGTAATTTTTGCACAAGAGTAACGGAACCAAATTTTGTTACATATGAAAAACTGCTTACTTGTGTTCATATGTGTGCTAAATATTTCTAAAATTGCACTTGTTCCATAGAAACATAAAAAACTATTTTGGTCTTATAAATATTTCGTGGAATGTATCTGATTTTAAAAAATTCACACTTATTTTTCAACAAAACATAGTTAAATTAACGAAATTTATTTTATTCTACATACCTTTAGTAAATTTGAAGAAATTTCGTAAAATTGAAGAATTTTATTCAATTTTACTAAAATTAATTAGTTAATATCAACGAAATTTCTTCAATTGTACACGTTTTTAGTAAATTTTTTGATATTTAGTAAAATTAAAGATTTCTGTTTGACTAAATTTAATTGTTAACTTTACCAAAATGTCTTTAATTTTACATGTCTTTAGTTAAATTTACAAAATTTTTTAATAATTTTGAAGAATTTTTATTTATTTTTACTACTCTATTTTATTTAATTTTAGTTAAGAAATTAGTCTATGTATTAGTATATTTTATAAATTTTTATACCCTTCACCATAGATGTAAAGGGTATGTATATAAGTTTGTCATTCCGTTTGAAATTTCTACAATATTCATCTAAGACCCCAAAAAGTATATATATTCTGGATCCTTATTGATAGGGGAGTCAATATATGTCTGTTGAAATCAGTTTATATAAAGCCCCAGTTATCGGATACATATATTTTTATGCATCAAATTGTAGGGAATATTCTTTAGAAAAACGCTAATAAAAATTAGCAAAATCGGTTAGTAAATAACTGAGATATCGGCAAAAACCGAAGATACTCCCAAAAAAGTTTTATTTGTTGTCAGCTTTTCTAGGCTCCTATACAAGCTAGCCACTTCGTTTTTGCACGAAAAGTTCAAAATCTTTTTCCTGAAAAAAATCGGTCCATTAGTTTCCAGATATCGGCCAAAACGCATTATTGAATTCCTATATAAGCTACGGGTTTCGCTATTTATTTCGGTTTTTTTAATCAACCAAATTCGTTCATAAACAACCGAGCTATGTGCCAAAAACTAAAAAAATTGGTCAATAATATAAATACTAAACATCTGCATCAAATCATTTGCTTTTTAATTCACAGTAATGTTTTTTAATGTATGCTCTTACATTAATAAAAAACAAAACAATACAAAACAAACTCTGTAAAAAAAAATTATTTGAATTGAGTTGAATTGAAACGATGAAGCAAACACAAAACATGTTCTGTTCTCTTTGAGAAATTACTGCTTATGAGAGATTTTTAGAAAAACAATAATGTTAAATAATAAACATCAAAATAAAACTGTGTATTACTGTCATTCCCTTACATCTAATATGAAAAAATGCAGGGAACGTAACAATTATGTATTTTTAGATAAACAACAGATAATAATTACGTTTGATTTCAATGTTTTTGCTTAGAAAATTTAATTATTTTTTATTTTAATTATATTTAATTATATCTAAAATGAAATAAAATTTATTTTATTTGTGATATTTTTATTTACTTTTAATATTTCCTTCACTTCAAAAAAAAAAAAACAAATGACAGTATAGCATTTTTTGCCTTTTTATATTTAATTCAATTCAGTTCGAAATGATGTGTTGCTAAAATGTTTTTATGACTCTCTGCACAATTGATTTTGTTTCTTTTTGTTTTGATTTCTTTGTCTTTTTCATACGTACGCACACACCGAGAATTTATTTTAAGTTTAAAAAACAATAACAGTCAACAATTGAAAAGAGAGTAATTAAAAATAAGTTACAAATGAATTGATGCAGATGTTTATTAAATACTAGAGGTCTGCAACGAATAAGTTTTCGCTGCATATATGAAGACCGACATCGAATATAATTACTAATCGTACTCTCTCTCAGAGCACAAGTACTGAAGTGTAGTTAACCGTTGATTGTCGTATAACTACGAGTAAGTCGCAAACGAAAAACATGTTCCGAAAAAAGTGAACACAAATAAATGTGATGAACAAACAAAAAGTACTACAAGTATATTGTTCACTTCACATGGTACCACGAGTATTTTCATATTAAAGGGCAAAGCTGAAATATAATGTTACGGGAAGTAATAAATAAACTGATCTATTTTATTATAATAAAATTTATGTTATGGTTTCTTTGCACTGTTTTGTATATGTTTTTTAGAACAAATAAGTTATTTAATAATGATTTTTATTTTAAAAAATAAGATATATATATTTTTTTAATTTAGATATGCAATAGGAAAAAAAATCGGATAACAAGAAAGCAGAAATAAAAATAGAACCAAAATATGTATATAAATTATAGGTATAAAATCAGAATTTATTTTTTTACTTATAAAATTAAAGAAAGGAGAAATAAAGTTTAAATATTTTTTTTTTAATTTAATTTAAAAATATTGTTGCTTTTTTTGCATGCCTATTCCTTTTTTATTTAAAATTCATGCATATAAGTCCATATGCATATAACTGCATATTTTATTATATTGTTGTTTGATAATCATAAAAAATAAAAAATATGTTTTAAACTAATCATTTTTTATTTAAAAAATTATAACTTAAGTACTGCAGAAAACTTTTTTATTTGTCGGTATGATGGTGAAGGGTATTTTTAATTTCATTAAATATGTCTTTCATATACATATCGAGCCTTAAAATCGAAAATGTCGTAAGTGCAGTACACAAAACTTTACAGGAGAAGTATTTTTGTGTTTGTTTACACATTGTTATATGTATGAAAAATGTCACTTACGATAAAATTGCTTTCGCTATAAATCTGAAATGACACTTGATACGTCGAAATTGATACGTGAAATTTTGACAGATGATGTAAATGATTCTAAATGATAGATTTTCATCAAAATACGAATTTCGAAAATGTTGTCGGTTACGATATTTTGGCTGTCAGGGCTCGATATGTATATAGTATAATTAACAATTTTTAGTAAAAAGTAAATAGTACAATTGTAAGAAACATATGTTTTTATAATTTTTACCTAGTATTATCAAAAACTGTAGTTGTATTTATTTATTAATCTGAACATAAATAAAATTCTAAAAAAAGACGTACGAACTGATTTTGAGTTTTCAATTCTACATGCCTGTAGTAAATTTGAAGACATCTATTCAAATTGAATTTTATTGTATTTGAATAAAATAAATTAATTTCAAAATACTTTTAGTACATTTTGAAATTGACTTAAGTTTTTTAGTCAATTTGAATTTGATAATTGTGTGTTGTTTTACTTACTACCAATTTAACTAAATTTCGTTGATTTAACAGATTTTTCGTCCATTTTTTAACGAAAATTTTTTTTGAAACAAATTTTTTTGTCGATTTGAAGAAAATTTGCTGATGATTATAGGCAAATAATACACTCCCGGTCAACAGAATAGGTTCAAGATTTTCGTTATATTAAAACTCTTGTTATTTTTAAAATAATAATGAAGTTAATATATTTTTTTTCATAATAAGTTTTAAAGTACTCAATTCATTGTTTTACCGCTCCTGTGGTGTGAATAGGTTCATTGACGAGCTGGAATGTGCATGAAATGAATTAAAATAATGTATAAAATGTAAAAATAATTTTTCCAGAAAGCTTTTTTTCTGAAATTCTATGCGAAGAAATTCTAAATTCACATGTCTCATAATATGAAGCTGCAACCTACGCCATCACACTTCCTTCAGAGTTTTATGGGATACACAATTAGCATTTTTCTTCTCTCAAATAACGAAATTAATAATATCTAAAGCCATTGGAGCCGTCCAGATTGATTTTTTTTTTATCCTATAGAAAAATAAGTTTCATTCCTTTTTTAGAACATGAATTCACGGGTAAACGGGAGTAGTTTCACTTCACGAATGGTGTTTAGAGGTGGGTTCTTTATAATTTTTAGTCTTCTTAGGTGCACTGAGTTGCGAATAACACGCTTTACGGTAAAACACTTGCTTTAATATCTGACTTTTGATTAATTTTTGGTGCATTATTAAAAGATTTGAAGTCATCTCGAATGATGGATCTTCTGTCAGCTTTTGTGGTTGCTTGATAAGTACCTCTTTTTATATTTTTTCCATAGCGAGACTGATTTCTTAAAAAGCTACTCACAATATTTTCACGTCGCTCAATTTTTCTTCGTCATATTTTATAGGTTAAGTCCAAATTGTCCATACGCTATAATATAGCATTTTTCTTTATCGGAAAATTTGTTTACGCTACCAATTTTTAAATATTCTTATAGAAAACTGTTGAAAATATTAGGAAAGCACACAATTATGGGCGAGTTCAAGAAATATTGGATGCAAATTGATTTTATTCTTAATGAACCTATTCAGATGACCCAAAAAAATAACCTTAAAAATATATTTTTTGGAAGAAAATCCGTTAAAAATTGTACTTAGTACTTTATTAACTAATTCTTGCTATCAAACATCTTTGAATTCAAGACTTAAGATGAAAAAAATATAATTATCTTAATTATATTAAAATATACTCACAATATTTTCACGTTGTCAATTTTTCTTCGTCATATTTTATAGGTTAAGTCCAAATTGTCCATACGCTATAATATAGCTTTTTTCTTTATCGGAAAATTTGTTTACGCTACCAATTTTTAAATATTCTTATAGAAAACTGTTGAAAATATTAGGAAAGCACACAATTATGGGCGAGTTCAAGAAATATTGGATGCAAATTGATTTTATTCTTAATGAACCTATTCAGATGACCCAAAAAAATAACCTTAAAAATATATTTTTTGGAAGAAAATCCGTTAAAAATTGTACTTAGTACTTTACTAACTAATTCTTGCTATCAAACATCTTTGAATTCAAGACTTAAGATGAAAAAAAATATAATTATCTTAATTATATTAAAATTAATCCGCCTTTCAATGTCAGGATAATCTTGAACCTATTCTGTTGACCGGCAGTGTATATGAAACCTCAGGATCAGTGTTGCTAGGAGGTGAGAAAATTGGACTTTCGAAAAGGTCAGAAAAGGACTAAATGCCCCAAAAAATAAAGCCCGAAAAAAGCTAACATTTTTTATTTTAAAACATATTATTGTTTTGTAATAAGTTTATAAAAAAAAAAAAAAGAACGACTGTTAACAGAGCTATAAAATGAAAAATCGACAACTTTGACTTATATGTCATATGAAAAATAATTTAATTTGTTTAAATGATATTTCATAACTTTTGAATTTTCCAAATTTTTGGTGTTATTCATGAAGAGTTTATATTGTTAATGAATTTTATTAAAAAAATAATTATAAGAATTAATAAAATAAGTACATACTATGAGTTTGTATATTTGATTTTGAGTATGAAGCGCTTCACAGTGGTCCCAATGGTCAACTCTTTTAATTATTTCTTATATAATATCTGAGGAGACCCATTTCGGCGGTCCTCCCCCCTGTCCCAATACTACCTAGAAACTTGTGCTCCTTCAAAGCATTTGAAAACTATCTCAGTAATAACTATGTGAAATTTCATTTAAATACATTTATCCGTTCAAAAGATACAGAAAGTTATTTAAAAAAACACGTTGCAACTGCTGTGCACTTATGTATATAGAATGCTTCAACACACATTTACCATAGAAATTGAAGGAAAATGTGCAAATTTTGCCGAAGGGGGTAAAGTCTCAGTTAGTTTTTAAACGATTGTGTAAAGTATTTGGTATCATTGGAAAGGTTATTAAGGGTGTGAAGATAGCTACGAAAGTTAGCTACGTTTTTTAATTTTATGTTAACTAATATTTCTCTCACTCAAAGACTGTTATGTTAACAGAATTAAATTAATTTCAATTTTAATAACGTTTTTAAAAATGTTAACGACTATTATTAAACAGAAATGCATTTTTGTTAACATTTTTAAAAATGTTAATAACATTTTTGTAATATTTTTGCATTAAAATTATTATAACTTAAATGTTTGAATTAAACCAAAAAAATTACAATTTAAAAATGTGTCTTCCTTATATTTCTGAAATATATGTACCTAAAATGTTCTTAAAATAAATAATTGGAAAATTTCAAAGAATAAGATTTCTTATATAAGGGCCCCATTGATGATCAAAAAATGGATCAAATTTGGAAAGGTGCTCTATTTAGACCTAGTGGCTTTGAAAGCCATTATCTTAAGGATTTCAGAACAGAAAAAATAATATTCAGATTGATCATATGTTTTGAGTAATAGAATTTTGAAAATTTTCCAAAATTAAATTTCTTCATATAAGGGCTATATTGATGATCAAAAAATGGGTCAAAATTGGAAAGGTGCTCTATTTAGACCTAGTAGGTTCGAAAACCATTATCTTAAGGATTTCAGAACAAAAAAAATAATATTCAGATTGATCAACGGTTTTGAGTAATAGAATTTTGAAAATTTTCCAAAATTAAATTTCTTCATATAAGGGCTATATTGATGATCAAAAAATGGGTCAAAATTGGAAAGGTGCTCTATTTAGACCTAGTAGGTTCGAAAGCCAGTATCTTAAGGATTTCAGAACAGCAAAAATAATATTCAGATTGATCATATGTTTTGAGTAATAGAATTTTGAAAATTTTCCAAAATTAAATTTTTTCATATAAGGGCTATATTGATGATCAAAAAATGGGTCAAAATTGGAAAGGTGCTCTATTTAGACTTAGTAGGTTCGAAAGCCATTATCTTAAGGATTTCAGAACAAAAAAAATGATATTCAGATTGATCATAGGTTTTGAGTAATAGAATTTTGATAATTTTCCAAAATTTAATTTCTTCATATAAGGGCTATATTGATGATCAAAAAATTTGCCGAATTTGGAAAAGTGCTCTATTTAGACCTAGTAGCACTAGTAGAGCACCTTTCCAAATTTGACCCATTTTTTGATCATCAATATAGCCCTTATATGAGAAAACACATTCTTTGAAAAATTTCAAAATTCTATTACTCAAAACCTATGATCAATCTGAATATTATTTTTTTTGTTCTGAAATCCTTAAGATAATGGCTTTCGAACCTACTAGGTCTAAATAGAGCACCTTTCCAATTTTGACCCATTTTTTGATCATCAATATAGCCCTTATATGAAGAAATTTAATTCTGTTCTGAAATCCTTAAGGTAATAGCATTCGAACCTACTAGTTCTAAATAGAGCACCTTTCCAAATTTGACCCATGTTTTTTATCATCAATATTGCCCTTATATGAGAAAACACATTCTTTGAAAATTTTCAAAATTCTATTACTCAAAACCTATGATCAATCTGAATATTATTTTTTCTGTTCTGAAATCCTTAAAATAATGGCTTTCGAAGCTACTAGGTCTAAATAGATCACATTTCCAATTTTGACCCATTTTTTGATCATCAATAGGGCGCTTATATAAGAAATCTTATTCTTTGCAATTTTCCAAGTATTTATTTTAAGAATATTTTAGGTACATATATTTCAGAAATATAAGGTAGACACATTTTTAAATTGTTTTTTTTTTTTTTTTTTTTTTTTTTTTTTTTTTTAATTCAAACATTTAAGTTATAATAATTTTAATTCAAAAATAGTACAAAAATGTTATTAACATTTTTAAAAATGGTAACTAAAATGCATTTCTGTTAAATAATAGTCGTTAACGTTTTTAAAAATGTTATTAAAATTGAAATTAATTTAATTCTGTTAACGTAATAGTCTTTGAGTGAGAGAAATGTTAGTTAACATAAAATTAAAAAACGTAGCTAACTTTCGTAGCTATCTTCACACCCTTAGGTTATTACTTAAAAAATAATAATATATAAATAATAAATTTTTTTTATTGAATTGATTAAAAAACGAAAAATGTTTGTTTTTGGTGTTATTTAAAAAAAAAAAAAAAAAAATTATATTTGAACTTAAATAAAATCAACATTAATAAAGCTATCATTGTGAAATTTTAGTATAATATAAAAAAATTGTCGTTAAAAGAATAAAATAAATAGATTCCCATTTTCTTACTCCGAAATACCCAAAATTCCACTTCCGGGAAAACTTGCTTCAAAAATTGACATTTTCCAGTAAAATGGTCATCCTGTCGTTATAAAAGGCGTGGCTTATTCAATATTTTTTGTGTGATTAGCTAACATATGGAGGTAAGTTTCCAAGTTATTTTTATTTTAATATCAGCTTTGACATTTTTATGATCCACAAAAAACTAAAAATACAAAAATTAAAATTAACAAAATTCTGATAGAGCTAGCAGGGAGACTGTTACCCCAACTGCCCTCGGATTTATCTTACATGCATTTATGTTAAGTATTCTTTTAGAAACATAAATAAAAAAATGTATGGTCCTGAGGAAAATAACGGATTTTAAAGTGAAAAAATGTTACCACCTTTTTGAAAAAAATCACAAAAAACCAAAATTTTTGTTTAGATTTGTTTAGAATTTTGTATAGAATCCAGAGAATATTTTAGAAAAAGACTCAAATTAAACCCGCCAAGTTAAAAAAACTTAAAAATGAAATTGAAAAAAGATTCGGCTGTGCCGAATCTTTGATACCCTTCACCATATTACCATCTTACTATCTTATCGACATCATATTACCATATTACCGACAAATAATAAAATTTTCGCCTTAGCGTATGCTTTCATATTTTCACATATATAAATCTAAATTTTTTTCAAACTACGAAAATTTGAATATGAAAAAAAAAACAATCATAGCAGGCTTTGCTTTTAAAAAATAAACAACAACAACAATTCCATATTTATATATTTTTTTATGTGTGTATATACAAACTGGCTGCATATACAAAGAACAACAACAACACTGTTATTCATTATATTACTGCTGTTGCTAACTAAACTACTTGTCTATATAAAAAACGTCACTAATAGTCATTACAATGCTTAATATACATGTTTGTGTGTGTATTTATATTCTTAACAGATTTGTTTTTGGGCCATAACTCTGTTGATTATAAACGAATTTGGTTTATTAAAAAAACGAAATTTTATAAAAACATTTATGACTGATCTATATAAAAATAAAAATCTGTAGCTTGAACAAGGGCTTCAAAAATAAAAAATCGTTTTCCCCGATATCTCAGTTATTACTGAACCGATTTATTTAATTTTTTCAGAACAAAAGTTCAGAAAATAATTTCCGAGCCTCCTTTGAAAATTCGAAGTCCCTGGTATATGCAGAGGCCGGTTTTTAAAGCATATCTCCGCCATTTATAAACCGATCCTGCTGATTCAAAAAACCGAAATTTTATAAAAATATTTGTGACCGATCTGTATAAAAATAAAAATCTATAGCTTAAACCAGTGCTTCAAAAAATAAAAAATGCGTTTTGTCCGATATCTCAGTTATTATTGAACCGATTTATTTAATTTTTTCAGAACAAAAATTCAGAAAAAAATGTCCGAGACTTCTTTGTAAAAACGAAGTCCCTAGTATATACAGAGGCTTCAGAAACTGGAAAACCGGTTCTAAAAACCGGTTTTCTTAACATATCTCCGCATTGTATGAACCGATCTTGCTGAATTCCAATAGCAAAATTCTCGAAAGCATTTCCGATCGTTTGATATATATATTATATATGTCAGTTATCGGTGGGCTTCATAAACGCCATTTCAACCGACACACGGTCGGACGGACGGACGGACGGACATGGTCCTATCGTCATCATTTCTTACAAGGATCCCGAAAATGTAAACTTTTTTGCTCTCCGACGAAAATTGTGGGAATTACAAACGGAATGACAAACTTATATATACCCTTTACACCTGTGGTGAAGGGTGTAAAAAACGTGGTCAAAAATGGGTCCAAATTTTACTTTGGTCCAAATATTTCTTAAAGTAAAAGAGATAAGCCACTCATGTAAGAGTATTTTTTGTAGAGAATTATAAGGACTATCTATGTGCAAAATTTTTTTTCAATAAAATCATGAATGAATGGCGATTTTTCAAAACATTTTCATACCCGAGGTGACCAACTTTGGAGGTCACCTCGGGTATGAGGTGACCCCCCGTCCGCCAGACTTGCTAAGAACCTGTCCTCCTCCAAATCAATTGGCATACACCTCGGAATTGTTCATGTGAAATTTCATTCAAATACATCCAGCAGTTCTAAAGTTACAGAATTATTTCCAAAAAAATTCGTTTTGGGACCACTGTGCGCCGCAGACAAAAATTTGTTCTATATATAAATAATCTCGATTTTTTGTGCGAATTAATACACAAAAAGGTTTAAAGCATGGTTCTGCAAAAACTAAATTAGTAAAAGCAAATAAGAAATTATTATCTTCGTTGTTGAAATACTAAAAATTTTAGCCTTTTTAAGGCAATTTTAAGAAACAAAAAATATCAAGAAAAGGCTTCTAGCCTTTTTGAGGCTAAAAGCAATATAAACAGGCTAGATTTAGCCTTAAAAAAGCTAAACGGGCAACACTGCTCATGATTAAATTAATTGGCGGATAATATAAATATTTTTTTATAAAAAAACATTATTTTTAGGTATTAAATATATAACTTTGATTGTTTCATAAACAACTTGAAATTTAATTCGTCCTTATACCAAAATATATATATTTCTACCAAATTTCATTAAGGTCTTAAGAATTGAGATCTGTGCTTTTTTCGGACATCGTTAAAATGACAAAGGAAATGATTTTGAGTTTGTGCGTTATAATTATAAGCACAAATGCATAATATGCGCACCAGATATGGTGGTGTATGATGTTTTTAACAATTGACCATCAAATTGCAGTAACCACATTAGATGGATAGTCTACATTTCCCTAAGTTCTAATGTTAACAGAAAATCATGATTTGTTTGTAAATTTATATTTTTGTTTGAAATATTAAACTAAACTACCCTCTATATTGTTTTCCAAAATTTTAAGCAAAAACCGGTTAACCGGTTTTTCTAAAATTTAGAAATTTGTAACCGGTTTTTTCAAACGACGAATATTCAAACCATTCGAAAACCGGTTTTCGCAAAAACCAGAATAATCAATCGATCTCCCTAGATATTTATCTCTTATAGTTTTCGTGTTATTTGTATTTAAAATTTTAACTATCTCAAACTTTTAAATTCTTAGTTTCTAATTGATTTTAAGTTTTTTCTTTAACTAATTAAAGAAGACAGTTATCTGTTGAATAAAGATATATTCGCCGAGTCCAAAAAGAAACGATTTTGAATTTGACAATAGCAAAAAGGACGATGTATTTTTCTTTAACAACATATAATAATTTTATACTTTTCTGAAAGGTATCTCATAACGATTATTATAAAATGAAAAACAAGCCCAATAACCCTCCTGAATTTTACATATTTTATATCAAAATTTGTACTATATTTTCTAAAATCAGCTTATATAAATATGTGAATTCGTCCGGCACAAAAAAATTTTATATAAATAATAAAACCACAGATGTAGTATGTTCAAAACTTCTGAATCAAATAAAAAAAAATGCTTACTATTCAATAGACATTATTGTTTCACAAAAATAAACATATTTCATTCGTTTCCATTCCATATATACCTGGGAAAATAAAAGATGTAAGAAAAAAAAAACATTTTTCATTCGTTTCAAAGAATATTTCATTCGTTTCTATTCCATAAATAGTTCAGTAAAGAAAAGAAAGAAATAACGAACGATTCACCAAAATGAAATATTATCGCCAACTCTATGAGAAACTATAAATATTTTGTCTGTATTAAAATCTTCGTTAGTTAAGATATCTTAACAAAATTTTCGGTTATTGTAAACTTTATCGTAAAAAAAGCGAAAGTGTAAAAAAACTTTAAGATTTTTGTAAAAAGCTTCCCACAATTCCCAAAAATAACGGTTTTTCCACATTTTGCCGAAGATCGAAAACTTTTAAAAACATTTTGTAGATTCCTAAACTGCATTCTGTTTGCTGATTTATGCTTTGGAATTTTTCAAAATATAGACAGAAGTCAATAAATAAATATGTAAATATGTAAATTTTTTAATTATGTATTTATTAGGGTGATCGATTATTCGACTTTTTTGAGAAACCGGTTTTCGAATAGTTCGAATAGTTGGTATTTTGAAAAAACCGGTTGCACTTTTTTAAATTCAGAAAAAAACGGTTAACCGGGTTTTTTGCAGAAATTAATATTTCTATCAAAAAAATACATTTCTTAAAGAAAAATCAATAAATCTTTTTGATTTTTGGAAATAACTATTAACTCATTAAGACGAGAAAAAAAGATATGGTTTTTCTAGACCTGTGGAATTGTGGACCAGTACTATGGTCAATTATGGACCGATCTTCATAAAATTCGGCATACAGGTTTAAACGTATATGGAACTTAGATGTGCAAAAATTACTGCTACATTTAAGGGATTTATTATCGCTAAACCCCTTTTCTGGTAGGTTATTTGTATGGGGGCAAGAGGAAATAATGGACCTATCATAACCAATTTCAACACGCTTCGTTCTTGGACTATAAGAAACCAAAATTGCGACCTGTATTTTGATTACAAGTTTTACATGAATGGACAGACGGACATCGTTAAATCGACTTAAAGCCGATTAGTACAAATGAAGGTGGGTCTTAGACCAATATTTTTGGGTGTTACAAACATCAGTACAAACGCATAATAGGCATGTATGGTATAAAAATTGTAAAAAAATAATCATCAAAAATTATATTAACATTTACTTAGCATTAACAGAAACCATGTGAAAAAAGCAAGAATCAATTTTATTGAAAGGATTCTGCATGTGAAACTCTCAAAATCCTTGAAAAACAATTTCTTCGCTGAATAAAAAAAACTAAAACATTTAAATTAGGTGCAAAAATATTACATTAAGGATAATTATTACTTATTTATTTAATCTTAAACTATTTTTTTAAGCCATTAAAAATCATACTTTATGAATATTAAAAAAATAATCATAAATTTCGATTCAAATATCAATATTTATTGCATGGTTTTTGAAATAAAAATGTATTATAGACCGGTTTTTTGTGTTTAAAAAAACCGGTCTATTCGACATTCGAAAATTGAACATTTTGAAAAAACCGGTTGGAAAACCGAGTCGATCACCCTAGTATTTATTTTATATATCAATTAAAGCAAATAATTCAACTTTTTTTTTTTTTAAAAATCCACTTTGTTCATGTTCAAAAGTCGGATTAACAGATTTTAGCCAAAATTTGTCGGATATACAACAAAATATACAAAAATTATAAGTGCAGGATCACTTTATGACTAAAAACTATAATTCATACTAAGGAGTGAAATCGAAAAAATATTGACATGTATAAAATTCAATATTTTGGAAACAGTTGATCTTAGAATTTGTTTTATTTAATTGATTAGAGATTTGATAGTTGTTTCAGTCACTTTTTCACCTTTTGGCCACTTTTTCAAATTTTGGTACTGAATACCCTACAAACGTCTAATTTTTCGTAAGTGGCAGTTATGGGTCCCATTAGAACTATATACTGGCTATATAAATCCGTTTTCAGAATTCGTAAACCGCTAAATTTAAAAATTTTATCGATCAACAACCTTTTTTCACCTTTTGGACACTTTTTCAAATTTGGTACTGAATACCCTACAAATGTCTAATTATTCGAAAATGGCAGTTATGGGTCCCATTAGAACTATATACTAGCTTTCTAAAACCGTTTTCAGAATTCGTAAATCGCTAAATTTGTAAATTTTATCGATCAACAACCTTTTTTCACCTTTTGGCCACTTTTTACCCTACAAACGTCTAATTTTTCGAAAATGACAGTTATGGGTCCCAATAGAACTATTTACTAGCTATCTTAATCCGTTTTCAGAATTTGTAAGCTGCGGACAATTTGGAGAATTGACCTCTCTTAGTACAAAAACTATGTTATTGTTTTAGTACCACTTTCTAACCGTAGTGAAATGATGCCAAATCGGGCCAAAAATATGTGGACAAGTAGTGATCTATCTTGGAAGGAATAAGCTTTTTTTGCAAACATTCTTTGATGTACACTATCGGACAAAATAAAGTGCGGTTTTTTACTCTTGCCATTTAGTTCATAATTATTGTCTTCTAGGTACATAATAGTCTACATTTTCGGTGTCCAGGTATTTGTCGTATTATATTCTTTAAATTAATATGCAAAAGAAGTTTTTGAAATATGTGTATTTCAAATATGGGGCAAAAGTGTTGTGTTGGTCATGCGTTTTGTGCGACATAATAAAGTGACACTTTACATTATTTCCTAAATTTTTTTTTAATTTTTTGATACAAATTGGAAGGCATATTCAAGTGTTAAATTTTATTATTCTATGCATAAATTCTATTAAAATTATTATTGCATTTGAAAAATAAGGATAAATTCGGCCATAATAGCAGTAAGCCTTCGACCACAATCCAGTAAGATTTCTTGATTCCAGATAGAGAAAACTAATTAACATTAATGTAATTATCTTTAAAGTGCAACATTTTATAATATGATGCCAAAAAAAAAAAAAAAAAAAAAAAAACAAACATTTCATAATACAATATTACAATTTAGAATCCAAATAATATGAAATTGAGAGGGCAGAAACCCTAAGACTACGAAGTAAAATCGTAACGATATCAATATTCTCGCCAAAAGAGAATGAGTTTCATCATCTATAGTTATAAAGAAAGAAGTACTTATAACTATAATAGCTTTTACAGCCAGGAAATAGCTCAAACATAGGAGTTTTAGAAGTACCTATTCTAAGTAAAAGTTACATCATTTTTGTGCTAATATAGCAAAGCGACCCGTAATAGAAAAAATAATCGTTTAAGTCCCAGAACCATTCTAAAATACAGTTATTTGGATGACTAAACATAAATCTTATTAAAACTTTTAAAAAAGCTGAGAAAATTTTAGAAACTGCCATGGAAAAATCGGAAGATTTAAATTTTTGTATTAGAAGATCATATAAAAAATGTTTTCTTAAATTTGGTACATATGAAACACATTTGTTTGAACCTTGTCTGGACAGTTAGGCTTGTAATAATTAAAACTAATTCCTCCTTTATCTCTCCGCTTAGAAATATGAGATTCTTTTTGGCGATAATTGCGATATAGCTACGACTTTACTTCGCAGTATTAGGGTTTCTGGCCCTCAATTTCTTATTATTTTCATTCTAAATTGTAATTTTGTATAATGAAATTGTTTCTTTGACCTCAGATTCTAAAATATTGCACTTTAAAAACAATTACGTTAATCTTAATTAATTTTTCAAATGCAATAATAATTTTAATAGAATTTATGCATAGAATAATAAAATTTAACACTTCTTATGAATATGCCTTCCATTTTGTATAAAAAAATTTAAAAAAAATTTAAGAAATAATGTAAAGTGTCACTTTATTATGTCGCACAAAATGCATGACCAACACAACACTTTTGTCCCATATTTGAAATACACATATTTCAAAAACTTCTTTTGCATATTAATTTAAAGAATATAATACGACAAATACCTGGACACTAAAAATGTAGACTATTATGTACCTAGAAGACAATAATTATGAACTAAATAGCAAGAGTAAAAAACCGCATTTTATTTTGTCCGATAGTGTATGTTTCGATATTTATAGAGGCAAATGACTTGCTTCTTCTGCCGCAACTGCATAAAGCTTGCCATACCAGGAATTTTTTACATTTTTAATTGCAAATATTAAAGCAACAGTATATAGTATTGGAAAAAGCTAAAAGGTTTCTGATTCTGCAATGTCTTAAGAATATATAAACATTTACATTTTGAGTCTCGAGATATTTGTTAACGAAATATCGTAAAAATTGCAAAACATCAGAAAAAAATGTTTGGACAAATTTCTTACAAAAATGTGTAAACGAACAATTTTTTACATTTTGAAACGTAAATATTTCAGTCGCTGTAAGCAATATGATATAGAACCGAAGATTATATATTTGTAAAAGTGTTTTACAAAATCGAAACTGTTATTTCATTAACTTAAAAATTGTAAAATAACGCAAAATTAATTTTGAGGAAATTTTTTGAACACTGCATTAACAAACTTAAAGTAAAAAAAAAAGCTAGTTTAGCAATGATAACTTCGATAAATAATATAAAATACTATCTTATTATCTGTTAACTAAAATACTAAATAATATTCCGATTTACACTCCGGCTATATTTTGCATCGAAAAGTGATTCGGAAAAAAAATTAAGATAAAAAAACTGTGAAACACACTGAATATGTGTTTCATAAAAAATTAATAAGGATCAAAGCCAGTTAAATAATTCAAACTTAACAAAATATATTTAATCATTTAATAATATTTATTCAAATTGATCACAAATTTTCTTTAGAAATTTCTTAATATATTTTGCAAAAGATTAGAAACTAAAAATTAAAAATAAATTAAAGCAATTTTCTTATTTATTTACGAATAAAATGTTTGTGAAATATCATTGTAATCTTAAATTTCTAATTGTATAAATAGAAACATAATTGACGAATTTTATTTGGCAGTCCTGATAGAAAACAATAATACGAAACTACACTAAGGTGCCCGCAAAACTATAAGGTCACTTTTCATTGCACCGTGTATTAAAATATTTATTACTAAAAGGTATTCCTTTATACACCCTTTGGTATCATTTATTTGATATTTGATCTTTTTATAGACAAAAGTGTTGAAAATGTGAACTTTCCAGTGAGTCAAAATGATAAGGTCAGTTCATTTCTTTTCCACTAAAATCATATTTTTTGCAATTTATTCCTTGACTATCTTTATCTATTGATTTGTAGAAGTGATAGGGAAGTGAATTATTTAAATTCCAGAAGTGTTTCTAGGAATTCATCCCGCCCTACTTTAAAAATTTCCACTTTTACCTATCCCTCTGAATTGTGCGATCGTTTTGCAAGATAAAAGTGCACAACTAATTCTAAAATGATCTAAATAAAATTGAATTAATGTTGAAAATGTGAAAATGATAAGATTCCTGCATAAAAGACACTCTGAGGTCTTCAAAGCAGGTATATTCTTTCCCCTAATTTGGTTTAATTCTTTAAAACTAAACTTAGCACTTTTTACTCCTTCATTGCACTTTTTTGATTCCAATTTTCTATTCAATACAAAATTAAAAATACCTTATCAGATACAGAGTACATCCTTAAACGACACAAAATAAGACTTAATGATTTTGTGCTTTGAAAGTTTCAGCATTAAAAAATACTTGTTTTTTTATTGAGAAATTTTAGCAGTTAAAAAGTGAGATATTCTACATTTTCTACTTAGCGTCTAATGAAATGAAACCTCTTTTTAAAGAATGTTTTTTATAGAAAGCAAAGTGTAATGTGTTTTTTTATGAAAGGATACCTCCAGCAAGAAAATATACTCATATATGTTTCGTGTAGGGATTTTTCTTTTGTGACGAACTGTGGTGGTGATTAATTTAATAATATACATATTTTTTTTATTAATAGATACTCAAGTAGTCAAGTACAAAATATACAAAATACAAAAATAATGCAGAAAATCAAAAATTTTGTGATTTTTAATTAAAGATACATTTTTGCAAATAACAGACCCCAACAAAGAAGAACTTGATAAAAATATTTTTATTCAATTTTTCATGACTAAATTGTTTAAAATCGAAAACGGTCGGTTTTTTTCAAATAATTTTTAATTTGGAACTATTCGACATCTCGATTTTTTTTTACCTTCTTTATGAAACCATTTTATTTTTTATTAAACAACCAATAATCCACATTAATTATATTTACTCAGGTTACCTTATTCTGGGTCCGATTCATCTAACCAATCGAATTGAAAATAAAATTTATAAGGAAGTTAAAAAGTTTGTCGAGTGATTTTTAGTAGTTTTCATACAAGTTTTACAGCCGTATTCAAAATAAATAATGTATGTTTGACAACGAATTACTAACTTTTTTGTATGTAAATTTCCATAAGAAAATGTTAGTAACTCGTTAGCAAACATACATTACTTATTTTGAATACTGCTGTTATTTTTTAATAATTCGATGGTTGATTATGACTCCAAATTATTTGAAGTGATGAAGCTTTAAAATTATTTTACACAATTTTTAATTTCTGATTTGAGTAAACCACTTACTTTTTTTATTTTTTTATTTGTTAAAACGAATTTTTATTCACAAAGCTAAGGTAATACTAGTTTTAATGTTTTCCACGAGAAAATAAGATAAATTTCAGAAAATAGTTCAATAAATACAAATTAAAAAGGTCGATAGGACATTTTAGTTTTATACTACTTGTCATAATAAATGACATGTCAATAATAAATATTTTAAAAATATTTAAAATTTGAATAAAAACCGGTTTTTAAATATGAAACTGGGATTTTAAATGACATTTTTCGAATAACTTGAAAAATCATCGAATCTACGATCTTTTAAAACTTTTTCTGCTCTAGGTAGTTTAATTTTCCTTCCTCTATTATAGCAGGGTAAAATTATTTTTCTGAAAACATTTTTCTACAACTACTAATATTTACAACTGCTTTGGTATACATTTCAATGAACACACCATGTTGTGACAATTACAACATTTTGTTAATAAAATATATCATAAAACGCTGACCACCATGAATTTGTATCAAAAAGGCACAATTTGTTGACAAAAATGTGATGAAAACGTGGCTAATTTACTATTGTCAACAGATTGTGTCAATTCTGACAGCTCTTTCTTCTGTATTTATTTACATATTTATGTTATTTTTAAAGATACTTTATATCTTTTATTATTACTCTTTTTTTTTTTCATTTAGAAACCTCAAGCTGTTGCGAATATATCATGTCAATCATTGGGACAAAATACACCTACTGGTCCCTTGAGCTCTACCAGAACATCTTCCACATACAATTCCAGGCGCACTTCTTTGGACAATAGTATTGGTAATGATTTGCAGAATTTAGCAACTAATATTATAGAGGCTAATGATAACATTCAAGTCCAACATACGAACATTGAAAATGGTATATCAGAAAATACTCAAATCACTCAAAAACTCTCCAAACAGAATAGTTTAGAAAAAACTGTGCAATCAATATCAGCTGGTAGCGCTGATTCAACTACAACTAATAATTCCAACCAACGTCAAGGTGCTCTTACTCAGAGTTCAATAGCAGATCTAGAGAAAAAATTGGCTGCCCTAAGGAATGCTGAAATACCAGATGAGGTTTATTTAATTATGTTAGTTTTTATAACCTCCACTATACCAATGCTTTTTATACTCACAATCAAATTAAGCAAAACGTTAACGTATAAAAAGAAATCAATTTGAATCTTCTAATCCACTGTTCTGATTGAATACAAACACTTTCTACTATGCTTTCGCCCATAATTTGTCTTTAAGGAAAGTGTTTTATATGCAAAAAAAAAAAAAAATAGAAAATATGATCTCAACTCAAAAAAATATATATTTTTTAAAAATATTGGTTTTTCTGGTTATCTAAAATGTCTATTTAAAAAAATGTTTAAAATATGCTTTTATAATATTTTTAAAAGTCGCTTTAAGTTTTAAAAAGTTCAAATGTGCTATACTCATTGTTTTCTCTGCAAATATTACCTGAAACTAAAATATTCTTCGTTTTTTTTTTTTTGGTTTTAAAATTTTGATCTCACCATCAAACGGATTAAAATATTTTAATTTCGATTAGGGAGAGGAGATGTGTCAAAAAGTTCTTACATTTAAAAAAAAAAAAAAGATTAAAAAAAATAAATATATATATAAAATGATTTTTCTTAGCATTGACAGGTTTATACGTTAGTGCAATATATCTGATATTATATTGTTTAGGTTGCCCCAACTACGAAAGTATCTACGGTTTTGGACTTTTCATTTCTTTCGAGATAACATAATTTTGATATATCAGAAACTAAAACGATCACACTGTGTCGCTTATATTGTTCGGAATCTGTTTCAATAATTACAGTCCAACAGTACCAACTCATCATACCAAATCTTGTGTTTGCTCTCCTTTCTTGTTACAATGTTTTAAAAACCAGAAAGGGGAAAAATAAAATTAAGAACTCTAATCGTTTAGATTATTTGTTTCAAATCAGGGGATTTGGTACTACCTAGAAAATTACGAAGAAAGTTTTCGTTTTTTCGCTACTTTTCCGGTTTATTAAAGTTTACGTCATTAGTTTTCATTTGTATATCAGGTTTGACAAGTATTTCTTTTTTTATTTTTTTTCTTCACGGTTAAGCGCTTTTATAAAGTTCTTAATAAGATAAAGTTTTATTCAAGAGATGGTTTGAAAATATTCTGTGAGTTTTATAAGTGGTGAAAAAAGATGCTTATTTTCCGCAACAAATTACATTATTCCGAATCAAATAAACTGTTTATGTCATCCCAGAAGTATCCATAGAGTAGGAAATTGTACTGTTTTTATTAGAACATACTGTTTCTTATATGAAGTACTGATTTATGTTTTGGATTTGCATAAAATGTCACTAAGGCGTGTACAATTTTAAATGTTGAAGGGGGACCCCACATACTCCTCAGAAACGGAGCTATAGGGGTTGAAAGTAGAGAACCTATGACATAGACAATTTTTAAACGCTTGCCAATTTTTTATTTATACGATTTTAAGTATTTTTTGATCTAGCCCCCAATAAGTCCTATAAAAGGTTATTTGCATTTGCAATTTTAACAACCTCAAGTTTTGCAAGTTCTTGTTCCATTTTTTATTATTATTTTTTATTTATTTTTTTTTTTTCATATATATCCCAGTATTTTTTTACGAATTAAAAAACAGAACTATCTATCGAATGAAGAAAATTTGAAGTCGATATCTTTACTGAGTCCAAAAACAGAAAATGTTGCTAAAATTACTATTTTTTATGTTTTTTTTTTTCTTTTTTTTTTCTCCAAAAGAGTACAATATATTTTCTAATGTAATTTTCTTGAACAACGTATCAGTTTTTGTAATTTGGCCTTATTATATTTTCAATTAGTATAATTTCGGCACTGTATAAGATATAGACTACAACCTTTATATAATGAAGAATTTGATCAGCTTTTTCTGATTTTTGCAATTGTTGTAAAATGTTTGTAAGAAATTGGTTTTTGTGGAACTGTAAATATTTTCAGCCGTATGCAAAAAAATATAGCTTTACCAAGCATTGTTAAGAATAATTTCTTAAAGTTGTGTGCAAAAATTATTTATTTAAATTTAACAAATGTAATTTAAATATTTTAAAGTAGGGATGGACCTACATTAAACCTACTTTATATTTTCATCATGATAAATTTTCACTTATGGATATTTGGTTTTATCTCAAAAGAATTTTTCCGACAGAACAAAAAAAAAAAAAAAAATTATTGTTGAAAAATCTGCTATTTTATATTCTCAGCTTCACATTTAATCGTCGATATATAATGAAATGAGTCTATACCTCATTTGCCCAAAATCTGATTTAAATGATATTTCAAGCAAAATCTGCATAATAAATTTACATAGAAAGTAAAATCTAGTTTCTAATGAGATTTTACCACAATTTCATAAAATTTAACTAGATTTTGAAAAATGTCGTTATACAACACTGTTTTTCTTTCAGTGTGAAAGTGCAATACGACAAAGTAACATTACTTTGGGATAGCATTGCCAAAAATGGCGCTTAATTCAGGGAAGGGGTAGAGCGCATTATTTATAATTTTGTTGTAATTACTGTATATTGCATTATTTAACTGAGCCCTCTGAAATTTGTCAAACGCTTATAAATGTCTGTATTTTCATACATTTGTAAACAGATGAATTTTGTCTAAGCAAAATCATACAAAAAAATTTCGTGAGGATCGGTCCAAAATTGACCATAGCTCTTATATAAGAACCCCTCCCGAAAATCACTTTCCCACATATAATTTCTTTAAAAATCTTCGTATGAAGATAAAATTAAGTACAAATAAAGTATATTTAAGTATTAGTTTAGCATTTCACATATGGCCTCCATATAAGGACCTGTCACGCCAATGCTAATTCTACACTATTTTTTTGCATTAAAGCATGGTTGGAAACCGAAACGAATAACGGTATCGGTAACGGTACCGATATTCAATTTAATTCGGTAATGGTACTTTTGATTATATCGGTATACCGGTACCGAAACTAAAATACCGGTAAATACCGTTATTATTAATAAAACTTAAAATGTTAATTTTTTAAATATTTTGTACGTGAATTTCGCAAAAAATTATTAAATTACATATTTGTATATTTTATTTAATAAATATTCACTTTTTAAAAATATGTATATTTTTCGTTAGAGAATTTCATACGATTTTTACAAATGCTTCTTTTATGGCAACAAAGCATTTGGGAATATTAAACTCGACGTTTTAAAGGCAAATTGATATTATCGCACCATAATCATGTTTAAATGAGAGTGAAAATTGTTATTCTACTGATTTTTCAAATCCAATGAATTCTTATATATTGTGAAACAGTTTTTTGGATATCCGCACAATTGTTAATCATACATATGTCAGACATTTATCAAAAATTCGTATTTGAGCCTGATAATTAAATAAAAATATATTTACTCATACATTTCATATACTTTATTTAAAGATTTTTGCACAAGTTTCGAAAATCTCATTGAAAGATTAATTTAAAAGCTCACTTGAAAATGTAGAATTTAATAATTCTTAAGGTAGTTCCTGACGAACGTCTTTTCCGAAAGCGTTTGAGGTAATTTAAATGTGACTTCAAATGGTATAAAATTGTTTTTAGCTTCAAAAGGATGGCCCATCAACATTATTGAAAATAATAAAATAATTTTTTCGAAAAATTTAAACTTCCTATGATGATTGAACATGATGCCTATATGGTCTGACATGACTATCTTTTTCTCTTAACTTTCACAATATTTTTTTTTTTTTTCAAATTTCCAGAGATTAACTCTGGATGTATTTCATGTAATATTTATAAAATTGTTATGTCGTATACATACCTAAGATTCATTCTATATAAGTAACTCAAAGAATAATAAATTTATATAAATGTTGTATGGTAACCTTTAATTATATTATTTCAGAACATTTCCTAAAACACATGTATATAAGAAAATGAAGTTATTAATGTATTAAGAACTGCGCACGAAAAAATCCGTGCATGCTCTTGGGCTTATAACTTTTGATGTGGTGAAAAATAAATAATTCTGTTAACTGGTTTACATTTGTCATTATGCTCACTAGCTACGTGCTATGTTTCATGGTTATAACAAAACTAGTTTTCCTTAAAATGGAAATTGAACAAAATACACCAAAACACATAAATAAAAATTTTCATGAAATCTTACATCGGTCATATAAAACAATTGCTAGTAAGCAAGTTGTGTCACAAAATACAGTTTCTTAGGTCATAATATTATACAAAGATGTCATGGTCACTGAATGGAAACCTGGTAGTGGAAGAAATATAGTATCTTCAGGCTGTAGGACTCAGACAAAATAGGAAGGATTTTGGGAGAAAATCCCCTCATCTCTGGAAGAAAAGTGTCACAAAAAGTTAATTGCATTGAATCTTTATTAGAAAAGTCGAAAGGAAATCTAGACTGAAGACATATAAAGTACGAAAAAATCCTAATAAAAACACAAGAGTTTAGAGGTAAAAAAAAAAATTACGTGAAAGTACTTCGGACGAATTTTTTCATAATTATGATTAGGGTATAATAGACAATGAAACATTCGTACAGACTGACTTTTTTAACTTCCTGGCCAGGAATTCTATGTTGCAGATGCTAGAGGGATTATGACAGAAAAATATCGTGTATCAAAAAAATCAAAATTCTCAAGAAAGTTTTTGATTTGGAAAGCCATATTCATATGCGGAAAAGAAGCACTTCATTCATAAAAAATGGTTTCATTAACACAGAATTATACGCGAGTGAGTGCCTTTGGAAAAGACTTCTCCATTTTCTAAGAAAATATAGTGTATCCACTTCTTTCTGACCTGTTCTCGCTTCTTCTCATTACAGCAACAAAACAATGGAGTGGTAGTAAAAAAAATTGGTACAGAAAGATGTTAATCCATCAAATTGTCCGGAACTCCGGGCAATTGAAAGATATTGATCTCTAGTAAGAAGTAATTTAACGGACATTAAAAGCTCAGTTTAAAATGAAACGGAGTTTTAAAATAAGTGGATTTATTCGAGCAAAAAAGTGACCGAAACACAATAAAACCTTTAATTGGAAGAATTGTGGAAAAGATTAGATATTTCCTTAAAAACCAACAGAAAATCATTTATTATTTTATGTTTAGAGCTTGAACATAACAGTCATTAATAAAAATATAGATAAAAAAAAAAAATCGCCCATTGGTTTAGTTTCTACAAGCAAATTTGTATGCACGGACTTTTTTGGTGCGCAGTCCTTAGTATAAGTGTGAAATAATGATGTAATTTTAAGAAGTAATAAAGAAGATTTGAAGAATACAACATTGACGACGAGGAGAAAAAAGTTGAAGTGCAAAGAAAATTTATAATTGCAAAAATGAAAAAAATAAAATTACCTATAAATTTATTTAAAAAAAAATAAATAAATAAGTGATGAAATATTAAATTAAAACAAATATTGCTTCATCAATTATTTATTTTTTTTTGTTTGTAAAGTAAATTACAATAATACAAAAAAATAAGCAAGCACAACAACGATGGAAGCTGCAATAACTTCACTTTTACAACAAATAAAAGATCAACAGCACCAAGATCATTTGGCAATGCAACAATTGATGAAGAATTTTGCTCCATATAGATCGGAGGCAACAAATAAAGGTGAAAGTGTTGAATTTATGATCGAAGCACTGGCATCAGACATCACCGAGTTCCATCATGATGAACATAACCTCACTTTCGACATGTGGTACTCAAGGTACGAGGATTTATTCTCCGTAGATGCTGCCAAACTTGATGATGCGGCGAAAGTTCGCTTGTTGCTTAGAAAGCTTAGCCCAATGGTACACAGCAAATATACCAATTATATTTTGCCAAAACATGCTCGTGATTTTCAATTCAAGGAAACAGTTGAAAAACTTACAACTCTATTTGGACTTCAAACTTCGCAGTTCAATATAAGATATAATTGTCTGCAAATTACAAAAGACACATCCACCGATTTTATTACGTATGTTGGTGTTGTTAATCGGCAATGTGAATTGTTTAAATTAAAAGATCTGACACTAGATCATTTTAAGCGTTTAATATTCATCATGGGATTAAAATCAACAACAGAATATGACATTCGCACAAAAATGTTGAATAAGTTAGAGACTGGAGGTGATAAAATAATACTGGATCTACTTGCTACCGAGTGTCAACGAATGAACAGTCTCAAAATGGACACAGTTCTTATAGAAAAATCTAAGTCAAAAGCGATTGTAAAACAAATTCACACAAACACACACAAAAAGCCAAGACATGTCCCAAAATATCCGTGTTGGTTTTTCGGTGGTGTGCACTTTGCAAACGAGTGTTCATACAAAAAGCATAAATGTGAGCAGTGTAACGTAGTAGGTCACAAAGAGGGCTACAGCGTATCTAAAAATAAAAAGAAAATCAAACAAAATAATGCTATTGAGGTAAAAGACACAGCCAGAAGTGCAACAGGTAAATTACCCTTATCATCACAATTTGAATGCAGTTTAAAATTTCGTGATAAACAAGCTATGGTAACTTGTTACGTAACGCCTCTTAATGACTTAAATGTATTAGGACTGGATTGGATCCAAGCTTTGAAGCTGAATGAAATGACTATTGACAACATCTGTAATACTATCCAATCAAAGTCGAAGGAAACTCCCTTTGTTTTTAATGAGAAATTGTCTTCGCTAAAAGACTCATTTCCAGAAGTGTTCGAGGGAACTTTAGGGTTGTGTACAAAAACAAAGGCGCATTTAACAATCAAGAACCAGTTTTTCGTCCCAAGCGTCCTGTCGCGTATGCGGTGCAAAATTTAGTGAAAGCTGAATTGAAACGGTTACAACAAATTGGTGTAATTTCACAAGTATATTATTCGGAATGGGCTGCACCTATAGTGGTTATTCAAAAACCAAAAGGGTTCATCAGGATATGTGCCGATTTTTCTACAAGTTTGAACAACGCCTTAGAACCACATCAATACCCACTTCCGTTGCCATAAGACATTTTTTCAAAGATAACCAACTCGAAATATTTTAGCCACATCGATCTGTCTGACGCATTCCTACAAATAGAGGTTGACGACGAGTCAAAACATTTTCTTACAATACTCACATGGTGCTGTTTAGATATAATCGTATGGTCTTTGGAGTAAAAACATTCCCAGCCATATTTCAGCCGATTATGGACAAAATATTAGCAGGTATGGAAAACGTAGCAGCAGCAAATGATATTTTTGTATCAGGTAAGGATGTAATCGAACACAGCAACAACCTACAAGAAGTTCTACGTCGTATAAAAGATTTTGGTTTTAAAATAAAATTCGAAAAATGTAATTTTTTTGCAACCGAAGTAAGATACCTAGGGTATGTAATAAATCAAGAAGGTTTACAACCCGATCCAAATCGTATATCAGCCATTTAAAGAATGCCTTAACCAACAAATATTACAGAACTTCGTTCATTTCTCTGGGCTATAAATTTTTACGGAAAATTTGTTAGCCAAATGCGAGCACTAAGGGGTAATTTGGATGAATCGCTGAAATCAAATGTAAAATCGCTTGGACTCAAGTTCATAACAAATGTTTTTTAAAATTAAAAGAAATTCTTTTGTCGAAATTACTCTTAACTCATTATGATCCAACAAAGAGTATTATTGTTGCGGCAGATGCCTCAAACTATGGTTTGGGAGCATGTATTCTTCACGAATATCCAGACGGAAGTATTAAAACTATAAGTCACGCCTCAAGATCGTTGACCCCAGCCGAAAAATCGTATAGCCAAATAGGAAAAGAAGCTTTGGCATTGGTCTTTGCAGTAACGAAATTTCATAAAATGATATTTGGAAGAAGGTTCAAGTTACATACTGACCACCGTTACTTGCAATATTCGGAAATAAGACTGGTATAGCAGTACACAAAGCAAATAGATTGCAACGATGGGCGATTCAACTTTTAGCATATGATTTTGACATAAGTTTTATTTCAACAAATAGTTTTGGTTATGCTGATGTCTTATCGCGTCTTATAGACAAACAACAGTTCAACAGCGAAGAATGTGTCATTGCTGCAATTAAATTTGAAAAACAAATTTTATTTGAAAATTTAGACAAATTACCAATAACACATGAAATGCTAAAGTATGAAACACAAAAGGATCTCATTTTAAAACAAGTTTTTAAATATATTGAAAAAGATTGGCCAGATAAAATAGAAGACGTTGATCTCAAACAATATTTTAACAGAAAAAAATGATTTATCTATTGTAGATGACGTGATCATGTTTGGAAACAGTCGTAAAAGAGTTCTTAAACAAATTCACCATGGCCATCTAGGGATAGAGAGATCAAAGGCAATTGCGAGAAGTTGCATGTATTGGCCGTATATAGACAATGACATAAAAGTTTTGGTTCAAAATTGTCACAGTTGTGCCTCTGCTGCTAAAATGACAACGAAAACGACTCTTCAACCTTGGTCAACACCTTCAGAACCATGGCAACGTCAGCATATAGATTATGCTGGGCCAATTGAAGGACAATATTTTCTGGTTATAGTTGACGTTCTTTCTAAATGGTCTGAAATAATAGCAACAAAAACAATAACTACTCAACAAACAATTCAAATTCTTCGAGAAGTTTTTGCTCGTTTCGGTTTGCCGGAAATTGTTGTATCTGACAACGGAACGCAATTTAAGAGTTCGCAATTTGAAGAGTTTATGCAACAAAATGGTATTAAACATATTTGTTCTAGCCCTTACTAACCAATGTCAAATGGTCAAGCCGAAAGGTTTGTCGACACCTTTAAAAGGATGCTTACAAAATCAAAAGAAGAGGGTACAGTATGTGAAAATTTAAACACGTTTTTACAAAATTATCGTTCGACAACAAACCCAAATACGCCATATAAGAAGTCACCAGCTGAAGTTTTATTAGGCAGGAAAATATGTATCACCTTAGATCTTTTAAAACCGACTAAAAATAATAACAGAAATGTATCATTACCCCACAATAAAGTTGCTGAACAGTTTAATAGTAAACATGGTGCGAAAGAATCAAATTTTGATGAGCAAGATGCTGTTTATGCAAGAGTATATAAAGGTAATAACAATTATTGTTGGAGTCCTGGAAGAGTTATTGAACGCATTGGTAATGTTATGTACAACGTTTTATTGAATGATGGTAAATTAATTCGGTCACATGTAAACCAATTAAGAAAAAGATACAATGAAGACGACAAAACAAGTGATTAAAGAGATTGGTGTATGGCCTTAGATACATAGGATAATCCTGATCCACAAACAGATGACCAAGTTCCAGAATCCACAACTGTTATTGATTCCTCAGACACAAATGCTAGAGTGGTAACCTCATCCAACATTAGCTAATTTAAATGAAATAGAAGCCACAACGACACCCAGAAGGTCTCAACGACAACGACGTCCAGTGAGCCGTTTTAGGCAACCTTTAATAAATATTATTTCAGAACATTTCCTAAAACACATGTATATAAGAAAATGAAGTTATTAATGTATTAGTATAAGTGTGAAGTAACGATGTAATTTTAAGAAGTATTAAAGAAGATTTGAAGAATACAACAATAAATAGTTCCCAGCTGGATTTAGCACATTATTCGTTAAAAAAATTCGAAAATATATTCGTTTGTTAAAATTCATGCAGTCGAAAATTTCCTGGGATACATTCTCAAGAGATACCCCAAGATGTAACTTTCTGAAGGAAATTTTTCGATCTTTTGGAGAAACCAAAATTAAGGAGAGAATCTTCATAGAAGCAAATAACAGGCAGTTAACTAAGAACATATTAATTTCATATGTAAATAATTGAGAGCATATCTTACGTTAAAATGCATATCTTACGATAGTGCATATTTTGTGTTCGCACTAAGACTTTTTATCAAAATGAAGTCGCACTAGGTTTACGGCATTTAAATTTCTTTAAAAATATATTTATTGCAAACGATATAACCAAGAAACAAACAATAAAAGTTCTTTTTAAAACAAAATTCTATAAATATTACATGAAATGATCTTATCATTAAAAACAATTTTATCTTTCTTATTTCCTCAAGTAAATTATATAAGCAATTGTTCTTACAATAAAAAAGTTGTATTTTTAAAATATCGAAACTAAAATACCGGTATATACCGGTACAGAGGCACACGGTATTTGAATACCAGTATTTTTAACAAAATAATAATTTCGGTATCGGTATCAGTTACGGTAACCAACTTTAAACGTTATTTAATCGGTATCGGTTTCCAACCTTGCATTAAAGTGATTTAAAAAGGCAAATCTTGCACGACTGTATCCTTTTTACTCGTTTTTAATATTTTCTTAAAATTCTACATAGATCTCTTTTTAAATAAAGCAAATAAATAAGTTAAACGAACTCTAATTTTAAATATGTATATGACAATTTAATTTTATTTCGGGCATATTTTCATTGGATTTTTTTTAGAAAATATTTTATTGTTCTTCGAAATCCCCAAAAATGGATTTTCATACTACATACATCAAGTAAAAATACAAAATTTTTATTTGCACCCAAGTTCGTTTAAAAGCTTTTTGAATTTCTACATAAAAGTGAAAATTGCCTATTTTTATACCAGTTTTTTTTAAGAAAATATTAAAAATATTTCTATAAAATTGTTTTAACAATGAAATTGAAAAAAGATTCGGCTGTGCCGATTTAAATCAATAGTTCCGGTGATCTTTCAATTCAATTTTAATTCATTTTTTTGTTACTCCGAAATAGGTCTCCAAAATGAAAAAGTACTACCTATTATTTTTTTTTAATAAATTTGTGTACATAACAGGACTTCCCATTACATTATGCGAAAAAAATTCTGTATTTTTTGAAAAAAGGAAAATAACAGAATGAACTAAAAATTATTAACATTTCCTATGGGGAAAATTTGAAAATATTTTTCATAAGAAGCGCAAAATTACGAATTGTATGAAACCTATGTACTCGAAAATTTTAGTGGGCCTGTGATTTACAATCGCTGGTTGGGAACTGAAGATGAATTTGTATTTGCTTTTTTTATTTTACTGTGCACATTTTAAAAATATATAGATTGTAGTTTATTTTTTTTACAAAACTATAATACCATTATATTACTGATATAATAAGATGTAATGTTCCCAATTTCACATACACATTCGACTGCACCAAAATTTACCAATCCTTAAAAATTAAATTTTTTTTGGTATTTGGCTTTTGACCTCTTTAAAGGTCATTGTATTTCCAGACATATGTTTTACCTTATTACATAATAAAAACTGCGCACGAAAAAATCCGTGCATACAAATCTGCTTATAGAAGCTAAACCAATGGCGAATTTTTTTAAAATTAATTTTTATTAATGACTGTTATGTTCAAGTTCTAAACATAAAAGAATAAATTATTTTCTGTTTGTTTTTAAGGAAATATCTGATATTTTCCAGAATTCTTCAAATTAAAGGTTTTATTGTGTTTCGGTCACTTTTTTGCTCGAATAAGTCCACTTATTTTTAAACTCCGTTTCATTTTAAGCTGAGCTTTTACTGTTCTTTAAATTATTTTTTACTAGAGCCCAATATCTTTCAATGGCTCGGAGTTCCGGACAATTTTATAGATTATCGTCTTTCGGTACAAACACTAACAATTTCTTTTTTACCACTCCATTGTTTTGTTCCTGTAATGAGAAGAAGCGAGAACAGACCAGGAAAAAGTGAATACATTGTATTTTCTTAGAAAAGGGAGAAGTATTTTCCTAAGGCACTCATTCACGTATATTTCTGTGTTAATGGAACCATTTTTTATGAATGAATTGCTTCTTTTCCGCATATGCATATGGCTTCCCAAAACAAAAACTTTCTTGGGAATTTTGATTTCTTTGATACACGATATTTTTCTGCCATATTCCCTCTAACATCTGCAACATAGAATTCCTGTCCAGGAAGTTGAAAAAAGTTAGACTGTACGAACGTTTCATCGTCTATTATACCCTGATCATAATTATGGAAAAATTCTTCTGAAGAACTTTTACGTTATTTTTTTACATCCAAATTCTTGTTTTGCGTTTCTATTAGGATATTTTTGTACTTTATACGTCTTCATGCTAGATTTCCTTTAAATTTTTCTGATAAAAATTCAAAGCAATTAACTTTTTTTGACACTTTTCTTCCAGAGATGAGGGAATTTTCTCTGAAAATCCTTTCTATTTTGTTTGAGTCCTACAGCCTGAAGATACTATATTTCTTCCACTACCAGGTTTCCATTCAGTGACCATGACATCTTTGTATAATATTATGACCCAAGAAACTGTATTTTTAGACACACTTCCTAGCAAGTGTTTTATATGACCGATGTAACATTTCATGAAAACTTAGAATTATGTGTGTGTTTAGGTGTTTTTTTGTTCAATTTCCATTTTAAGAAAAACTAGTCTCGCTATAACCATGAAACTTAGCACATGGCTAGTGAGCATAATAACAAATATAAGCCAGTTAACAGAATTATTTATTTTGCACCACATCAAAAGTTATAAGCCCAAGAGCATGCACGGATTTTTTCGTGCGCAGTCCTTATTTTTGTTTAGTCTGAACATCAGTTCAAAAGAAGTTGAGATTATGCCTAAAAAATGCCTTTTTACCGAAATCCGCAGAATTCAAATCGCAGGTACGGCTTAGTCGTACAAGGTATTGACCTAATTCTTTTTTATTTATTTATTTACTTATTTATTTATTTATTTATTTATTTATTTATTTATTTATTTATTTATTTATTTATTTTTTATAAACCTGAAAATATTTGAAATTTGCTTAAACAACTTTTTTAAAATTTTAAAATGGAGTTTTGAGTTTTTTGAGATTTTTCATCAGTTTTTATGATACGTGGCTTTATTTACTCGTAGGTTTGCCAGCTTTGGAATAAAGGTGATAAACTTAAATATTTTTGATGTTTTCACTTAAAAAAAAAAAAAGTTTTAGTAAAAAAAAAATCTTGACTTTTGCATGAAAACACTGTTTTCGAAATATCTCCTATACTATTGATCGGATAAAAATTTGATAGTAAAGCGACTTAAAGCTAATTTTACTCCGGATATCCTGGTATATCATTCATATAAATCTTGCATACTGTTCTCAAGTAATAGTGAAATATACTCGAGTAATCGGTATATTTCACCTTGGTAATAACATTATGGTATGAAAAGAAATAAATTGTGCCTCAAAAAATGTTGAACTAAAAGTTATTTTTGTACATATACGTGTCCTATTGATATAATCAATCCAATATACTAACCACATACAAATATCCTCCCGGAACTTTTTAAACATTTAAGTGTTTTAATATTTGGTATAAATGAGGTTTATATGAGGATAAATCACTATGTCAAACCTCCCAATTACGAAGATCGTTTTAATGTGTATATACTAGTGTTTTTAAAAAACCGACTTTTCAGAAAACCAAAAACTGGGAAAAATAGAAAAACCAGATTCGGTTATAATTTTAACATATTTTACAATAATTTTTAAAAACAATATTTTGGCTTGTTATTTATAACATCTTTTATAAAGCTTTATAACGGTTTAAAACGTGTTTAAAAAATATAAATTTCATTTCTATTCTATTATTTCTAATTATCGAAATTCTATAACATCTCAGTTGAAAAAAGTTTCAGAACTGGAAGAATGTTCTTTTTATGGCTTGTATTCACTACTTTTAAAGTTTTTCTCCAAGGAAATGTTTATATAGTTTTTATCAAAAAAAAAAAAAAAAAAAAAAAAAAAAAAAATTTAATTAATGAAAATTCTTTTTAGTTGGTTAATATTAATTTTTTTTTTTTTTTGAAAAAATCTCTCGCAAAGTTTTTGTAAAAGGAGTTCTTGATTATATATCAAATTTTAATTTATATATTTTTCAAGTATATTTAAAACTGAACATGTAACTATATAACCTGATTATTTGTTGACTCAAAAAGCTAAAGTTTTTACTTCTACTAAAACATTTTCTCTTATTTTAAATTCAGAAAAAGTAACAAAAGGAAAAAAAAACTAGTAATATTTATTTAAAACCGGTTAACAGTGTCAAAAAAAAAAAAAAAATGCGGAAGAAATGACAAAACATTGAAAAATAAGGTTGAATAAAGTTTTTACATTATAATTATTTTTTGGGTTAATATCACTGGTCGACAAAAAAAAAATTTTGTGCTCCTTCAAAAAAAAAAATATATGTAGACTAGATGGAATTCCGTATTCCACTCGAATCTGCTTTCAGTTTTTTCCCATCAGGTCGAGATTTTTTTTTTTTTTTTTGCGTGTCTAATATTGTGTTCTAAATAAACCGATTACTCGAATATATTTCACTAGAATGGTATGCACGATTAATATAAATAATACACCAAATGTGTGGAATAAAATTTGTTTTAAGTCGTTTTACCAAGGTTGGAAACCGATACCGTTATAAATACCGATACCGATTAAATACCGTTTAAAGTTGGTTACCGTAACTGATGCCAATACCGAAATTATTATTTTGTTAAAAATACCGGTATTCAAATACCGTTTCCCTCTGTACCGGTACTTTAATTTCGGTATTTTAAAAATACAATTTTTTCAATATAATATGGTATTATAAGAATAATTTCTTATATAATTTACTTTAGGAATTAAGGAAAATAAAATTATTTTTAATAATAAGAATTTATTTAATTCAACATTTATAGCATTTTATTGTTTGTTTCTTGGCTATATCGTTTGCAATAAATATATTTATTAAGAGGTTTAAATGCATTAAAGCCTTAGTGCGATCACAACGGGATCACGGGATATCCCAGGAAATTTGCAATTTTTTTTGCTCGGCTTTCCGGGAATTTTGTTCGTGATTTCCGGGAATTTTAAAAGCATTTAAATGGAAGAAAACTTCATGAATTTTACAAACGATTATATATTTTTCGAATTTTTTGACGAATATAATACAATATGTTAAATCTAGCTGAGAACTATTTATAAAATTTCATTATTCTTTGAATTGTTTTTATAGGATGAATCTTAGGTATGAATTCAAATAAACATCATGTCAGCACTAAGAAGCAGCAAGCAAAAAAACAAAAACTCTGTGAAAGGATATAAACTTGTCATTTGTATGGACAACATCCGGAATTAATCTCTAGAAATTTTAAAACCATATATCATGTTCATAAGGAACTTGACATTTTTCGAATTTAGGTACGTTTAAAAATGCGATACACGGTGATTATCTCATAGTGATTGGAAAGATAATTGAGTTATTTACTCCGGGATCCCGGGAAGACGAAAAGTTTTTCCCTCTATCCCGGGAAATTTTTTCTTGAGTGACTTCAGAGTTTGAATTATATTTGAATTTCTCACTCTCAATTACTTTTTGTCTATACAATTTTGCAATTTTTTTTTTAATGTTTGCAAAATTAATTGAACGATTTTTGTATGTGGTAAAAAATAAATAAAAATTTTGTCCACATTCAACTTTACTGTATTGCAAAAAATTATACCAATTTATCTTTAAAAAGTCGAGTTTAATATTCCTAAATACTTCGTTGCCATAAAATAATCATTCGTAAAAATCGTATGAAGTTCTCTAACGAAAAATATTCAATTTTCAAAAAATTTCAAGTAAATATTTATTAAATAAAATATACAAATATGTAATTTAATATTTTTTTTCGAAATTCAAGTTAAACATTTTACTTTTTTAAGATTTTTTCCAGTTTTTTAATAATAACGGTATTTACGGTATTTTAGTTTCGGTACACATTCCACGTTCAACTTTACTGTATTGCAAAAAATTATACCAATTTATCTTTAAAAAGTCGAGTTTAATATTCCTAAATACTTCGTTGCCATAAAATAATCATTCGTAAAAATCGTATGAAGTTCTCTAACGAAAAATATTCAATTTTCAAAAAATTTCAAGTAAATATTTATTAAATAAAATATACAAATATGCAATTTAATATTTTTTTTCGAAATTCAAGTTAAACATTTTACTTTTTTAAGATTTTTTCCAGTTTTTTAATAATAACGGTATTTGCGGTATTTTAGTTTCGGTACCGGTATACTGATAACGATATAATTTAAAATACCGTTACCGATACCGTTAACGAAATTAAAATAATTTGAATACCGATGCCGTTACCGATACCGTTATTCGTTTTGGTTTCCAACCTTGCGTTTTACTAACAAATTTTTATCCGCTCAATAGTTTTGGAGATATTTCGAAATAAGTGTCCGAAAAAAAATTGTTCATGCTAAATTAGAGATTTCTTTTTTTTTTTTACTAAAACTTCTTTTTAAAAGTAAAAACATCAAAAATGTTTCAGTTTATCATCTTTATCTCAAAGCTGGCAAAACTACGAGTAAATAAAGACACGTATCATTAAAATTGATGCACATATCTTGATTGCATTCACAGTTAAGTTATGATGCCCATGCATACCTACAGTTACACTAGTGGGCAAAAAAATTTTTTTTTTTCGCCTTAAATTAAAAAGTAGGTGGATTAGATGGAATTTAACGTGCTAAATAAGAATCAGCTTTTACTTTTTTCTATCACGTATTGATATTTTTTTTATGGACATGACTACAATGACCCCGCCTTTAGGCAAGTACTCTTGTATAACTCGAGAACGGTTTGTCATATTAAGAAACTAGCTAATACCCGGTGTGCTTCGCCACCCCACGAAATGAAATACATAGTAATTAAATTAATTTTTATAGATAGATAGATAGATAGATAGATAGATAGATAGATAGATAGATAGATAGATAGATAGATAGATAGATAGATAGATAGATAGATAGATAGATAGATAGATAGATAGATAGATAGATAGATAGATAGATAGATAGATAGATAGATAGATAGATAGATAGATAGATAGATAGATAGATAGATAGATAGATAGATAGATAGATAGATAGATAGATAGATAGATAGATAGATAGATAGATAGATAGATAGATAGATAGATAGATAGATAGATAGATAGATAGATAGATAGATAGATAGATAGATAGATAGATAGATAGATAGATAGATAGATAGATAGATAGATAGATAGATAGATAGATAGATAGATAGATAGATAGATAGATAGATAGATAGATAGATAGATAGATAGATATATAGATGTTTCCCGTGTAAAATTTGAAAATTCAAGCCCTAATAGTTTCCCAGATATACTAATTTTTGTATTTAATTTTTATGGGAGGGACCATACCCCCATAATCCGCTAATTTATTAGACAAATGTTTTCATGGATGTCAAAATTCTTTGTGCAAAATTTGAGCATTCCAACTCCAATAGTTTCCCAGATATTTAATTCATATGGGAGGTACCATGCCCCCTACTTCTAGTCCGCCCATATTTTTCTTAAATATTAATATTGATACCAAAGTGGCTCCGACGAAATTTTAGAACTCTAACTGTTATATTTTCTCAGATATGATAATTTAATATTTTCTTTATATGGGAGGTGCCACGCCCACTATTGCTAGTGTATCAATTTTTGTCCAAAATATTCATATTGAAGCTAATGCTTCAATATGAATATTTTTGAGCTCTCTAACTAACTAACTAACTAACTAACTAACTAAATTTGAGCTCTCTAACTTGTATAGTTTCCCAGATATAAAAATTTGGGTGTTAACTTTATATGAGAGATGACACGCCCACTATTTCTTTTCCGCCCATTTTTGCACAAAATGTTCACATTGACATTTCAGTTTATTGAACAAAATTTGGGAAATGTAACTGTTATAATTTCCTAAATTTACGGCATTTGGTATTGTCAAACAATATTAGGCGTGGGATGTGCCACACCCCCTATTGCTAGTTCGCCTTTTTTTCAGAATGTTCATATAGGTGTCAAAGTTGTTCGTGCAAAATTTGAGGACTCTAGTATTATCAATTTCCGAGATATACTACTTTTAATAGTTATTTAGTAAGTGGGCGTGGCACCTCGCCCACATGGGATTTCAAAATAAAAAGTAGCCTATTTTTCCTTCCAGGCATATAGGAACACACTGTGAAAATTTCAATAAAATCGGTTTAGCCGTTTAGGTGGCAATAGACTTCAAACAAACATACATATATACATACATACATATATACATACATACATACATACATACATACATACATACATACATACATACATACATACATACATACATACATACATACATACATACATACATACATACATACATACATACATACATACATACATACATACATACATACATACATACATACATACATACATACATACATACATACAAACATACATACATAGCAACAAACACACATTAATTTTTATATGTATAGATATTAAACTCCAATATATAGCGACTTAAATTGTCTTTGAGCTGAATTTACATAATTTTTTGTCCAGTTAATATTTCTGTAGTTATTCGGTAATTAGTAGCGAAAAAATTATTTTTTTTTTTTTTTTTTTTTTGAAAAATGGTGAAAATTTTGATCCATAACTCTGAAATTCTTTAGCGAATAAAAAATACTGTTCACGAACCAATTTTCGTATGCATCTTTTGGTGCATCATTTATCAATATCTTGTAAACGGTTCTTGAGTTATAGTCAAAATTGTACCAACCATTCTCGAGTTTTATAGTGTGTACGATGAATAAGGTGATGATATTAGTCATGCCCATAAAAAAATCAGTACGTGATAGAAAAAAAGTGAATGCAGATTCTTGTTTAACTCGTCAAAATCCACCTAGTCCACCAATTTTTGTTTCAAGAAGAAATTAAAAAAAAAAAAATTTCCCACCACTGTATTTTGTATGTAGCATGAGTATTTTTACTTAACTGTGAATAAAATAAAGATTTGTACATCAATTTTGAATATACATTCCTTATTTTACTTTGAAGGTGATAAACTGAAACATTTTTGATGTTTTCATTTATTAAAAGAAATTTTAGTAAAATTTTGCTTGAAAAATATTTTTTTTGGACACTTATTTCAAAATAACTTCGTAACTATTGAGCACATAGAAAAATTAAGTTTGGGTGATTTGAAGATATTTTTAGTACGCATCTTTTGGTGTATCACTTATGTCAATCGAACACACTGTTCTTGAGTTATCAGGAAATATACTAGAGTATTGGCCTTACTATGGGCAAAATATTAGACACGCCCATAAACAAAAATCCAGACCTGATGGGAAAAAACTGAAAGCAGATTCGTGTTTAGCACATCAAAATGCATCAAGCTCAACTATTCGTCTATGGGGGAGGATTTTTTTGTCGACCAGTGTATTCATAACAGTTATTGGTTATTTGATATTATGAAAAATAACCCAAACTATTTTTGGTGATTTTTTAATATTTTGGGTTTTTCTTCACAAATACACAAATATCAAAAAAATTGGGCCTTTGTACATTTTTGGGGTTTGAATGAAATATAAAAGAAATGTGAAAAGTTAACATAACGTTATAGTTTTTATTTTGTATTGGCTTAACATTTTTCCATATTTTTAAACTATCGTACATAAAAAATTAAAAATGTATGATGTGATTTTTAAGGACACATTCCTTGGGATATATTATAAAAAAAAATTGCTTAAATTGTCTAAGGGATTCGAAAAATTCGTTAATTTCGTAAAGTGTATTTTATTTGAGAACTTTTCTCATATAACAAAAAGATGTATATACACATCTGCTCAAAATAATAGATACACCTAGTGGGATTACATTAAAGTGACGATAATTTTGAAAATTCTTCAGAAATACTTATAGTTTTTTTCTTTTAGTAAACAATTTGATCTGGCAATAATACTTTAATGAAAAATATGGCAAGTATGTGCATAAAAATTAAGTTACACATACGTCTTCGATTTAAATACCAAAAATTGCTGCTCATAATAATAGATACAGTTAATTTATTTTCATTTTTTTTAATATTAAATCGAATTTATTGCACTTTTTTGACTATTTTTACATAATAGAATAAGAAAAGTTTCATTTAGGTTGAAAATGTTATAAAGAAAATGTATTCTGACATAGAAAATGGAAAAAACAATCAGTGCACCAAATAGGAGAGAAAAATGGTTCAAGACAAGTGAAAACTGCAAAGTCGTTGCTTGAAATGGCAAAAAGGGGCTCAGGAAGACATCTAAATTTTGCGCAAAATGCATTATCTAAAAAATAAATGACATAAACTCGTATTAGACCCCTTAAAGAACCCCAGAAACGGAAAGGAGGATTAAGGTATTAGCAAAAAGGAACCCCTTCATTTTTTGAAGGCTATTTCCGCTATAATTTTTAATGAAGTAGGTCCGCAAATAGTTGGCTTCGCCTGCAAAAAAAAAAATTTCCGGAAAATATTGCTAGAAAAGTTCCATCAATGCCTATACAAAATTTTAATATGCTGTTAAAACTTCTTAAATTAAACTGACTTTAGACAACCTGACATTAGATTACCCATAAAATGTATGGATTTTACAAAAGTTTTGATTTTACTTGCTCTACCTGGCAGTTTTTGGTAGATGGGGCTAATAAAATAATATGTGTGCAAAAATTGGGTCGATCGGTCGTAAACCGGTCAGTCGACTTTGACCTTTGTGCTAAAAGAAGGCTTAAAACTAATATTTTCTTGCGCTATAACTCTTTAATTTAACATTTTCCAATAGAATACTATATAAGCTTTTTTATTCAGAATAAAATGCAGAAATTTTTGACATATGATTTTTTAGCCTAATATGACTTGCTGTGATATTATAAGCAATCAAAGTAAAAATTTTTACATGCATTTTTTTTTTTAAAAAACCCTGGTTTTAATATGGGCCTCGCCTGCTAGAAACGGTTTTTATTATTTTGTAGAGCAGGATTTATAGTTCTTATAAATCGATACGTTTTGTCACATTTGCTTAATATATTAGGGTAGATGGACCAAAATCTGAATTTTGGGTAACAATTTTTTATTTATTATACAAATATTGTTACTAAATGTAGGGTGTAGCATGAAATTTTGAATCATTACAGAGAGTATTTTTAAATTATTATCGAATTAAACAGTTACTCGAAATTTAGGTGTTGCCGATTAACCAAAAATTATAAAAGTTAACATGTTAATATTTTTATATATAAACAACTTTTTTATCTCTTTTACCTTAAAAATCGGTGATATATATTAAAAATAGATAACATTTCTCACAATAACTTAGAAATAAATAAAAATATATTTTCAAAAGAACTAGTAAATTCACTTATATGTAGGGTTTGGGGTTTCCCGTGATATTTTGTTTCCCGGGAATAAAAAATTCGATTTCCCGGGAAATTTTAATTATAAGAAAAAAGCAATGATTTCATATGAAAAATTTTATTTTTTCTATTCAATACTTTAAAACAACATTATAAATCAAATTTACGCTTAGTTCAGGTGGTTTTATACTATAATACTTTGTATTAATACCAGAGTTTCATTTTCTATAATACATATCAAAAAATGTATTATTAAATGTCACATTTTTCATTTTCTTTATTAAAATATTTTTTAAAAAATTAAAAACAAAAAATTTAACAGAATTGACCACAAATAGAACTAAAAATAAAATAATGTGCCGAAATTTGCTTTAAGACATTTTAAATAATTTTTGTATTAATACAAAGTAATATTTTTTTTAACATAAAAAAAAAATAATATTGAAGTATGACTTCTAATTAAAAATTTAAACAATTTTAAACATTTCAAATAAAATAAGTGCCTATTATAAGAAGAGGTTCCATAGGTTTAATTCTTTAATTCACTTTTCAAAATCGAATTAAATTTATTTTCCCAGTTATTTCTTTAAAGCATTCATAACAATTTAATTCATAGACTTAAATTCTTTGACTTCACAAGAATTAATTGCTTAAAGAATTCACTACCAATTATACAATACAAGCTTAAAAAATATTTTGAATCATTAAAATTTTCTTCTATTCAAATCTATTACGAATTAGATTTAGAAAATATTTTTTTATTCATTTAGTAAAATATTAACTTTGTTCCTGTACTCTAAATTGGGAGCATGCAGGATCCCTATTTTACCGAAAAGTGTTCCCGTACTCGAAAATTAGGAAATAAGAGTGATTATGAGAGAATAATGTTCAACTTCTTGCACGAAACAGCCCAGACTATTTCTTTGAATAGACTTAGTAAATTGTCAAATAAACAAAAAATAAAAATATATAAATAAAAACTTTGAATGAAAATAAATAAAACATATTTTGTTCTTGTTACTAAGAAGAAACTTTCAATTAAAAAAATTAAGAACGTTCATATATACTAAAAAATAAAATAACATTCACTGATGAATTTCCAAATAGTTTGGAGTTTTCTTTATGGCTAAACAAATAGTTTTGTGTACATTTTTGAGAGAAACATCAGGTTTTTATAATTTTATCCAAAAAGTACGGCAACAAACTTATTAAAAAATAAAATATGGTGAAAAAAAATACACATAAAATAAATAAAAAAATATGAATATTTCCATTCAATTTGCAGAAAATTTGAATTAAAAAAAATCAATGACTTCTTTATAAATTGAGTCAGTAGAAGTATGCTTTTGTGAATGGTGTTATGGAATGAAAAATTAGTATTTCTAATATTTAATTAAAAACTGTATACTTCAGATTTTTAGGTTAAATACTTTTCACGCTAAAAATTTAAAAAAGATTAGATTAGGGTTTAATCTATGGCATAAATATTAGTATAAATGGTTTTTCTTATCGTATTGATTCGTTTTAAAACACAATTCTAAAACACTTTTAAAATTGATTCCCAACAATATTTTGAGGTCCAATGATATAGTGTTCGGAAATCTGATAAAAATTATTTTTCATTTAACATTTCAAAAACATTGTTAATCATTTCAATACGAATACTTTTGAAAAATACATTCGTAGTCAAATATATTTACACATTTTAAAAGTAGAATTGTAATAATTTTTTAAAAAGTAGCGGCATTTATTTCTGATGTTAAAAGAAAAGTTCTTATCCATTTTTCATATAAAAAATGTTTACATATTTAATTTTTATACATATTTCAAAATTATTTACACAGCTTAAAAACCTAGTTAAAAACTCGTGTATCGTAATGTGAATTGACAAAAATAAAACGTTTTTTTTCCTAGTGAAAAGTAGTAAAATAGGACTTCATCAGCGCATCGATGAAATGTTTTTCAATAATAAAATATAACTTGAATCGAATTTTATATTAATTTTATTAACATCTAAAAATGCCTTTAGTAAGTAGTATGTTTAAATTAATGTAAAATTTTCACTGAGGTGATATAAACAGTAACACTTTTTGCTATAGGATTATAAAACTACGTGAATATTAAATTTCCCGTTTTCCCGGGAAAATTGGAAAAAAATTCCCGGGAATTCCCGATGAAAAATTTCCCGGACCCCAAACCCTACTTATATGAGTTAAATTCATAGAATAACGGAATTTAGTTTTGTTTCGATTCCATGTGAAATATTTTTTGTTTGTTGTTGTTTATTTTATTTCCGTAATGCATTGTCTTGAACACTTAAATTATAATTTTTAATCTCAGTTTCAATGTATTTATCAAGAAGTACATACATGGTATTTAAATATTTACTTAAATACAAGGTTTTATAAACTAATTACTTCCATTCTATATTTAGAAATTCCTCATCATTTTAATTTTAAATTTTTACGAATAATAATGAAAGTTGTTAATAATATTACACGTAATTATTTACCTATTTCCGAGCTGTTGATAAATAAGTTTTATGTTTTTAATGTATTTCGCCGATTTTTAAGGCAGAAGAAATAAGAAAGTGGTTTATATGTAAAAATATTAACATTTCAACTTTTATAATTTTTGGTTTAACGGCAACACCTAAATTTCAACTGGCTGTTTAATTCGATAGCAATTTAAGAATACTCCCTGTAGTGATTCAAAATTTCATGCTGCTTAATACCAATATTTGTATAATAAGTAAATAATCGATACCCCAAATTCAGATTTTGGTCCATCTACCCTAATGTATTAAGCAAATGTGACAAAACGTATCGATTTACAAAAACTACAAATCCTGCTCTACAAAATAATAAAAACCGTTTCTAGCAGGCTAGGTCCATATTAAAACCAGGGCTTTTTTTAAAAAAGTTCATGTAAAATTTTTTACTTTGATTGCTTATAACATCACAGCAAGTCATAGTAGGCTAAAAAATTATATGTCAAAAATGTCTGCATTTTATTCTGAATAAAAAAGCTTATATAGTATTTTATCGGAAAATGTTAAATTAAAGAGTTATAGCGCAAGAAAGATATTAATTACTTTTAAGCCTTCTTTTAAGACAAAGGTCAAAGTCGACTGGCCGGTTTACGACCGATCGGCCCAATTTTTGCACACATATTATTTTTTTAGCCCCATCCACCAGAAACTGCCGGTGGAGCAAGTAAAATCAAAAATTTTTTATTCATGGGTAATCTAATGTACACGCAGAAAAAATAGAGAGACAATATTCTTTTTGGCGAAATAAAAAATAATTTGTTAGGAGATAACTTCCGAAGAAGTATCCGTCAACCCGTAGGGGAAAAATTCCACGTTAAATTAACAAATATGACTGTTTCAGAGTGAGGTGGAAATATAAAGGTTTGGGAATGACTTTAATTAAATTCATATGGTCCAATTTATCATATTGAATGCATATGGGTACTCGGATATATTAGAATATTGCACAAAATAAATACGAACTATCTTCGGACCTGTCCCATAAAAAATTTCAGGTAAAATAGCCTTCAGAGGATTGAAGAGGTCATTTTTTGCCTATAAAAAATCTTTATATCTGATTTTGGGGTGATTTTATGAGGCCTATTACAAGTTTAAATGGTACAGAAGCATTTTATAGATAACGAAGATATTTTCCTAAACCCCTACTTGCAATTTCCAGTAACGATTCTCTATTTTTCTCTTATTTTGAACCATTTTTCTCTCCTATTTGATGCACTGAATATTTCTTCCCATTTTCTGTGTCAAAATACAATTTCTTTATAACATTATCAACCTAAATGCAACTTTTCTTATTCTATTATGTAAAAATTAAAAAAAAATTGCAATGGAATTCGATTTAATATAAAAAAATTACAATTAAATTAACAGTATCTATTATTATGAGCAACAATTTTTGGTATTTAAATCGAAAACGTATGTGTAAATTAATTTTTATGCACATACTTGCCATATTTTTCATTAAAGTATCATTGCCAGATCAAATTGTTTACTAATTCTGTTTACTAATTTCTGAGGAATTTTCCAAAGTTATCGTCACTTTAATGTAATCCCACTAGGTGTATCTATTATTTTGAGCAGATGTGTACATTAAACTGAAGATAATGTCAATATAAATTGTACATGTAGATTACGGGTTTCTATTCGTTCAAAAAGAATAACTATAATACATTTCGATAAATAGTAAAATACGAGAAGGGTAAATTATCTAATTTGGACTTCTTTTCAATTTGAGTTGTATTCTATTTTGAATCCTTCTTTGGCCAAAACTAACTGGGCCGAAGTTACTTTTTAATTAATTTGGGTATAACGTAACTTTTTCTTGATTTTTGCTTTCCAATCTTCCGTGATTGCATCTCATTTCGTATTAACTTAAATTTTTTTTCTGAGAAAAAAAACTGTTACATTGATTTCAAATAAAGTGTTACGTAATTTTAATATTTTAATCGGTCTTTTAAAGGCGGTTATCCGGTTTTTTAATAGCATTTTATTTAACTTTTTATGTAATTTTACACAGAAAATAAGTTCAAAAAAGCAAAGATCTACCTATTTCTTTGTCTAATTACACTCCACAAACTTTAGTTTTAATTCGCAAACAGTTGTCTGGTACATGAACGACATTTATTGATGATATACTGCCCTGTCAAATTTCAAACGAAATGGTTAAATCCGTATTATAAATTCCGGTCGATTTTGTTTTTGCTTCTTCAGATTCCGTTCAAATTTAAAAGAAAAATTGAGAAATATAAAAAAACAATCGAAAAAACAATTCCACTTTGAAAAATGAAAGTGGTTTCATTCAGAAAAGTTTCTTCGTTTTACTTCTTGTGAAGAAACGTGGGTTTCTCCGACATACAAAAGATCCCACTAACTTTTTTTAGAATATCTTTTAACGTTTTGTAATATAAATAATTTTGTTTTAGTTTAATAATAAGTATAAATATTTAAATTTTGTATGTATAAGAACCGTTGTTCTAAACAGTTAAATTTTAACTCATTTAGACCCATGCTATATTCTGATTCTGTATATAGCAAGATACTTCAATTTATACGTCAAATTTTTGGTTATTTTAAATCATTAATTAACATAATAAGAACAAAAAAAAGAACAGCCGATAATTAAGCTGTACTCAAACGAGCTCTATGGGTTCAAGTGGGATAAAAATTTTCCTTTTTTTAAGGATTTTCGACACATTTAAAAGCTAGTTTTGATTAATTTAACATTAATAACTATTAATTAAGATAAATATTTTTGATTACTTTTTTTTTAAATTTTGGTTACACAAAATATTTTTTCATGGCAACACTGAGAGAGAGGTCTTCTCCAACGATGCGTATTATTGAGATGAATATAAAAAAATAAATATTTTTTTTTTTAATTTATCTTCAGTTCTCTAAAATGGGCAAAATATTGGAAAACTGTATTGTAGTAAGTATGACCTAAAATAAATTATTTTCAAAATTTTTTTCATCATTGCCCAATACACAGCAATAAAGATCAATTTCAAATTATAAATAATAATAATTTCTTTTACGTCATAGCGTGAATAAAAAAAAAATTAATTTTGAAATTATGTACATCAAAATTTTTTTATTTTTACAGAGTAAAATCTGTATGCACGTACAAATTTTAGATTTTGTTAAAAAAAAAAATACAAGAAAATATTTTCTTGTTCAAAATTTAAATGATTGAAAACCGGTTAACCGCGTTTTTCAAGAGTTCAAAACCGGGCAGCAAGTTTTTTCTAAAATTAGATTTTTTGGTTAAACCGAAAACCGGCTTTCTAAAATGGTCGGTTTTGGATACTCTAGTTATGATCTTTTTTCAAAGGTCTTAGTGTGACATTCCGGTAAATAGCCCTATTATTTATATTATTCTTTGTGTTTTAACTTGGTTATATTAATTTTTGCCACTAAAACTTAAGTGAAAAAAATGTTTATTTTTTCCGAAAATTATTTAATTTTCAGCACTATTTTATATAAGTAAAAATTATTTACAAGATTTCTTCAAAGCATGTAAAAACATTACTAATAATATATTTAATATTATAATATATTTATCAATATTATAATATTTTATTATATTTGAACCAGTGATTTAGAAGATTCATAAATATAACTCTGCTGAGTACATGTACAAAACAAATTTTTAAGTATATTTGGTTTTTCCAACGTTTTTTGAAACATTTAAAATCATGGTGGAGGGTATAAGAAATTCGGCTTAGCCGAAATCGTTTATTTATATTTTCTATGCTTTTACAAATATATTTATTTTTAATTTTTTAAACAATCGTACTCATAAATAAAAAATAGACTAAAATTCCGTCGACGTCATTAACAAATAGTAGCTCAACTACGTCAGTCACTCAAAGTCAAACGGTAGATGAGCCGCAACGTAGCGTGCGCAAGATTTCACGCTTTTGTGTAAGCCGTGTTCAGGAGCAAAAATCTAACGAAAACACAACGAGCAATAAAAAGTCAACATCTGGTATGGCAACACCTCCATCGTCAATTTCTGCTTCTACAGATTTACAAACAGTGAATAATACCAGTACAAATGATAAAAGTAGTTTAATTAACACACCAACTGAACAATTAACTACATTGTCAAGTTGTCCACAGCAGCCTACAAATTCGGGTGCTGTTGTTCAACCTATATCAACGCAAGTACAGCCATCAGTATTAAATTTGCAACAACAGAACCAAACATTGGTTTCATATAATCCTAATACCAATGCAACTGTTCAGATTCAACAACAGCAACAACATGTGCAACAGCAACAAAAAGTACCAAATGCTGCTGGTACACAAATTTTAATGCCAAATTTGCATGTGCAACAACCATTACCCCAAAAACCAACTACATCTCCAAATCAACAAAAATCTGCAGCGCCGGTTTCTACAGATACACAAAAGTCTGGACAGCAGCAACTACAACATGCGCCCTCATTAGCATCTCAGCAATCCAATGTGCAGATACTTCAAAAGAATCTGAATCAGCCACAAATACCGTCAACCAGTCAGCCAGTTTCTGTTATTCGTTCTTTACTTACGCCAACTTTACCACAGAACTCCACATCATATATTATTCAACCAGGTTCGCAACAACATATAGCTAATTCAGTTCATTCTCAGCAATCACAGATTCCAACTAGTAACCTGCAGCAGCCGGTTTATATGCAGACTGACGGTATGTAATTTATATAAATACAATACATACAGTTATTAAAATTAGATTTTATTAAAAATTATACTGAGATATATGTATATTAGACTGCACCCAAACCGACTGACTTCTGAAATTCGAACGTAACTCTAAGAATCGTTCATTGGGACTTAAAAATATATTGTGTGAAATAGTAGTGAAATCGGATATCGTTAACCCATGCCGCATTGGACTTGAAATTTGTATGGTGCATTTATATGGGGGAAAATGATACATATTTACTCATAATATTTTACTTGCTCATAAAATAATTTCTCAAACCAATATGCATTGAAATTGTACTTTTAATTTTGATTTGTTATTTATAAATTTTGTGGAGTTGTGAAATAAATTTTGGTTAGAAACAAATTGCCCAATTGCTAAAGGATCAAAAACTTGGGCTCAACAAATGTTTAAAAACCACCAACAATTTTTAGCACGTTTTATGGAAAAAATAATATACCGCCTTTTCCAAAGTTTAAAGTCAATTCTGATAATTATTCTGCTTACTCCAACCAACTAAAGGAAAATTTTAAAGCCTGTGGCATTCAAGAATCCGAACAAATGAAGTCATTCATTTGTTCGGATTCATTTCTTGGTTGGGTACAGATCTGTTTTAATTAGCAAGCAAGTTAAATATTATAAAGTAAACATGTATTAGAAAATATGATATTTCTACAGTTCTTAGACAAATTTTGCTTTACATATAATTATCTATCAAACAAGATATAAAATGTTTAAGTTACTACGAATTTCTCAGACCATTAACATACTGTATCCACGTTGATATAATATGTAAGATAACGCCGGCAGAAGAGAGTAAACATTTTGTTTATATTATGTTAAGTCTTAAACTAGGGGTAAATGTATTCTAATAAATCTCATAATATTTCACATAGAGTAAATATGTACTTTTTATTTAAGAAATTCGACATTTTTTAGCACAATTTTAATAAAAATATATTTTTTAACAAATACCAAAAAAGTTCAAATAAAACTGCACGCTTATTTATTAAAAATTATTCTTGTTCAATTTTACTAAATACTTGTAATGCAAAATATATCGTCCATTCCATGAGAGATTTATAAAAAATGCCAATTTGCAGAGGTTCATCCGATTTTGTTCATAATTGGTACGCATATAACCTATGAAGCCATTTAAATATCCCCATATATATATTTTTTTTTTAATTTTTAAATATTCGCGAATTTATTCACGATTTTGATTTTTCGAAAAGTCAAAAAATCGGAAAAGTGTGTAACTTTAAATATCAATAACTCTAAAAGTAGTTATTGGATTTTAACGATTTAAACTGCATGTAGAAGATGAATATGTCCTCTTTTAATGTAATAATTTAAAAATAATATTGTAATTTAAAAAGGCATTCCAAAAAATACATTTTTGAAAAATGTCTACCCTTTCGATTTTAACTTTTTTTTCGTATATCTTTACTATAAAATGCAAAAATAACTGTTCTGGGACAATCAAATCTACTATTTTTAATATTTTTTTTTTTAATTCCATAAATTTTTTCATACAAAAATTTTGATTTTTATTTTTTTGTTATATTCTTTTAGTAATATGTAACTTTAAATGTTTATAACTCCTTAACTACACGTCGGATTTTATTGGTTTAAAAAACAGTATAAAGTTTATTACAATAAATATTGTAAATTATATTGTATAAATCAAAAAATATTTTTTTTTTTGCTGAAGATGAACTCACGAAAAGTATGTATTTTTCGGATGGATTTTTAAGAAATTTTTACCCTTTTGATTTTAAATATTTTTCCTTAATATTGAAGACAAATATGTTTATTATATAAAACATCAGCACTTAATCTGGGAGAAATAGGTTTTATACTGCAAATAACAAATTATGAAATATTATGATTAAAAAAAGAAAAATTAAAAAAATCCATGCCTTATATAAACGTACAATATACGAAATAATTTGTGATTTTAAACAAAGGATGGTGTAATATAAACGAATGCTTACGAATATTCTTATCATTTACGAAATTTTTATATTGTTTTTTTTTTTTTTAATATATATATAAATACAAAAGTAATTATAACATATACAAAAAACTTTCATATTTTTAGTTTCCTTACAAAAAAATTCTCCAAGTACTCGGATTTGTAATCAATCTCAGATTCAGAAAAGTATCCGATCTATATCACATTGCTTACAGCGACTGAAATATTTACGTTTAAAAATGTAAAAAATTTTCGTTTACATTTTTTTAAGAAACTTGTCAAACAAATTTTTCTGATGTTGTGCAATTTTTAAGATACATATTTCGTTGACTGATATCTCGAAACTGAAAATGTAAATGTACATATATTCTCAAGAATTTACAGAATCAGAAACTTTTTAACTGTGGCTTAAATATATGCAATTGAAAATGTAAAAATTTTTCATTCACATGCTTTAGATTGAATATATAATATATATACGGCGCACAGTGTCACATTTATCCAAATTAGAACGACAAAAATACGAAAATAAAAGCTTATTAATTGAAGTAATTTTTCTCGCATTTATTAGTAAACATATCATATATTATGGAAAAAGTACTTAAAGTATTTGTAAGTGTCTATAGCGCAAATTATGGACTTTCAAATTTGCAACTTTTAAAAATATTTTAATTTTGTTTAAAACTTTTGTAAAGAAGTATGTCAACTTTAACTTCATATATCTCAGTAAATACTGCATATATTGATATGATTTTTTGATATGTAACACTAAATATATCTAAATTATTCTGTTATAATTTTCTAGGTTAAAAAATAAATACTGATAATATTGTTTTTTATTTAAAAGAAATCGTAATATTAAAAAATATATTTTTTGGGAAATTCGATTTTTAATGGATTGGAACAAAAAAGTTCCAACGAGTTCCAATTTAAAAATACTATTGTTATATAAAATAACATCTATAAAATTACATTTGAGAATATTGACTGCGACTTTTTGCGATCTTTTAAAATATTAGAAAAAAATGTGCGATATCTCATATTAGCATTTTTTTAAGAATTATTTAAACACATTAAAGTAATGGTTGAAAATTTGTTATGCAAGTGTTACACTATGATTGATGAGATTATATATTATATCTTGCCACGTCTACTTTTAAAATATCCCTTATTTTAATAAAATTTACAAAAATATACAGGAAATTCATACAAATAAATTATTATTTTTTTTCGATATGGGAGTGGCAGTGATTCTAACCTCCTATTTTTAGTGGGAATGTTTACGGCCTTATCTGCCAACAGAATATACAATTTCAGACCAATATCTCTAAAATTGGATTTTTGTCGTTCTAAAACTGCCAAATGTGACACTGTGCGGCGGGTGTCATAAATAAGTAAACAAACTTATAATTTCTGTTTCGCTTTAAAAAGCGTCAAATGTAACGGTTGATTTTTAAAAATTTTCATGTTTTTTGATAAAGTCGATTTGTTTTCTTTTACTCTGATGACAAAGTTTTTAAATATTATTCCATTTAAAGTTTCTTTCTATAGAAAATTGAAAAGAGGTCGTTTTCGGGCGAGTCAAAAATAAGTAAACAAGCTACTTTTGGCTTAATTTCTTTAATTTTTTGTCAAAAGTAAGTAAAGTTTATGGTTGCAAAATGATTTTAGCACAACAGACATAGTTATTTGTTAAATTATGAGAGAAATAAAAAATCGCTTTTTCGATTATATTAAAAAATTTTATAAAATCGGAATATTTTAATTTAACCATAATTTCGACCTAAAGGATGGCAAATAGAGCACAATTAAGTGTAGGAGAACTAAAAGTAACTTGATGATAGTTATACGAAATACGAAAAAGGTGAAACATATAGAAATATATCAAAAATCTTTAATAAAACGACCACTTTATTCTCAAGGTGGTTAAATGCTTCAAACAAAATGAACGCGTTGACCGCAATTACTCTCGTAAACGCCTAAGAATCAGTACAAAGAGAATATATAACAATTTAGCTTTAAAATCCTATGCTTTCTGCTCCAAAATTTTTATCAAAACTTATTCCGGAAGTCCGAAAACTATGGTCTGAATTTACAACTCACAGAAAAATATATGAAGACGGAAAACATGGTCTAGCTATACGGAAAATTTTGTACATACATGAGTAATAAATCTCCAAAATTTGATGACGTTTGATAGGCGATCGCCGGGGCTATTAAAAACCTTGTTTACTTATTTATGGAGCATTGATTATTTTCACTTCTTTAAAAAGAACCAGATTCACTAAGTAGTAATGTGTTGAATTGAATCTTTTGCTGTTTATTTTGCTAACAACACATTATATATTTATAATTATATATTACTTTTGATATCTTCGATCTATAACTTAAAAAAGAGCCAATTGATTTCAAGATACTACCTTATTTAATTATTTATGACACCCGCTGTATATATATATATATATACAGTTGTATGCAAAAAAAATAGTACCACTACAACATACAATTCAAAAACAATTTGTTTATATGTTTTTAAACAAGGACAATAGTTATATAATTTTTTTTTTTCTTTTTCTGTGCATCTTCGTTATTTTATTTAAGCCGCTTGGTTTTTGCCTATACAAAATAAGAGTAGCAAAATGATAAACATTGGAAAATAGTACTGTACTTACTGTGAAATTTTGCTTTTAAAAATTTTTCAAAAAGTGGCGGCAAACACTGTATTCCTAGCACCCGTACCTTTTTGATAAAAATACTTTCAGAAGGTAAAATATGCAAATTTCTACAAAAAAATTTGGGGAATGTTCTATCGCAGTTATTGAAAATTTTAAAAAATATAATCCAAACCAAGAAAAACGAACTCGCAATTACAAAAATTGTTCAAGTGACTCTACGCGTACAAAGCGAACACATTTGTGACGTCCACTATGGTAAAACAGGACTTATAGCTAAAAATTGATGCCTCAACTATTTCTTGACATCTCTAAAAACAAAATCTGTAAGAAAGATTTCAAACGAAAGTCCCATTACTAAACTACAGACAGGCACGCAATCACACTTATTTCGCGATACTTTACTCCGACTGGCCCCATACGAAATGGCTCCAAGAAAAACTTGGACGCTAATCCATAATAGACGCTAATAACATAATATGTAGATATAAAATTAAATTTTTGTAAAACACTTAATTTTTGGGCAAATATAACCCGAAAAATAAGATTTCGACCAGAATTTGTGGGAGAGAAACGAAACTTGGCATGTAGTTTCCTATTGATGTTTTATAGATTCTGTAAATAATTTTATGATCCAAAATTGCTGTAATAGCAAAAAATACGTTAGTGAGTTATATGCAAAGCAGGAGTTTTTTTTTTGAACTTTGTGAACATGATGTATAAGATATCAAGACAAACCCATATGCCGAGTTTCGTTTCTTTCCCAAAATTTTTTTTGGAAATTTTATTTTAATAGGTATGATATTATTGGTTCTTCAATTGTCTTTATTTTGTGCATTTTGGAAATGTAATAAACTGAAGAATTCAAAAAGATGAAAACGATGAAAATGTAAGTTGTAATAAATTATGGATGGGCGAACTTAATAAAAAAAATAAAATTTTTAATATTTCTATCTATTGAGCTACCTCTAAATTTGTTTCAATCAATCCAAAGCTTTGTATTTTATAGTTTTTGGGCTATTCAAACATTTCTAGGGTGAGACTGAAAATTTAAAAACCTTTATCTTCCTCCAAATAAAAGAGAGCCACCCTAATAAAAAATAATTCAACATTTATGATAACTTTATATATATAGTGCTGTGCAGCACATAAGCAAAAAATTTAAGTTATCATAAATGTTGAATTAAAGTACAATCGAACACGGTTAGCAATAAATATTATTGCAGTATTGTGTACATTATAATTCGGGGAAGGGTCTTGTATTAGACTTGGAGTCAAATGTGGACCAATACTCATAAGTGTAAAATAAAACATACGAATACAGAATATTACGTTGAGGCTGGCATTTATATGAATTTATTCACTTTTGGGTGATTTCCGAAAGAGGGCCTTATATGGGAGCTATGTAAAATCTTTGTATAAGTTGGCACTATCATTTATGTTCATATAAAACTTATTTGTGTCTAATATTAACTTGATACTAACATTTTAATGGGATTTATGCCCGTTAAAGTGATTTTCTGAAAAGGGGTTTATATGGGAGTTATTGTTAATTATGGACCTATCATTTTAAAAATCGGTACACTTATTTAGACTTGCATGAAACTTATATGTGCCAAATTTCATTAAAATATTGCTATATTTAAGGGATTTATGATCGTTAAAACCTTTTCCGGGCGGACATTTGTATGGGGGCTAGTTGAAATAATGGACCGATCATTTCAATAGGCTTCGTCCCTAGACCATAAGAAGCCTGTGTACCAAATTTCATCAATTTTGGTTCAAAATTGCGACCTGTACTTTTATTACAAGGTTTACATGGACGGACAGACGGACGGACATCGTTAAAAAGAAAGTGATTCTAAGCCGATTGGTATAAATTAAGGTGGGTCTTAGACCAATATTTTTGGGTGTTACAAACTTCAGCACAAACACATAATACCCTCCCCACCTATGGTGGTGTAGGTTATACAAATTTCTTTAAATATTTGTATAAAAAATAATTACATAAGACAAAATAAAATTAGAAAAAATGACGCAAATATTTTTACGCAATTCGTATTCCTTGTGCTATATATAGTGGGTAAAGTTAAATAAAAAATGTCCATAATTTTAATATTGTGCTAAAATCGCGATCGTTACTTTGAATAAATTTACAATTTATTTGTTGGGGGGAAGCTAGTTCCTATGCGCATTTCGCCGGTTGCTTAAGCCAGCTCATCAGGAAACCTTTATCAATTTCTTTAGAAAAACTAAAGAAATATTAGAGTGAAAACTTTATAAACTCAATAAGAATTAAAAGTTCTACACTAAAAAATATCAAAGCTTAAGCCATTACGTCACAATTTTATAACGATATATCGACTTTTAATTTTGATTTTTTCAAAACATTTTGCGCATAAATTCTGCTTTTGTTAGGCTTAAAATCTATAGTTTTAACCAGACAGCACACCTTTTATTTGCATTGATAGCATCTGTCAATAACTGATATTGGATGAGTCCTACTCCTTCTGACCGGCCATGAAAAATCTTAGTGCAATACCAAAATGATACAGTGCCACTGCTATTTATTTCCTTTTTCATATTCAAAATCAGCGTCTCAAATGCACATTGAAATAATTAAACCGAATTGAGAATACACATATATGATTTATTTTTAATAAAAATAGTTATTACAAGTAATTATTTTCCTCGTTGCTAAAATATTTAAATATAATGCTGTTTATCTCATGTTAAACAGACGTCTATTTAACTCGATCCGCTATTTTTTAATTATTCGTCCAGATTCAGTGAAAATTAATTATAAAATAATACGCGATTGAAAGCTTTATAATTTATTGAATTAACAGTGTTAATTTTATTAAATTTAAACATGCAAAACATAAACAAATTAAAAAAACAAAAATAATTTGTATAAAATAAACAAAGAAAATTTGTGATAAAGTGTTATACTTCAGTTAGATATAATTTAAAAGAGTCTTGAGTTCTCATGATGACAGTGCTTATATATTTCTCAACGAGGAGAGTGTGAAAAATAAAAAATATTTCTGATCCACAATATAACAAAAATTACTTAACCGTCAAACCACTTGAGAGAGCTCGCTCTTGTTCCCCCGTAATTCAATTACATGAAGAAAATATAGAAACAATATCACCATCCAAAAATTATTTAGAACAAAACATAAAAGAAAATATGTAAAAACAAAATACAACAACAACTCCCATAGATATAAAAACAACTCAACAATTGCCTGTTAAAACACAAGCTTGTAAACCACTAGCAACAACAACTAGTGAGAGTTTGAATGTAATTAACCCTACCATCAGCATAGATAAAAATTATTGTACACAAAAAGGTGCAATCCCGAAAAATAAGATAAGTACCAAATCTCCAATTCCAACAGGTTTGCTTAGATATGTAAGTATTAACAAAATAAATTTAAACCCCCAAAAAACTCTATGCGATATCTATTGAATCGCAGAGTCACTATAGAGGAACCTCCTAAGAGAAAAGGACCTGTCCAATGTGACAATTGCCAAGAGTTCGTTCATACTAAAAATTATTATACCCTACGTACATTATGTGTAGCATGCGGAGATCTTCACTCATCATCTTAATGTGATGTTGTGAAAAAAGTTCTCAAGAGAAAATGTGACAACTGCGATGGTGACCATTCCGCCAATTACCGCGGCTGCCCAGTATATAAGGAATTGTTGAAAAGGTTAAGAGAGAGTCTAAAGCTAAAAAGATATGGAATTGTTGAATACGCACCTGTAAATACATACCATTACTAACCAAATAAATTGTGGAGTAAGTGTTAGTATGAGGGTATGGCTTCAGTTAAGCCAAATTTAAAAACTGATCAATCGTGTACAGCCAATCCTGGAAATATTTCCTATGCCAGTGTTTTAAGAACGAGTTTCCAGCAACCTAATGTCCCCCGAAATTCGGGAGGGTTAGAAACTTTAATGCAAACTCTTACGCAAACTGTTACCTATCTAATCCAAAATATGACCAACTTTATGTCATCCATGCATAACACAATACAAGAGCTTTTAAGAGCGCAGAACCAAATGATTCAGATCCTCTTAACGAAAAAATGAGTTATTTGAGAGTATGTTTTTGGCTCATCTCACAAATAGATAAAATTTTTATATTACAGGTTATTCATTCTACTCTACAAATCATCCGGATGGTAAAGCACATGTTGGTACTGGTATATTAATTAGAAATCGAATACGACATTATGTCCTAGATGAATTCTCGAAAGATTACCTGCAGGCAGCTTCTAATAACCTTGAGTGTTTCGCTGGTGACTTAACGCAAAGCTCGGTGTATTGCCCACCACGATTTACTATGGCCAAGGAAAAATTTGAAGAATTCTTTAAGACACTAGGAGATCGTTGCCTGGCATGTGGCGACTATAATGCCAAACATACTTACTGCGGTTCTAGATTGATAAATCCCTATGAGGTACTAGTTGATCGCAAAATTGTCATGGATTTTGTGTCCCCTGGACATCCAACATATTGGCCGGCTGATCCTAGAAAAATTCCTGATCTCATAGATTTTGCCATATCTAATAATATAAACCGAAATTCAATAACTACGGAAATTTCATATGATTTAACTTCTGACCATTCTACGATAATAGTAACATATTAATACTTTTTATAAGACAAATTAGTTAAAATATAAAAAATACATCAGTAGTCATATCCACACAAATCCATATTTTCAGTGTGAGGAAGATATAGACAAATGCGTACACGACTTTACGTCGGTAATTAATTTAGCTATGGACCATTCAAAACTTGAAACTTTTAAGAATGCCAATAAGCATGTTTCTAATTATGAAATTCAAAAATTTCTTCTTGAAAAAAGAAAATGTAGAAGAAAATGGCAACAAACCAGATCACCAGCTGCAAAGTTGAGGCTGTCTACAGCAATTAAGAAACTAAGAAAAGCCCTTCAATTAGAAGAGGATCGCCAGAGTAGAAATTTCATTGAAAGTTTAACAAATAATAAATATAAAATTTTTTCCCTATGGAAGGCAAAGAAAGATATTAAGCCACCGGTGGAGGCACAAAATCCTTTAGGAAGGCTGACGGTATCTGGGACCGTAGTTCAGAATTTGCCTGGGCCAATTCATTTGCATGATATTTAAGCTCTGTATTTCAACCAAATCCCCAAAAAAATAATTTTGTATTGGGAGAGACACCTGACTCTACACTAAATAATGATGATATAATTATTGTTAGCCAAGAGGATATTATTATAGTTATCAAGGAAAATATAAATGTTAGAAAATCACCTAGATATGATTCAGTAACACCATCCATGATTAAAAACCTACCGAATGTGGCAATTATCGTGCTTTCAATAATTTTCAATGCGATCTTAAAACTAGGAGTTTTTCCAAAAATGTTGAAAACTTCTCAGATCAAAATGATACTAAAGCCAGGAAAGGATTCTACTATACCATCATCTTATAGACCTATTAGCCTTCTATCTTGTTTGTCAAAGCTGTTCGAGAAAGTATTTCAAAAGAAAATTATGCCATTCTTGAACGATAGAAATATCGTCCCAGTTTGATTTTCGTGAAAAACATGGAACCACAGAACAAGTGAATCATCTAACTGGAGATATAAGGAAATGTTTTGAATTAAAAAAGTATTGTTCAGCTATATTTTTGGATATCTCGCAAGCTTTCGACAAAGTTTGGAACAAGGGCCTAATATACAAAATTACAGTCATAGTCAATTATATTTACACATTTTCAAATTTTTCGAAAATTTGGAGAAGAAGTCAAATATTTTTGTTGTTATAAAATATTTTGAAAAAGTTCTTTTGTTGTTGTAAAGCCTGAAATGTGTAGAGTAGATTGTGCTAATTTCTGAAAAAATCGCAGTATTTATTTCTGATATTGAAAGAAAAATTCATAAGTATTCAAAAGTATTTACACACATTTTTTATACTTCATAATTATTTACACAGCTTTAAAAAAGTCAATTATTTACGCTTAACTTTGTTAAAGATGATCCCAATAAGATAGTGTAAAATCTTTTGATACAAACTCAACTTTAATAAGTTGCAAAAACCTAAAAATAGTGGCAAAAATGATGAAAAAATCATTAAGAGCCAAGATGGCATTAAATGAAGGTTTAAAATAGTATATCGTCATTATAGTTTAGAAAAAGGAATGAGAATTATTAAAGGATGGTATAGTCCTCAGTTAGAAGATATATTTACATAAAAATAAAAACAATTTAAAGAGAATTTAGGAAAAATTTGTCTTAAAAATTTAACATCACTTAGGAAATGTTAAAAAATTCCTGCAATCGTTGGTATGTTTGGCGAGAAAATATGATATTTAGAAACGTTATGATATCCGCATTGTGTAATTTATTGGTTTCACAGTTGTTTTTCTACAGTAAAACTCGCGATTTTAGAAAAAAAATTAAGTACAAAAATTTGATTAATTTTAATTATTATAAAATTTGTAAATGTGTAACTATATATATGACTATATATGACTATGACTGCTTACTATCACCATGTACCCACAAATTGCTGGAGTCTTATTTATCTGACCGATTATTTAGAGTAAAATATAACGAATTTGTAACAGAAGAATTTGAAATAAAAGCATGTGTCCCACAGGGAAGTGTTCTTGGAGCTACCTTGTACTTAATCTACAATTCTGACTTACCAGTATGCGATGGACTGACTGTTTCTACTTTTGCTGATGATACGGCAATACTCAGTTCCCACGAAAACCCACACATAGCATCTAGCCAACTTGATATTTACCTCTGACGTGTGGAGAAATGGTTGAAAAACTGGCGTATACGAGTAAACGAATTGAAAAGTAACCACGTTACATTCACCCTCAGAAGAAGAAATTGTCCTCCTGTTAAACTTAATGACATAAGTATACCCCATTCAGATCATGTTACATACTTTGGTATACATTTAGATAGGTGACTAACGTGGCGTCGTCATATAGAAACCAAGAGACTTCTTATGAAGTTAATAGCTTCTAGCATTCACTGGTTAATAAACAGCGAATCAAAACGAAGCCCTGACAATAAAGTCATCCTGTATGAAACCGTTTTAAAACCAATTTGGACATATGGTATTCAATTATGGGGTAAAGCCAGTAAAACTAATATCGATATTATACAGAGGTCCCAATCAAAGATTCTTAAAACCATGACGGGTGCACCATGGTATATAAGAAATGAGAATATCCATAGAGATTTAGAAGTTCCATTTGTAAAAGACGAGTTTAAAAAACGCAGTGAAAACTGCAGACTCACCCCAACCCGCTCGCAAGACTTCTTACTGAAGTTCGATCGGATTCAAGGCTTCGTAGAACCGATTTTACAGCCCGTTATTAAGAGGACAGTAATTCACTCGTTAGAGATAAAGTAGTCTTTAGTTTTTAGTTTTAAGATTTGAATACATATTGTGAGGCCTTAAAAAAGATAGATTCAATATATAAATAAAGAAAACAAAAAAAAAAAAAAAAAAAAATATTATCTTTCTAGTCTTTTCGAGTATTAAAAAAATCAAGAAAAGCTAGAAAGAAGCTAAAATGAAGAATAAAATTAGCCTTAAAGAGGCAAAAAAAAAAAAAAATTGTGGTATAAAAACATAAAAACACAAAAAAAAAACAGTAAACTCTTATTTGGACACTTTTCAATTTAAAAAACACCAAAAAATCGAAAATAAAACTTTTCATGTTTTTGAGCTTTCAAGTTTTGTTCACGTTTTAGAATAGTCAGTGTAAAAATAAATTTGTTCATGTTTCTGGATCGTTCACACTTTCGAGTGTTCACGTTTCCGCGAGTGCACTGTACTTAATCTAATTTAAAACAAAATTTATATGTATCCACTATGACCGGATACGCAACGTCGCGCAACCCGGTATACTGTCAAGGTCTACATCTTAAACCGCACAGTTCATAAAAATGATTTTGGACAGAGAAAAGATATAATAATGACTGTACTTTCTAGCGAAAAAACTATGTCCTTTTCTTAGAAATCCAATGAATTTTTGATATTTGTAGGTTAATAGGTTATTAAAAAGCACAGATATTTCGCTATACAAAGAGAGATATTAAAGTTTTTGCATGAAAAAAAAAAAAATGTGAAATATATTTTAAAACTTTTGAAGGATTTTATTAAACGTCATTGCTTTACATTTTTGCTTAAAATTTGTTAACCATGTGGTCTAATACTCAGACGGAAGTTCTGTGGAAGATTTTTTATGCAGCTTCAATATTAGCGCAGTCCAAAGTGTCTTTTAGTCAACAATTTCAAATGGAAATCATTCCAGAGAAATTAATTAAAAATTTAATCGCATTAAAACTACTAAATTTTACGGGAAATGTAAAATATAGAACAAAATGAAGCAAAATATAAATATGTTGATATTGTTGTGAACACACCGATATGAAGATTCCAGTTTTTGTTAATAGGCAAAGTTAAAGTTCTTTAAATGTTTGTGTTTTTGTTAATCCTTAAATATGTATATAATTTCGTAAAATAATTTTTGTTGTAAACCAAATATTTTAAAAAATAAAACTATTCTTATGTTTACCCTAATTTTGTTGCTTTTGTTCTGCACAGCACTGTATAAAGATTGAAATAATAAAGCAAAACCAAAAATTTTTTCTTTAGTTTATTTTATGTTTAGTATTTAATAAAATAATTTATAATTTTAAAACAAAAGCATCAAGCTCTAAGAAAAATCAAATAAAACGAAAACAACTCGCACGTACTCAATTCTGCACCTGAGGTATTTTATAGTATTTTTAAAATATTTTTTACTACAATAAAAATATATTGGTATATAATAAAGTGTAGTTTATAGATATGGACCATTTTTAGAATTTTAAGTATACCTTCAAGATCGGGAGCTATATCTGAAAGACCGATTTTCCGGACTTCGCGGATTTAAAATGTTATTATAAAATACCAGTTGACCAAATTACATTTTTAAACTATATTAGAAAGACAAGAAATTATTCTTTTTAAAAAGTATATACAGATTTAAATTAACAGCAAAACTATGTTGAATATTCAAGACACAATTCAGTTTTTTAATTTTTTCTTCTATTATTTTGAATTTACATCTTTTTTTGACTTACACTTTATTAAAAGACATACTTCTTTTAATACATAATCTAATTCTATACTTCATTGGAAAAACAAAAAGGTATCGCTTTATAAAATCGGATGAAACTTGTAGATTCTATGTAGTTTTTAAAATGTGTACAACTCATAAAATCTTGTTATTTTACTTTTATATGGATTTTTCCATTACTTGTGATGCATGAACATTTTACGTGTTTTACAACTTTTTAAAAAATTCATAGCACCCACAACTTTCGTCCGTTTTTATCAAGTGATATCTTTTTGTTTTTCCAATGAAGTATAGAATTAGATTATGTATTAACGAGAGAGATACAATAGTCGGTCAAGACCGACCATATGATACCCTACACCATTGTGTATGAACTAAAAATGTGACCAGTGGCCAATTATAGACCAACACTATTACTAAATGTAAAATAAAATATACCCAGCAAAATATTTCAGAAGTTGTTCTAAAATCACAGCATTTTCATTACATACCAAGTAGCTTTAAGTTATGAATTTCATATTCTAAAAAAGAGCATACCAATCATTAGTAAAATCATTGATGTTACTGAACCTGAAGTAGTTCCATTTCTGGTGAAACATCAATGAATTTAACACGTGGTTGTCATAGGACGGAAGTGATCCAAAAAGCTGAATAGTATGTGCTTTTGAGGAACACTGAGGTATTATATGAAAGTATACCTTTTCATGTTTCTTTTTTCATTAGTGAAACAATTTAATACAATTTAGTATACATACATATACAATGCTTACATACAAATATTATATAAATGATATAATTTTTTAACATATTGAGATGTTGCTAAAAAGAACAATTTTAGAATATGAAATTCATAACTTAAAGCTACTTGGTATGTAATGAAAATGCTGTGATTTTAGAACAACTTCTGAAATATTTTGCTGGGTTATTTGTGTCGAATATTAACTTGATACTAACTAGAGCCCTGCAAACTGTGTCTTATAAGGCTGTACAAGCCACTTGATATTTTTCAAGTGTTGTTATCAGTGTGTGTGCGGAGTAATAAATACTGTTCTGCAGGCACTTAAAACCATACAAATACTGCGTGTGTGCTTCAACTTTATGAACAAATCATGAGTGTGCTATGATAGCGACCAAACAAGCCTCTCAAAGGCTTGTATAAAAAAATACAAGCCTTTTGACCACTTGTTTGCTTCAATAAGGAAAAAAATTGTGTTTTCTTTTTTATTAAAATTATATGTGTGTGTGTGCGTTCATGACTGTATAAAGTAATTTCGTAAGTAAAACAGTCGTTTAAAAGTATTGTTTATAAACTTATTGTTATTTACGATCAAATAAATTATTAATATTACTAGTTATAACAATTTAAAGAAACATGCAGATGTTCCATCGTATTCTTAACATTTGGGAAAATTTATTAGTCAAGGAGTAAACGTATATGGAAACGAATTTGTAAAATGAAAAGACATTGTTCTATATTATTTCCTTTTAGTTTTAAAATAGAATGATTACTTAGTAAATATAAATTAAATGCAATAAAATCTATCATAATATAAATAAGTACAATTTTAAATTTTTTTATAAACATACAATTAATTATAAGACTAACTTCATTTAAAATATAAATAAATACTAAAGATAAAAATTTTCTAACTTACATATGTAACTGACAGTTTCAAATGTCAACTTTAATTTTTTTACTTTTTTAACTCTTAATAAAGAGTATTTTTTAATAACTTTATGAATTCACCCTTTTACATTTATTTAGAAAAGAAGAACCAACAATAAAATATAGACATACTGTATATATGTGTGTGTATGCAAGAATATTTATAAACAACCACTTTTTACACATTATGAAGATTTTTTGCCACACACAGCAACTACGTATTACAAAAAACAAACAAATCATTAAGCCCACTTGAAATCTTTAAATCATTTCTCAACGTCTTGTATGATTTGCTTTTTTTTGCCACACCACTTGCACCACTTGTTTACGATAAATGATTTGAACGCACGGATTTGCAGTCGCTCATACACAGTACACACTTGCTTTGCTTCGGGCAGCGAAAAGTACGAACAGTATTTATTGTTGTTTTTGCACATGTTGACTATGAAACACACACTTGAAATTCAAGTGTGTTTGCTTTTCAAATCATCTTGCGCAGGAGACTAATACTAACATTCGTATAGGATTTAGGCTATAAGTGATTTTCGGAAGAGGGGTTTATATGGGAGCTTTGGTTAATTATGGACCGATCTTGATGAAATTTGGTGCAAAGATTGACATTGAAATATTGCTATATTTAAGACATTTATGATCGTTAAACCCCTATTCCGGGAGGACATTTGTATGGGGGCTAGGTGAAATAATGGACCGATTATAACCAATTTCAATAGGCTTCGTCCTTGTGTCAAAATAATTATTTGTGCCAAATTTCATCAAGATATCTTTAAAATTGCGACCTGTACTTTGTTCACAAGGTTTACATGGACAGACAGCCAGACGGACATTGTTAAATCGACTCAGAAAATGATTCTGAGTCGAACGGTATACTTTAAGGTGGGGGTCCGATAATTTTTTCTGTGCGTTACAAACATCAGCACAAACGCATAATACCCCAACCACCTATGGTGGAGTAGGGTATAAAAAAGTATGTCTTTTAATAAAGTGTGGGTCAAAAAAAGATGTAAATTCAAAATAATAGAAGAAAAAATTCAAAAACTGATTTTGTGTCTTATATATTCAACATAGTTTTGCTGTTAATTTAAATCCGTATATACTTTTTATATAGAAAGACAAGAAATTATCCTTATTTCTTGTCTTTCTAATATAGCACAGTGGGGCAGAATCGAAATCGAATTTAACTTCTGATCGGCTGATTGGATTTGCATGAAATTTAATAGAGGCGCAGCAGAGCAGTGTACAATGTTAAGTTAAGAAAGGAGACCGTACAGACCCCTCAGGGGCGGAGCTAGAAAGGCTCAAAGTTGGGTACCTCTGACATACAAATTTTTTAATCGCTTGCCAAATTTTTGTTTTTCGTCCAGTTTCTATATATTATTGTAGGCACTGACAAGTCCTACATAAAACATGCTTGCATGCCCATTTATCTTTTATAGTTTTTGAGTTATTTGCGTTTGAATTTTTAGTATTTCCAGCCAATTTCTTTTTCTTTAGCTAATTAAAGAACAAAATTATCTATTGAATAAAAAAAATTGAAGTCGATATCTTTACCGAGTCCAAAAATAAACGATTTTAAATTTGAAAATTGCAAAAATTACGACTTTTTGTGTTTTTTTTTTTTTGCCGAAAAAGTATTTAGACTCTTTTTTCTCTAAAATAAAATTTCTTTAACAACGTATAATAATTTTACACTTTTCTGAAAGGCATCTTCACAGAGAAGACCTTAAGATTAAAAACAAGCCCAATAACTCAAATGGTCATGGTACACACCCTCCCGAATTCGACCCATTTTATATGAAAGTTTTGACTTAAGTCTATATTTTCTCAAATCCCAAAGCACAAATCGTTTTAAAAGTTTTCAATCAAAATCTACGGGACTTCGAAAAAAATTGGATTTTATAGCCGAAAATGTGAAAAAAAACCATTCTTGGGATTTTCGGCGTTTTTTTTTAGGAATTGTGGGATTCCTTTTACAAAAATCTTAAAGGTTTTTTCACTTTCTCATTTTATATGATAAAGTCTACATCCTCCAAAATTTCGTTAAGATATCTTTAATAACAAAGATTTTATTACAGATGAAATATTTAGAGTTTCTCAAAAAAACACTTTTTTACAAAAATTTTATTTTAATTTCAAAAATCAGAAAAAGTATAAACTCGATTTTTTTCATCCAAATTACATTGCTTAGCTGTCATGATTCTTCGTTATACAGAAAAATATTGAAATCAATATCTTTTACAAAACCGAAACTATGCCACTTTAAAATTTATTAAGTCACAGAAAATTCCAAAAGCATTGTACTATTGTGGATGTGAAAAAGCCATAACAACATAAATAACACTGGTCTACAAAAAAATCCTTCCCCATAGACGAATAGTTGGACTTGATGTATTTTGATGTACTAAACACGAATCTGATTTCATTTTTTTACATCAGGTCTGGATTTTTTTTTATGGGCGTGTCTAATATTTCGCCCATAGTAAGGCCATTACTCTAGTATATTTCCTCATAACTCAAGAACAGTGTGTACGATTGACATAAGTTATACACCAAACTTAATTTTTTTATGTGCTCAATAGTTTCGGAGTTAATTTGAAATAAGTGTCGGAAAAAATCATTTTCATGCAAAATTTTAGATTTTTTTGTTACTAAAATTTCTTTTAATAAATGAAAACATCTAAAATGTTACAGTTTATCATCTTTATCTTAAAACTGGTAATGCTGCGAACAAAATAAGGTATGTGTTAAAGCATAGCTATTGACGACATACATGTTTTCAAAAATTGTGCGACACCTAACATTGCTATGTTGTGTTATGTTCTTTTTTCTTATTTGCATTGCACGCGAAGGCATTTTTAAATACGAGCAAAGGCACACACAGACATCAAATTAAAAATAAAATGTCACACACAAACGAAGAAAGGCATTGTACGTTTTAATTGTCTTTGCATCAAATGCGACATGTGTGGCACTTGTCGCTCCTTTTTCTTTTATATGGTTTTTCATAGCTTGGCAATACATACTACAATTTTCCTTGTGCATTTTTTCTTCGAAAAATTACTGTAAATTAACAAAAAAAAATATATATATACTTTTACGAAATGTATGGATTTGGAAAATTAAGTTATTAAATGTAATATTAATAAAACAGGTAAATATTAAACATTCATAAATTAATAATATAAAGCTATACTTTAATGTATGTAAATTGATAAATTTATGTAATGATTTGTATAAAATTTTATTTGAATGTTATGGAAAATTAGTGGAATATTTCTATATATAAATTTTTTGTGAAATAGTTTGCATTTAATTAAATATGCAGTAGTAAATTGAACAAGTTTTGAAAGCGTGTTTATTATTAAATATATGAAAACGATGTGGAGAATCGTATTTTGTGACGGATGAATGAATTTAATGTATTAAATGTATTTATTTAAAATGCAAGAAAACTCAAATGAACATTTTTAGTTTCCTGTTAAGATTTTATAGAAAAAAATCTTAGATTTTCCATTTAATAATTTTTTCTTATAGAAAATTTTAAATCTACCTAAATTTTGTATGAATGAGAAGTAAATTTTGGCATACATCTACTATACATATATATATAGGTACTATAAGAAATAAGAACAGTTACAGGTAATTGACACGCAATAAAAAGTGCCTTTAAATTAAATACTTCTGTTTTTTTTTTTTTTTTTGCAATAAAACTGTCAGTAATAAAATATTATTCGCGGAAAATGCAAAAAGTCACACTTGTGATCATATATTCCAATTTAATTTTTATAGTACCTGTAAACAATTATTTATTTTTTATAAAACTACAATGACATTGTACTTTTTTTGGTATTCTGTTTTTTGAACTCAATAAGTTTTGACCGTGTATTTATTTTTAAATTTGTGAAAATGAGTAGTGCTTCTGAAATAAAATCAAATTGTCAAAAACCAAAAATTGATAATGCTTTATTTAAAACCAAAAGCGAAATCTTCAATATATTTTATGAAATTAATGTGCTAACAATGAAATTATCAGAAATTATGTATTATGTAGTCGCTGCAATAATGTATGTATATAAATTCAACGATAATGCTACATCTAATCTTTTGAGGCACAATTGCTACAAAAAATATAAGACATCAAAAGAATAGGCACCAGTCAAAATTCAACTAACTAAAGAGCTTTTTAGCTATTTATATGTGTATTAATAAAAATGTGGTTGAATCACTAAATTTTGATAACAAATATGAATATTTTGAAATCAAGCAATAAACGTGTAATGTATAATTTTCTTAATATATATCCTTTCAGATGAAAATTAAAGTTTTTTCTGAATAATTTTACAAACTAATTTTGAAATTGGAAATATAAATGGACTCTGTCATGTTCTCAAAAATTACTTATTTCTTTATTAGTTATAATTCACAATAAAAAGGAATTCATAGTAAAAAAAGTAATTTTATTTTAAGTTTTTTTCTAAAATAGATTGTGGATACATGGGGATCTTATACAAATAATTGGCCCTGCATTTAAAGAAAAAGGAATAAATACATATACATATGTATATAAACAAAAATAATTTGATTTTCCCATATATTTGTTTCATTGTTATACAATTCTTAATTTATTTATTTATTTATTTACTTGATTTTAAAAATGTTTTTTAATCTCCATCACTCTACTATCATACATACAAGTGCTTTTTATAATACATTTGGTGGTAGTTTTTTTACATCTACATTCAAACTCAAATGTTGGCACCATCACACACAACAATTTCTTTCACTACCTGGGTGTAAATAAAGCATATTACAACATTACGATGACATGCGAAGACAGTAAGCATATTTCGATATGACAGTAAACAACAGTTCATTAGCCAAAGCACGATATAACATAACATTACATTAGCCAATGCATGTCACAGCACAACATCAAATGTTTGCGTACGACACTTTTAAGCAAAATGATGTCTTACGCAGTCCTTTATTATGTGTCTTCAAAATTGATGCACAAATCGTGATTTTATTCACAGTTAAGTAAAAAATACCCATGTTACATACAATTGCGTAGAAATACAGTGGTGGCAGAGTTGGGGGTAGTGCACTAAATTTGCAGTTTCCACTAACACTTAGTGATAGTGCAAAATTTTTAACTACAATCTTTATTTTTTAGTGTTGAGTTGAAAAATATCAGCCTCACTCAGCATAGTGGTAGTGAAAAAATATTTTTTTCCACTAAAATTAATTAGTGATAGTTAAAATTTTTTCAGCTCAAGCTCAAGTGCAACATTATTTTTCTTCACTAAATACTTTAGTGCAAAAAACAACCCTCCACTAATGTTAGTGGAACTTAGAAATTGTTCACTAAATTGAAAGATGACCTAATGTTTTTTTAAACTTTCTTCACTAAATACATAATAAAGACTAAACCCATTTTCACAAACCAATTTTAAATTTAACATGTATTTTAATACACATATTGTATACAAATATAGTCTCTTAACTATTCGAATTTCCAAAAAATTCGTTCGTAATGGATATATTTTTCGCGAGACCAACATTTTATCTCTCTAACTTTAGGCGTTCTGTCTGTAAAATGATATATTAGTCAGTAACGTTACTCGTTTATATATGGATGTCTCAATATACACAAATACGCTTATAAGATTTCTAAAATACACTAAAAGATATTTCAAATTATGTAATGTTGTTCTAAAACGATTATAAATTTTATAATTACCATCAGCTCTCTAAAATTAGTTCAGTGAGTTCTGATTGATTGGAAAACTGTAATTTTTATGTTTAGTGAAAAAAGAATTTTCATAATTATGTTTAGTTAAAAAAAAAAATTATTTGCAACCTTTGTGTAGTGACTGTTCAGATTTTGCACTATTGAGTGTAGTGCAAATGTTTTCACTACCACTAAATTTAGTTATAGTGAAAAAAATTGCAATATCACTAAAATTTTTTAGTGGTAGTGCAGAAATGTTTCACTATAACTATAGTGGTGGCAAATAGTTAAAATTCAAATTTTGTTCACTATAGTGCGATTTAGTGAAAAGCTGAATGCACTCATATTTTACTGCACTACCCCCAACTCTGAGTGGTGGGAAAAAAATAAAATAAAAAAAAAATTTTTCTTGAAACAAAAATAGGTGGACTATGTGGATTCTGACGAGTTAAACAAGAATCTGCATTCACTTTTTTTCTATCGGGTACTGATATTTTTATGTGCATGACTAATATCATCACCTTATTCAGCGGATGTACTATAAAATTCGAGAATGGTTTGTCGAACTTAGGCTATAACTCAAGAACGCTTTACACGATGATAAGTGATACATCTAAAGATGCGTACGAAAATTGTCTTCAAGGTATGTCAACAATATTTTTCATTCGCTTAAGAGTTTGAGAGTTATGGATTAAAATGTTCACCACTTTTCAATAAAATAAATTTTAAAATTTTCGGTACTAATTACCAAATAACTACAAAAATATTAACTGGACGAAAAATTATATAAATTCAAATCAAAGACAATTTAGGTCGCTATATATTAAAGTTTAATTTATCTTAATATACAAGTGTGAATGCCTAAAGGCGTGGTCATAGTAATCATTCCCATAAAAAAAATCAGTGCGTGATAGAAAAAAAAAGTAAAAGCTGATTCTTATTTAGCACGTTGAATTCCATCTAATCCACCTATTTTTATTTAAGACGAAAGAAAAAATTTATTTTTTTTGCCCACTAGTGTATTTCCACTTAGCTATAAGTATTACTGTGAATCCAATCAAGATTTGTGCATCAATTTTTACAATATGTGGCTTTATTTACTCGCAGTTTTGCCAGCTTTGAGATAAAGGTGATACTTAAATATTTTTGACGTTTTCACTTTAAAAAAAAAGTTTTAGTAAAAAAAAGAAATCTTGAATTTTGCATGAAAAAATTTTTTCCGACACTTTTTTCGAAATATCTTCTAAACTATTGATCGGATAAAAATTTGATCGTAAAACGACTTAAAGCCAATGTTACCACATATTTTGGTGTATTATTTATATAAATCGTGCATAACGTTCTCGAGTTATAGTGAAATATACTCAAGTAATCGGCTTATTTAGCAGAGTTGGGGGTAGTGCAGTAAATTGTGAGTGCATTCAGCTATTCACTAAATCGCACTATAGTGAACAAAATTTGAATTTTAACTATTTGCCACCACTATAGTTATAGTGAAACATTTCTGCACTACCACTAAAAAATTTTAGTGATATTGCAATTTTTTTCACTATAACTAAATTTAGTGGTAGTGAAAAAATTTGCACTACACTCAATAGTGCAAAATCTGAACAGTCACTACACAAAGGTTGCAAATAATTTTTTTTTTAACTAAACATAATTATGAAAATTCTTTTTTCACTAAACATAAAAATTACAGTTTTCCAATCAATCAGAACTCACTGAACTAATTTTAGAGAGCTGATGGTAATTATAAAATTTATAATCGTTTTAGAACAACATTACATAATTTGAAATATCTTTTAGTGTATTTTAGAAATCTTATAAGCGTATTTGTGTATATTGAGACATCCATATATAAACGAGTAACGTTACTGACTAATATATCATTTCACAGACAGAACGCCTAAAGTTAGAGAGATAAAATGTTGGTCTCGCGAAAAATATATCCATTACGAACGAATTTTTTGGAAATTCGAATAGTTAAGAGACTATATTTGTATACAATGTGTGTATTAAAATACATGTTAAATTTAAAATTGGTTTGTGAAAATGGGTTTAGTCTTTATTATGTATTTAGTGAAGAAAGTTTAAAAAGACATTAGGTCATCTTTCAATTTAGTGAACAATTTCTAAGTTCCACTAACATTAGTGGAGGGTTGTTTTTTGCACTAAAGTATTTAGTGAAGAAAAATAATGTTGCACTTGAGCTTGAGCTGAAAAAATTTTAACTATCACTAATTAATTTTAGTGGAAAAAAATATTTTTTCACTACCACTATGCTGAGTGAGGCTGATATTTTTCAACTCAACACTAAAAAATAAAGATTGTAGTTAAAAAATTTGCACTATCACTAAGTGTTAGTGGAAACTGCAAATTTAGTGCACTACCCCCAACTCTGTTATTTAGGGCGCAATATTAGACACGCCCATAAAAAAAATCCCGACCTGATGGAAAAAAACTGAAAGCAGATTCGAGTTTATCATGCGGAATTCCATCTAGTCTACATATTTTTTTTCGAAGAAGCTTTTTTTTGTTGACCAGTGTAATTTGTTCCCGTAGCACAGTGTTCGATTTTCAAATTTAGGTGGCCAAAATTAATTACACAAAAACTATGATTTTTGGCATAGTGATTACTTACATATTGAAGAATTATTGGACAAAAAATTAGACAAATCCGCCTACCGCCACGCCCATTATTAATTACCCAATTATGAAAAATAGTCAAAATTTAAAATAGCTTCTTTTATAATTCTTTTTCATTTGAAATTAAAAATACAAAATAAATATTACATAATTCATCATAATTTTTTAATGAAAGTATAAAAAAGTTTAGTAAAAAAAAAAAACAAAACCATGTGGTATCTGCACCAATATCACTGTCATTTTCACTATCAGACTCTTGTATATTATAACATGCGTTTTTTAGTAGTTTCAATATATCTGGCGTTAAAGTTCGTTTTTTAACTGGTGGAGTTTTCCTGAAGCTGCAAATATAAGGATCTGATGATATTAATAGCCTTTTTATTAAATCTGCATTAGTCTCGGTCCGTGAAGTTTTCCGCGTGAACTGCAGTCTTTAACGTCTATTGTCTTTATTCCTGGATTCTTGAGCTTCTTCAGATAATTGACCAATAGGAAAGATGCAATGTTCAATTATAGCTTTTCCGTGCCAAAGAACTTTGTGAACACTGACACGCATGTAATACCAGGGATATAGTTTCAAATAAAGATTTCTTGTTTCAAGTGTATAACTTTCGAATGCTTCCACGTTTATAGTATACCCAGATGCTAAGCATTCCAATATAACATGAAAACGTTTAATAAGTTCTAAACTTAACCCAGTTATTTGCGCAGATATTTCCGCATTTCTAAAAAATCGCCTGGCTGTATTGCCATCGTTAGTATTTCCCGATATCTGTTTAGGCATGTCTATCAATAACCCCATTTTTGATCTACATTCGTCTTGAATAAATTTTTTTTTTGTAAAACTTACTTTGTTATCTTCACCTCTAACTTGCCACATTTTTATATCTATCCTGTAAGCTATATGTAGTAAACATTCTATGAATCGTATCCAGGAATGTAGAGGCGACAAGCCAAATTCCAAAACTCCAGGGTTTAAGGTTTTTTGTAACAGGGCTGAAGAGTTATTCATTTCGGAAGGCTTAGCTCCACATACATAACATATTTGTGACGAATTATAATTCGATAAAGCAGAACAAACTTTTCCATCAATCATGCATAAAATTAATTTCGGTTTTATATAAACAGTATTTTGGATATTGTTTATGACAATATTAACCTCAGTAGCAACTAGTTTTGCTATTTCAAACAAAAAGATTTCAATTTATCAAACTGTATTTTTGTTGTTGAGCCGCTCACCAAATTAGATGAAATAAAGTCAATTAAACAATCGAAACGTTCATTTTTACACTAGATAGACATACGTCATAAAGTTCCATCCGAGTAATATTAACCGAATTCATCACAATTTAAAAAAATAATCAGAGCACACACTTAAAAGTTTCTGTTTAAAATGCAGTTTAATTTACACAAAACAGAATAAAAAATAAAAAATATATTGCATTATTACATTTTCCAACAACAATACAGCATAAATTTATTTACCTAAACCAAAACTTCGCTTACAAAGCTAGAATTAATGATTCTATTAATAACTTACGTTGTAATTAGTAAAGTCTAAAAATAAACAATAAAATAATATGCAAATTTTTATTTTTAGAAAAAAAAGAAAAGAAAACGGGACTTTTTTGTGAAAACCATTGATGCACTTTAAAATAACTTGGCAGTACACTGCAGTGGTATAGTGGGTAGAGCAATTGGCTAGCATCCGGATGGTTGTGGGTTCAACTACTGGCTCCGACTATTTTTTTTTTTTTAATTTTTTAATTCTTGTAAATCGTTCTATAAATAAAGAATTACTTTTGTGACATCTTAAACAAAAATAAGTTCCTTTTCTAGCAAAGAAAAGTTCCACTATATAACGGTTAATTGCTAGATGGAATTATTCACCCACGATCTTGTAAGCTCACAACTTAAACAAAGGTATTCATTTAAAACATACATTCTTTAAAAGCAACTTACAAATAAAATGGTATTCAATTTTTTGTTCCACTTAGAAGGATGGTGTATCTTTGCTTTGAATACTTTGTTCGGCAGGGGCATTTTCGGGCAAAAAATTTTTTTAGTTTCTATTAAAGGAGTATCCCTAGTTCTCAAAACAATCAAAAGTTGGACCCCATCTGATAACAGAAAACAGTATTCGTCTATGCATTTTTGTTTTTGACTTACAATTTTTTTAAAGAGCTTCCCTATTATATCTTTCAATATCTAAAACTATCTTCATTCAAATATATACAAAATACCTGTTTTATATTTTAAAGGAATTATATTTTCATATACAAAATTTTTTAAAAATATGCCATAGAAAATTGTTTATTCATGTTCAAAGTTTGACTAATTTTCGAGCAAAAAAAAATATTTTTCTTTTGTATATTTTACCCATCATTCATGTTATCGTTAGAAGCATTCATTGATCGATTTCAGCTAAAATGAGTACGGAAATGTCTTAACTGAATATTCCATTTTAATACCCGAATATAATTTTTTTCCTCCTTTAAAGTTCATTTTTGGGGGTTTTGGCCAGCTAAATTTGAAAATCGAACACTGTGCGTAGCCAATGTTTGAATGTGGAATTTTCCGTGACTTAATACTTTGGATGAAAAAAATCGAGTTTATACTTTTTCTGATATTTGAAATTAAAGCAAAATTTTTGTAAAAAAGTGAGTTTTTGAGATACTATAAATATTTTATCTATAATAAAATCTTTGTTATTAAAGAAATCTTAACGAAATTTCTGTGGGATGTAGATTTTATTGTGTAAAATGAGAAAGTGAAAAAATATTTAAGACTTTTGTAAAAGGAATCCTACAATTACCAAAAAAAACGCCGAAAATCCCAAAAATGGGTTTTTTCACATTTCGGCTATAAAATTTTTTCCGAAGTCCCGTAGGTTTTTATTGAAAACTTTTAACAACGTATTACAGATTCTTAAACTGCATTCCGTTTGTCGATTCGTGCTTTGTGATTTTAAAAAATATAGACTAAAGTCAAAACTTTCATATAAAATGGATAGAATTCGTGAGGGTGTATACTAGAGCGGGTCGGTCTCCATACAAAAAAAATAAGTTGTGCCAGTCACCCCCTAGAATGAAAGAATAGTTAATAAGGTTTCCAAAAATGCAAAAATTATTTTTTTGCCACGCCCCAAAATACCGCCCTTTTCGTTTTTTGTGTATAGCGCCGCCATTTTAAGTCCGATTGCAGAATGTGATATATAGTTGTTAACGGTTTAACAAGTGCTTCAAATTTCTCTTTGATGATTTCTTAATCTGACATCAAATTCAGATGTTACTTCTGGTATCTCGGATACATCCCTCCTACTTTTCAATTATTTTCATATACAATGAAAGCCCTTTATAAACCTACCATCTTTTGCTTTTAAAGTATTTAATTTTACTCATAAATAATAGAATTACAAAGGTTTAAAAAACTGTTAACGTTTAAAGCAATTTCATATAACAAAATTGAAAATATACAGAAGTTTTATTTAAAAAAAAATTTCAAAAAAAATTTTATATAAAATTGCTTTAAACTTAAACAGTTTTTTAAACCTTTGCAATTTTGTTATTTATGCATAAAATGAAATACTTTAAAAATTAAAAAATAAGAAGGGATGTATCCGAGATACCAGAAGTAACATCTGAATTTGATGTCAGATTAAGAAAAAATCAAAGAGAAATTTGAAGCACTTGTTAAACCGTTAACAACTATATATCTCATTCTGTAATCGGACTTAAAATGGCGGCGCTATACACAAAAAACAAAAAGGGCGGTATTTTGGGGCGTGGCAAAAAAATAATTTTTGCATTTTTGGAAACCTTATTAACTATTCTTTCATTCTAGGGGGTGACTGTCACAACTTTTTTTTCGACCCGCCCTAGTATGTACCTTGACCGTTTGAGTGATTGGGCTTGTTTTTTATTTAAAGGTGTTCTCTGTGAAGATACCTTTCACAAAAGTATAAAAGCATTATATGTTGTTAAAGAAAATTTTATTCTAGATAAAAAAGAGTTTAGATACTTTTTCGGCAAAAAAAAACACAAAAAGTCGTCATTTCTGCAATTTTCAAATTCAAAATCGTTTATTTTTGGACTCGGTAAAGATATCGACTTTATTTTTTTTATGCAATAGATAATTTTGTTCTTTAATTAGCTGAAGAAAAAACTAATGAAATTGGTCAGAAATACTAGGATATATATGAATAAAGCTGGACCAAGAACATGCAAAATTGAGGTACAATAATGTATAAAAATATTTGAAATTGGACGAGAAACAAAAATTTGGCAAGCGATTAAAAAATTTGTATGTCATAGGTACCCAACTTTGAGCCCCGTCCCTGAGAGGTATGTTCAGTTCCCCTAAAAATTTAACATTGTACACTCCTCTGCTACGTATATACCAAATTTTATGCAAATCCAACCAGCCGATCAGAAGTTACAGATTTATTTCCAAAAAATTTTGATTCTGCCTAACTATGTATAGTGTAAAAAATTTAATTTGATCAACTGGTATTTTATATACATTTGAAATCCGCGAAGTCCGGAAAATCGGGCTTTCAGATATAGCTCCCGATCTTGAAGGTATACTTAAAATTCTAAAAATAGTATAATAATCTACTGATCCATATCTATAAACTACACTTTATTATATTCCAATATATTTTTATTATAGTAGAAAATATTTTAAAAATACTATAAAAAACCTCAGGTGCAGAATTAAGTACATGCGATTTTTTTTCGTTTTGTTGGATTTTTTCTTAGAGCTTGATGCTTTTGTTTTAAAATTATAAATTATTTTATTAAATACTAAACATAAAATAAATTAAAGAAAAAATTTTTGGATTTGCTTTATTATTTCAATCTTTATGCAATGTCAAGTGCACAAATTACAAACTTGTACTCATTTGCGCTCCCCACTGTATATTCAAAAAGATGGAAACTAGAAAAGTTTAAGCTCCAATCAATTATTTATAGCGCTCCCCACTGTATATTCAAAAAGGAAACTAGAAAAGTTTAAGCTCCAATCAATTATTTATAGTTGAACAGAATAAAAAAAGTAAAATTTTTAATATTTCAATCGCTTTGAGCCACCTTCAAATTTCATTCAATCAATGTAAAACTTTGTATTTTACAGTTTTTGTGCTATTCGAACCATAAAAAGAGGGCCACCCTAATATATGTATATAAAACTGTTTTAAACTTATAACTCATACAATAGGTTGTGAGTTGAGCCTTTGTTCAACACGAAATTTTTTCTACTAATATTTTATGTGAATTACTTTACAACAAAAATCATAATTTTAAATAAAATAAATTTTTATTGTTTTAATTTTAGCTGTTGAAAATGCTGTGCGGCTGCAAATTCCTCAGGAAGAACCAGTTTCTTTAGCGGCTACTCATCCAAATTTACTTCCAACAGTAATACAATCGGTAAGATAAGTAAATATTAAAAACATTTTGGTTAACATTTAGAAAAAACTAAAAGCTTGGCAATTCCATTTTGAATAAAATCATGATTTAGATTTTATTCACATTGGTTAATTTTGATACCGTGACACGTGATTTATGCTAATGTGTTGGTTAATAGTCATTAAAATTATATTATTCATACAGTTTTAAAAATTATTTTTAACTGTTAATATAGGAATATTAATTTTTATAGCAACAATCCACAATTAATAAAAAAAAAAATTATTTTTCGAATTTATATTACTCTGATGCAGAACTATAAATGGTTTCCAAAGCCATTGGCTATTTTTCATACCCTTCACCACAAGTGTAAAGGGTATTCTGTTTGTAATTTCCATAATTTTCGTCGGAGAGCGAAAAAGTTGATATTTTCGGAATCCTTGTAAAAAATGATGACGATAGGACCACGTCCGTCCGTCCGTGTGTCGGTTGAAATGACGTTTATGAAGTCCATCGATTACTGCCATATACAATATATATTCGGCACAGCCGAATCTTTTTTTAATTTCATATTAATTACAATACTAAATTTTATACTTTATATATTAAACGAGCTGTAAACCCGCCACTTCGTTAGCGGCAATTTTTTATAAAAACCTTACTATATAATAAATTCAAACTAAGATTCTTAACTCTCTTGGGAACAATTTTAATAATCGTGTTATGCCATCCATAAATAACAATATCTCTTTAATTTCAGGTTTATAATCTTAGAATAATGAAAAATAAATATCAGAATTACGAAAAAGTATATTAGAATAAAGAAAAAGGAACACAAAATCCATTTTAAGGTTTCTGATTCACTTAGGACTTTACATCTTCAATTTTATGTTTCTAAGGATGAAAATTGCAGAACATTCAAGAAGTACTATTCGAAGAACGAAGATACCACAAAGTTCCTTCTTATGAATTCCCATTCATTTAGGACCACATATCCTTATTTCATGTTTCTAGGTTAAATATTACCGAAAATAAAAAAGTACCATTGGAAGATCAAAAAAGTACCACAAAGTTCCCTCTAATGAATTCTAATTCATTTAGGACCACATATCCTTAATTTCATGTTTCTAGGTTCATAATTATAGAAAATTAAAAAAGTACCATTAGAAGAACAAAAAAGTACAACAAATGCTCTCTTATGGATTCTTACTCATTTAAGACCTCATATCATTAATTTAAGGTTTCTATGTTAAATATTATAGAAAATTCAAAAAGTACCATTAGAAGAACGAAAAAGTACCACAAAGTTCTCTCTTATGGATTCTCATTCAATTAGCACTTCATGTCCTTAATTTCATATTTCCAGGTTAAATATTATACAAAATTCAAAAAGTACCATTGAAATAGTAAAAAATTACCACAACATTCCCTCTTATGGATTCTCATTAACTAAGGACCACATATCCCTAATTTCATGTTTCTAGGTTCATAATCATAGAAAATTCAAAAAGTACTATTAGAAGAACGAAAAAGTACCACAAAGTCCCCCTTGTGAATTCTTTCCAACATCGGACCATGCGTATTTAATTTCATGTTTCTAGGTTAAATATTACAGAAAATGCAAAAAAGTACCATAGGAAGAACAAAAAAAGTACCACAAAGTCCCTTCATATGGATTTCCATTAATTTAGGACCACATATCCTTATTTTATGTTTCTAGGTCAAATATTACCGAAAATTAAAAAAGTACCATAGGAAGAACAAAAAAGTACCTCAAAGACCCTTCATATTGATTCCCATTCATTTAGGACCACATATCCTTAATTTCATGTTTCTAGGTTCATAATTATAGAAATTTCAAAAAGTACCATTATAAGAACAAAAAAGTACCACAAAGACCTCTCTTGTGAATTCTTTCTCACATATGACCATGCATATTTAATTTTATGTTTCTACTTTAAATATTATCGAAAATTAAAAAAGCTACCATAGGAAGAACAAAAAAGTACCACAAAGTCCCTTCTTATGGATTTCCATTCATTTAGGACCACATATCCTTATTTCTTGTTTCTAGGTAAAATAATACCGAAAATTAAAAAAGTACTACAAAGTTCTCTCTTATGGATTCTCATTAACTAAGGACCCCATATTCCTAATTTCATGTTTCTAAGTTCATAATTATAGAAAATTCAAAAAGTACCATTAGAAGACCGAAAAAGTACCACAATGTTCCCCTTGTGAATTCTTTTCAACATCAGACCATACGTATTTAATTTCATGTTTCTAGGTCAAATATTACAAAAAATGCAAAAAAGTACCAATAGAAGAAGAAAAAAGTACCACAAAGTCCATCCTTTGAATTCTTACCCACAGGCCATGTATCTTCAAGTACCACAAATTCCACTCTTGTGAATTCTTATCTACATTTTCTTAATTTCATGTTTCTATGGGTAATATAATTGAAAATTCATTATTAAGTTTGAATAAAATGTAATTTCCCACCTTTACCCCTTTTTTTTGGTACTTTTTTTCACACATCGAAATTGTATTCCAATAAATTTCTTAATTGTGGTATCCCATATTAAAATACTCATATGAATATTTCAATAAATATAAAAAAAGGTTTTATGAAAAAAGTACCAAAAATAGATACGATTTTTACCCCTTATACGTTTGAATTTCTAAAAAGTACCAAATCTGTATTTCTCATTTTTTGATAAGTTATGAATACGATATAAATTTTATCTGTATGTTGATTGGTTTCAAAGATACATATGGTGCCAAAAAAGTACCAAAATACAGTTTTTACCCCTTTTCTCCCTAAAACGGCCGATTTTCAAAAAAGTACCAGACACCTGTCCAATTATTTTTTAAATGAATTACGATAACTATTCAACTTTTTTTGTATCTCCATTAGTTTAGGAGATATAAAGTTACCGATTTTACCCGTTTTTACCCTTTTTTACCCCCTAAACATTCGAATTTCCAAAAATCCCGTCTTAGTGGATCTATATGAAGGGAGACCTACCTACGTTCCAAATTTCGTCTCTCTAGCTTCAGCCGTTTGGGCTGTGGGATGATGAATCAGTCAGTAACGTTACTCTTTTATATATATAGATTATTATACGTATATTTAATATTATGTTTATGTGTTTCTTTAAGAATAATGAGACCATTATTTGACAGATATAAATTAAGGCACCAACACAGCCTCGATTAGATTTTAGTTTTACAGCTACTAACTTTTATATTTATATATACCATGAAATACGTTTAGTATTCGGAGTGCTTCTTATTTGGCTTAGGAAGGCATGCTATGGCTGCAGTTTTCAATAAATGTGTGCTTCAAGTATTTTTTTGTAGTGTTTAAGCATAAAGTTTTTACTAGAGTGTGTTAAGTTTTTAACCGTTTCATACTTAGATGATTCTATGTCATCCTGGTACCTATCATTAATCCACACATATTTATTGGACTAATTTTGGCTTGATTATTGCCTGTGCGGATGCCGGTAAACTAAATTTGTTTTATTGGGATGCTTTTTAAATATTTTCCATGTATAATTTTTTTCTTACGATGATTAGATAGTGTAAAGTTGCATCATGGATCAAATCGTTTTTGGGCGGGTGAGGTTTGTGTTAATTAGCTGCCATCTGATGGATTTTGTAATAAATGCGTTATTTTTGTTGACATTATTATTAAGTACAGGGTCGATTTCTAATTTAAACCCAGCAAAAATTTTTTGGCTTTTGGTAATGACTACTACTTACTAGACTCATTACCTGGTAATGAGTTGTCATTATTTTTCTCATTTCTTGGGGTAGTGGAATAACTACTTACCAGTAAACAATAAGTTCATTTAGTTCTGCAATGGCTCAGTTGGCTAGAGCGACTGAGTAGCACTCAGAAGGTTCACGGTTCAAACCCAAACTAAACACATCTATTTTTTTATGAAATTATTTAAATTTCTATTGGTATGTTAAAAGTATTTACAACGCACGCAAATTTTAACGTATACATGGCGTAGTGAGTAAGACAGTAGTCTATGAAACATGAGCGAAAGTTTTTGCCTAGGTTCAAATCTCAGTTGAGGCAACTTTTTGTTTTTATTTAATTTTTTTTTATCAATTTTGTAGTTTTGTAGCATTTGTAGTTTTGTAGAATTTGATTAACTACTTATTTGATTGTTTAAAATAAGTACTTTAATAATGGGGACCCATGAATTCGTGGACATCGCCATATAAAGGTAATGAGTTTTTCACCAGAATTATAAGTAGTTACCGCTTTTTAACAATGTAATATGTTGGCTTACCGGGTAAGTAAAGTTTTTGCTGGGAACAGGTCTCAATTTGTTTCTTAAGATTAATTTTTTTTTTTTTTTTTGGTTTTATGAAATTATTAGTTGTTGTTAAAATGTTTGTGATTATGGGAAAGTGATCACTGTTGTGATCATCAAAGATCATGAAAGTATTACAACAGGTGAGTGGTAAAAGTGAAGGTGAACATGCGTTAATTTCGACATTTCTAATAGTATTATGGGTAAAGTGATGAGTAAGCTTGCAATCTTTAATTATACAAATATTATTAAAATGTAATAATTTAAATTTAATAAATTTTCAGTAAGTTCTAGAGAATTGTTTTTATTCGATTCCCATACCGTATTTCAACTGTTAACATCTCCAAGCTAAATTAGTGTTGTATGTATATTAGAGCGGGTCGGTCACCATACAAAAAAAAAAAGTAATGAAAGTCACCCCCTAGAATGAAAGAATACTAAATGACATATCCAAAAATACAAAAAATATTTTTTTGCCACGTCTTGTTTTTTTTTTTTTTTTTATATAGCGTCACAATTTTAAGGCCGATCGTAACATATGGTATATAGTTGTTAATGGTTTGATAATAGCTTCATTCATTCGTCTTTGGTTATTTTTTAATCCGACATCAAATTCTCGATTTTACTTTTGGTATTTCGGATCTTTCCCCCCTAATGTCATGTTATTTTTTAATATGAGGAAAGCCCTTTTAAAATTATTTATTTTAAGCTTTTAAACTATTTCATTATATTTACAAACAACGAATTTACAAAAGATTTAAAAACTGTTTGATTTCCCATAGTATTTATAAGTTTAAAAAATGTTTACACAACACAGTGTGGAATACAAGTAAGTAAAAAATCAATTTATTTATTTAAATTTTTTAAATAATAAAAATAGATCTAATGATTTTTCAAAATAATCTTAGAATTTGTATATTACGTTCAAACAAAATGTATTTTGAAGCGAAAGATATTGAAAAATCCAAATTACGAAGAAACCGCGATCAATGTCCGACAATATAAGCGATTGGAACATACGTGATGACCAGTTGTATTTATATCGTATAGTTCTCGCTATTAATAGTGGTTCCTGTAAAACTACTCTTTCAGCCCAAAATCCTGGACCAGTAAGTAATGCAAGATGGTTGCAACAGCATCTAGATTACTTCGTCTTTATGTGTCTAAAAAAAACAGCTTCACAAAACATGAAAAATTTGGTTATGTTAATTGTAAAAGTTTATGCCCCATTCTGGTTCCTAGTAAAAAGTCGTCCACAGTCTATAAATAGAAGTCGGAAGTGTGGATTAAAGAACTGCCGCAACATATTCAAGAAATTATTCGTCCAGTAATACAACATAATAGTTATTATTTGCATCCTGAAAACGTACTTATTGCAATGATTACAGATAGTGATGCAAGTATACGGTATTTAGGTTACGAAAAAATTAGGAGTGCTAGGCTAGATCCACCTACAAAAATAAGAGAATTCCACGTTCCAAAGGGAAATATTAATTTCGAATACAAATCATACTTCAAAATAATAACCACCGTATCTTTATTTACATACGGATGACGAACTAGTAAAATATCAGTATTCTGCTGAAAACATAATCGAAATACCAGGTTAATTTATATTAAAACTTACACACAAGTTTATATTAATCTTTAAATTATATTATATAGAATTTCCATGCCACTCTCAAAATACAGAGCGTTTTGTACGAGTTGTAAGTGAATCTGCTAATAAAATGACTGACGGGAGGCGTTTGGGGCATATTTTTGCAAAAATAAACAACCGTGAAGATTACAACCAGCTGGAGTCTCGTCAAAATTTGATACCATAATTTTTACATGTGGTTAAAATTTTATTTACTTATAAATACTATGGGAAATCAAACAGTTTTTAAATCTTTTGTAAATTCATTGTTTGTGAATATAATGAAGTAGTTTAAAAGCTTAAAATAAATAATTTTAAGAGGGCTTTCTTCACATTAAAAATAACATGACATTAGGGGGGAGGGATCCGAAATACCAAAAGTAAAATCGAGAACTTGATGTCGGATTAAAAAATAACAAAGTGAAGCTATTATCAAACCATGAAAAACGATATGCCATATGTTGAGATCGGCCTTAAAATGGCGACGCTATATACAAAAAACAAAAAAGGCGGTATTTTTAGGCGTGGTAAAAAAATATTTTTTGTATTTTTGGAAATGTCATTTAGTATTCTTTCATTACAGGGGGTGTTGAAAATTGTCGAAAATTTGATTAATCTATTGTATCGAAAACTGTTAATATCGATGAAATAGAGATAATAGTAATGTTTATGTTAAGCATTATTTCTATTGAAATCTTTAATAATTTAGATCAATTTATTACTTATTTATGTGGAATGTGTTAAGCTTGTTGGGTGATATTCTAAATGACAGCTGAAACCTTTATTAGGAATTATTATTCTATTGTATGCTAATGTGTTTCTTGTAGTGAGCTGTGGAAATTGTTCTTTTAAAATTAGTTCAAAATCAATATGGTGATTGAAAAAACCTTTTATATTCCATTGGAGTATAGTAACCGATGCACAGTGTCCCGTTTCAAAAATAAAATTAAATAATTCTGGAATTTCCAAACGGCTGCTCCGGTTTCATGGACGTTATAAGCATAACGGGGGCGGGTCCAGAGGGTCCTAAAATTGGAACCTCGGGTGTTCAAAAAATTTAAAACGATCCAGATTCGTTATATCTCAGCCGATTGAAAAGATTTTTATATGAGTGGATTCTGCTAGTCGAGATCTACAAAATCTCTTAAACTTAAAGAAATAACCTACACATACGACGATGTTTTTGGTAGATTTCGACCAGCAGAATCCACTCATATAAAATCTTTTAAATCGGCTGAGATTTAACGAATCTGGATCGTTTTAAATTTTTTGAACACCCGAGGTGTCCAAGTTTAGGACCTTCTGGACCCGCCCCCGTTACACTTATAACGTCCAAACTGAAAACTTAAACTCGCCTACACCTCTACTAACACTGTCTGAAATTTCATTGAAATCGGAGCTTCCGTTTGGAAATTCTAGATTTATTTCCATTTTATTTTTTAAACGGGACACTGTGCGATGTCATACATACATTTGTTAAAATGAATTTATTGATTTTAAGTTAAATTTGCTCTTAAGTCTCCATGTAGTTCTTGTATATGTGTTATTTGTTGTAACGTTTTATTCCACGAGTCCAAAACGCGAAAAATAATTTTTAGCCCGAAACTAAAAAATGCGCAAATTAAGTACTTTTAACAATTTTCTTTTAGTCCTTGTTTTTTAATATTTTACAATTTGAAAATTATTTCAATAGAGTATAGTTAGGGTTCGCAATTTCCCGGACTTTTTGTTTTCCCGGAATAGCGGGAAATATTTTCGACTTCCCGGGATTCCCGGGATCCCGGATTAGTTGAACAGTTTAGACCCAAAGTGATATGTATTTTTGCATTAGCAGATTTAAAACAGAATTGTAAATGTACTTAAAAAAAAAAATTGATCAATCGCTTATCCTATTGATTAATTAACTGGAGTGAACACTGTCGTGAAAGAGCTTTGTGGATATCGCTTCAATATTAAGCTGATCGTCTTTTCCAAAAATCTTCGGGGTAATTCAAATGATTTTTTTTCTTTTTGGTAAAGGGTTTGTCTTTCTTCATGTCATTTAATTCAGTTTTAAATGTTTCGTTGCTAAAATGTTTTTATGATATCCTGCACAATTTGATTTTGTTTCTTTTTATTTTTTTCCCTTGTCCTTTAATACGTACGCACACACAGAAAGATAGGGAATGAGTTGAAGTGAATTTCTATTGAATTGATGCAGATGTTTATTAACAACCTAAAAATCTTGTTTGTAGAACAATTCATTTTGATTTCAGAAAGTTCGTTTGGGCCTCCTGTAAATTTATGAAAACAAATTTTTACAGGAAAAGAGTTCAAAACAGAAAAATTACATCATTAGAAATAAATTTTAGCGTACTAAATGCAATAAAAATGACAGCTCATTTAACTTGGACAATTCTCTTTAAACAGTTAAATAAATCGAACTATTCAGTGCGCACAAAAAAATTCAAACGTTTAAATTTTTTGGTTAACAACGTTTGTTCTATGTATATTAGTGTCCCGTAGACAAAATTTTTTTTGCCAATTTTTGTTACTGAATACACAGAACAAGCAGAAAAAAATAGAAAAAAAAAACAATAAGAAATTATTTAAAATTTAAAACATGCTTTCATAAAATAAAATCATACAATCACAAAATATGTTTTATTTTGGAAAGACATATTTTCAAATACATAATAGAATTAGAAATAAAATATTAAAGAAAATGTCTTAAGATAAATCAAAAATATAAGAACAATTTCGAATTAAAAAAATAATAATTTCTCTTAAGTTATAACGTGAATAAAGAAACTATAATTTTGAAATTATGTACATCAAATTTAGTATTTTTCAGAATAAAACTTGTATGCTAGTATAAATTTAGGCTTTTGTTTAAAATAAAATTAGAAAAAAATATTATTTTGTTGTTAAAAAATGTAAATGACTGAAAACCGGCTAAACGGTTTTTTCAAGAGTTCAAAACCGGGCAAACTGAACGAAATTTTTCTGTTAAACCGAAAATCAGTTATCTAAAAAGTCGGGTTTTTGGATACTCTAGCTAATACCACCTTTAAGAGGCATACGAAAAATGTTGTTTTAGTCATTGTTTAAACTGTTGTATATTCCAAAATTTATCGCAATAAACATTTATTAAAGTTTACTAAAAGTATTTTTTTATGTACTTTATAGGATATAAAACACAATCTGGATTCTTTGGTGAACCAGCTATGCAATTTAAGGTTGGGTACAAATCAACATCAACGATTGTTACTGTTAAGGCAACGTCAGCTGATTGAGGAAGATGAATTGCGATTGAAGCATTACGTCGAATATGAAAAGTTTCAAAAGGCCATGCGACAAAGTAAGTGTCTATAATCAATTATTACACTTTTTAACATTATCTCTATAAAATTAATAAAAAAAAAAAATACCAATTAAAACTATTCATCTCTATAAAATAAAATTTAAAACTACACTGTCTGACAAAATAAAGTGCGGTTTTTTACTCTTGCTATTTATTTCATAATAATTGCTTTTTAGGTTATTTTGGTCTACTTTTTTGGTGTCCAGGTATTTGTTGTTTTATATTCTTTAATTTAATGAACAAAAAAAGTTTTTGAAATATATGTGTTTCGAGCCTTTTTAAGGCAAAATCTAGCCTTTTTATTTTGCTTTAAGCCTCAAAATTTTCGTTTTAGCTTCTAGCCTTTTTTTAGCCTTTTTAGATTCTTAAAATTGCCTTAAAAAGGCTAAAATTTTTCGGTAATTCAACAAAGACGAAAATAAGTTCTTATTTGTTTTTATTAATTTTATTTTTATAGAATCATGCATTTAAAGCTTTTTGTGTATTAACACGGGAAAATAATCGAGATTATTTATATTTAACAAAACTTTTCGCCTGCGGCGCATCATCCTCCAAATCAAATATAACTCATTTTATGGATTTACTTAATCCATTAATCCACTGTTACAGATATGTAGCGCGGCGAAGTCTTAGTTTTAAAATAAATTGTCAAAAAACAGAATAATATAAACTTAAATTTTGTTATAAATTGGGTAACTCAATATTCGTTCTGCGTCCTGAAATGGTTATTTGTCCACTTTTACTCTTGTTGTGGCAAAAAAAATTATAAATATAATTTTTCGATAGCATGCAAAAATTCGATTTTCACGGCAGGAAGATTGTAATAAAGCTAATTATTGGCCTTCCACATGTTTTAACGAAAAAATTTTAATGTATACTGAAAGAAAACATATCCAATTTGTTTATTTAAGTGTTTAAAAATAAATATAATGTGTCCGACGTAAATTAGAAAGTGGAGGAAGAAAGCGTTACGTATGTATTTGTAACACTATGTTATTCCCAGAACTTTTTGGCCCACTCTTTTTTTCAATATAAAAGAACTAAATGAAAACATTTTTTTAATTAAAAGTACTATTTGAGCAGTAAACTTGATAATTTGTTAAAACAACTGGTTATAGAACCGTATTAGTTTATTATTAGTTTATATATAAATAAGTAAGGGGCCTACGGAAAAATTTGCCCTAGGACCTATTTACGCATCCAGGTCAGATTTGTTTTATTAAATTAATTATAATAATCATTGAAACTCTTTATGAATATAATTTAAAAATATTATTATAAAGGTGAAAAATCACCCAAAAATTTTGAAAGGAATTATAACTAAAAAAATACGAAAAATCACTTAAAAAAATTTGGTAATTTTTCATATGAAATATAACCCAATTTTGAATGGGAGTTATCTTTATTGGGTAATTTTATTGGCAGTCGTTCTATCTTTTATTTATACATTTATAAAAATATCAATAATAATAAATTTTAAAATAAACAAACGCGAATATATATACCCACCATAAAATTTTTCAAATTTTACGTTATATGGAAGGGGCGGTAAAGTAGGCAGTAAAGTGGGCGGACCACGCCCATTTTTTGTTTCCGAATTTACATTGGTCCTTGAACTATTTGAACACAATTTCGTTGATTTTCACCTTATATATGAGGTGGGAGGCAAAGTGGGCGGAACACGCCCATTTTTGGTTTTATGTCGACTCCCGAACTATAAGTACAAAATTACGTTGTCGTACGTGCTTTTATTGAAGAAATATCAGCAGAAAAGTATTTAACGGACACCCTGTGTTTTTAGCCCATTTGTTTATTAACCGATTTTGCCCATTTTCAATACCAAACAAACGTTATCTAAGATTAATATTTGTGCCAAATTTCGTCTCCCTACGTTGCCCCGTTCGAGCTCTATCCTGCTTTCAACAGACAGAAAGACGGACAGACGGACATAGCTAGATCGACTCAGAATCGAACCAGGACCCAGAAAGTATATACTTAGATGCTTAAAATATGCCCACTTTTAATATTTTCTTAATTAAATTATATTCAAATTATTAATACCTTTGACAAATAGATATGAATCTGGCCATATTATCGGGAAGCCTTCGACCACAAACCAGAAAGATTTCTTGACCCCAGATAAGGAAAATGAAGTAAAATTAACGTATTTGTCTATAAAATCCAACATTTTAGAATCTGATGCCAAAATAATCATTTCGTTATACAAAATAACAATTTAAAATGAAATTTCGAAGAAATTAAGGGGGCAGAAACCCGAATATTGCCAAGTAAAATCGTAGCTATATCGCAATTCTCGCCAAAAAGAATCTCATATTTCTAAGCGGAGAGATAAAGGAGGAAGTAAATTTAATTTACACTAGCCTAACTGTCCAGACAAGGTTCAAAGAAATGGATTTCATATGTACCAATGTTAAGAAAACGTATTTTATACTATCTCCAATTACAAAAATTTAAGACTTCAGATTTCTTCATGGCAGTTTCTAAAATTTTCTCAGTTTTTTTTAAGTTTTAATAAGATTTTTGTTTATTCATCCAAATAAACAAAAAAGTTATGGGCTAAAAACTAGAAATACAGGGTGTCCGTTTCATACTTTTCTGCTGATATCTCTTAAAAAACAGCATGTACGACATCGAAATTCTGTATAGTTTGAGGGTCGACATAAACTTGGAAACCAAAAATGGGTGTGGTCAACGAAATTATGTTCAAATAGTTCAAGGACCAATGTATACTCGGAATCCAAAAATGGGCGTGGTCCGCTCACCTCCCATATAACGTAAAACTTGAAAAAGTTGATGGTGGATATATAGATTCGGCCGAGCCGAATATAACATTCGCGCTTGTTTTTAATTTAATATGTTTTATTACTTCTAAAGCTGTTAAATAATTTAAAAGAAGTAATTATGCCAGTGATTTAATTTGTATAGATTTAATTATATACAGAAACAAATAAAAATTGTTTTTGTGTTTTTTTTTTTTTTCTTTGTTGAAAACATGTTTTTTAAATTTTGGTGCTTTTAAAATTTAAAAGTTGGCAACACAATAAATTGTCGCCTGGCTGCGCAACAAAAGTGTATAGAATTCTTAAACGTACATAAAATTATGAAAGGTCCTGTCGTTTAGCATATATTTGCTATATTTGCCAAATATCCAAATGATCGGAACAAGATGCTACACACCCATTTAAGTTGATGATTCCAGAACAAATATTTAGTCAAACGATAGCTAATTAAAAATTATACCCATATTTTGTAATTTTTGAAAAAAAAAAAAAAAAATAAAATAAACAATTATGTTGAAATAATAGTATGTAGTCAAAGAGTTGTCAAACAGAGGAAAAATTGAGTAGTATTCTAGGCAGTTTCAGTGGAAACGTTGATCTGTGCTAGGGTATTCACTCGAATATTGTTTGCTCGATTAATCGACAAATTAAAATCAAATATTGGTTCGATTAAATTAAAATCAAGAATTTCGAGTAAAAATTTATTCGAGCAAATTATGCCGATTAATCGAATAATTCGAGTAAAAAAATATTTCAAATAGTTAAAAAGTTTAGCTTGAAAACAATGTTTCAAAATTTTTATAGGATGTTTAGAATTAAAAAAGGAAGTTTATTAAAAAAACTGTATTTTGCAAAAAAACCGAATATAAGTCTAAATTACAGCACGTAGTTAAAGGTCGTTTTTCGATCACAAAAATTAAACAAAAATACAAACGTCCCTTTAAAAAATTGTAGTGTAAAATTCAAATAATATTTTATAATTTTAATACTTAATTTGAGAAGGATAAAGAAAATGGATTCTCCTTTTTATATTAAATGTTTTATAAGAAATAAATTGGAGGATTTTAATCTTGATTTAGAAAAACATCAACAAATTCTCAGTCTGGTGTGCAGGATATGGTGATGATGGCTTGGATGAAATCAAAAATAGGAAGAAAAAAGAAATAAAATATTGAACATTTTGGGCAAAAATTATGGTTAATTTCAAAATAGAGCCAATTATAATTCTTACGCGCATATTTGGGAGAATTATATATTTTAAATTTGCAATAAATTTGTCTATTAAATGGAGAAAAGTTGTTAGTTCTAAATAACTGTATATATGACTAATTTACTATACAAGTTTATAGAATTAATATTGAATTTTTTATACTTTTACACCGGTATTATTAGGAAATTAAGAGTTGCGAAACATTTTTGCACAAAATAGAACTAAAACGTAATCACGAGATCACTATAACATAAATAAGAGTAAATTATCTTAAAAACTATATACATTTGTATAATATTAAATGACTGTCTAGTACTTAATTTATTTGGCTATGTCTGGCGATCAGTCATCGTATTTTGAATATAACTGAAAACCTTTGTGTAGCACATAGATTAGTATATGTCCAAATTGAAAAATGAAAGTTATGAGACAAAATCGCTATTTATTTCAAAGTGGTTAAAAACTCAACATTAAATTGTTACCGAAAGTATAGATAATCACCTTTAACTGGGTATTAGCGTAAAAACTAATCATTTTATAGCGTTTCAAAAATGATAAAAAGCCCTTCGAACCACACTTTAATATAAAATTTTGTTCGAATTAATACACCAAAATGGTTAGACCTATTTATTTTACTATCAATGAATAATAATCAAATAATCAAAAAAGACAAATATTAATAAATATTTACGAAAATTTTAATTATATATTATTTTTGAAAGACTATTTCTTGTTTTAAGCTATATTTTTGTTTTATTTTTTAATAATCATTGAAAAAACGAATAAAATTTTAAGGTATAATTTACTCGAATAACTCGAGTAACTACAAAGTTTTACTCGATTATTCGAATAACTTAAAAACTGCATTTTCGAGTTATTTGATTATTCGAACAATGAAAAAGTCGAGTAAAATGAATACTCTAATCTGTGCCTATCTAACTTTGGACAGATCATTCTCGTTATCATGCACGTGGGTTAATTTTCCCACCTTTGCTGAGCTAGTTCATACATTGCAGCTTCAATACGCTGCTTGCAGGCGTTGAGAGGGATACCACAGAAAAGATCTGTACTTTCATCCTGCAGTAGAGCACCTTTCTTTGCCAGTTCATCCGCAATACAATTGCCTTGACTCGTCCCATGACCGCGCACCCAAATTTGTGCGATGTTCAAATGTCTCGCCATCTCATTCAGGGATATCCGACATTCATGGAACATATTTGAGGTGGAGAACACACCTGTCAGGGACTTTATAGCAGCTTGATTATCAGAAAATATTACGATATCTTTCGTATATCTTATAATACTTTATCCAATTTGTCGCCTTATTGATGGCCATTATTTCAGCCTGCAGAATGCTACATTATTTGGGAGATTGATGGACAACCGCTTCCCAAATTCTTCGATGGAGACTCCAGCTCCAACACCATTCTTCATTTTGGAAGGAACACGAAGGATTCTATTAGATGAGGAGCTATGATCCAGGGTGAACCGAAATAGATGATATTAAGAGCCTTGTTGTTATAAGTTACGGTTACAGAATCCATAAGTTCTGGTATTACAGTTGTAGTTCCCAGAATGCTGGCGTGACCATATGGCCTGTGGTACCAACAACCGTTGGCGTTCATTCTCATCGCCGTGTTTAGCGCATATATTCTCGCTTGAAAATCCAGTGGAGTGAAGCAAATAGTGCCTTGGTTGACGTGGTGTGCATTGCACCCGTTGTTGTTGTTGTAACAGCTACAGTTACATATTTCTAATCGGGTGGTTCTGCTTGAAGGTCAAGGCCAAGAAATTGTGCCACTTCTTCAGGATGAGTCCACAAATCCATAGGACTGAGTGAAGTGGGGTTGGCCGGACAGCTAAATATGTGGTGGGTGTCATGGGGACCCTGTCCACATGCTGGGCATATATTAGGGACGGCACGGTCTATGCGAGACCAGTAGGCATTCAGCCTGTTGCTCCATCCCGACCTTAGTTGTGCCAGAACAACTCTTGTCTTCCGCGGCAGGTTCTTCTCATTTTCTGTGATAGGCGGTGGGCGGCCTCCAAGTACGACATTCATGCGGTAGCTTGCAACCGCGGAATTTGTGGCGTCTCTATGAATGTCGTTCAAAGCTGCCATATACGAGGTACGATCAAAAGGATCCTGCACATACCTTTGTATGTTCTCCTCGTATATGCGAAGGTCTTTTCTGACATGCCTCGGGGGAGTCTCCAACTGTGTGATGTCGAAGTTTGGATGACTTCACCCGTAATGAGAAGTGCTATTCTACGCAACACACTTTCAAAACTAGAGCGATTCGAAGCCAATTCAAGCGACTTCCACCACACTGTAGCTCCATAAAAGAGAATTGGTTTGATCACAGCTTCGAGAATCCAATTTACATTCTTAGGGTTTAATCCCCATGTGCCTTTCTGCATAAATATATTGCCATTGTAGGTTTTGCTGTTCTCGCAATAGAGTTGGGTTTCCAAGTATTTGGCACTTTCAGATATTGTCAATACAGTCCCGTTTATGCTGGGAGGTTTAAAATGTGGGATTTTATATTTCCTCGTAAAACTAGTTCCATGTTAGAGGGTTTTACGCTTAATCCACTGGCAATGCTCCATTCATTGAGTGTTTTAAGCGCAAGTTCCATTCTTCTAGTGTAAAGAGTTGCAGTTTTTTTTCTTTTTTTTTTTTCTTTCTTATTTATTTGTCAACTTTTTAAGGTTTCGTTTTTCCCAATGCTCGTTTCGAATTTACTTTTTTGTTAATATGATGCTTTATTTGAATGATGTATAAATGTTTCCTTATTTATTTTTGTAAACAAATCGTCTTGAAAAATCTACTACTACTAATCCTAATTAAATATACTCCCCAGGAGAGAGCCTAATATAAATATTTTTTCAAGAAATTTTTTATTTTTAGAGCTCAATTGAGGATTATAGCAGCGTTTTTTATGAAATTTTGTTTTGTAGTTTCGAAAACTCTTCTACATATAATTTCCTGAAATTTTAAGCTTTGTTACGACACACAGTGTTCCACTCACATAGTGATAGTAGAGGTGTAATCGAGTTTATGTTTCGAGTTTGGATGATATAGACATAACAGAAGCGGATCTATAGAGTCCAAAATTGGACTCCTCGGATATTAAGAATATTAAAAATGTTACTGATCCGATGTATCTTAACTATTGATTGCAATTTCCCGGTTTTTTGTTTTCCCGTGTTAGCGGGAAAAAAATTTCGATTTCCTGGCATCCCGGATTAAATTATATTAAATTGTTTCATATAATGTAATGAAGCAGTTTTCTATCACGTATTGATTTTCTCTAGAACGGTTTGTCCAATTTAGATAAATTAACTACAAGATAGCGATTTAAATTATTTTCGAGTTATATTCGCATAATATTTTGTTGAGATATTTCCGTAGTTATAGCAAAAAAATTATGAAAAATCGGGAAAATTTTAATCCTTACCTCTGAATTTATTGCGCGAATAAAAAATAATGTGGGCTGTCTTGAAGACAATTTTCATCTGAATCTTTTAGTGTATCATTTATCAAAATCGTACACTGTTCCTGAGTTATAGTCTTAATTGGACAAACCATTCTTGAGTTTTATTAGTGTGGCCGCTGAACAAGGTGATGTATTAGTCATGTCCAGAAAAAATCAGTACGTGAAAGAAAAAAAAAAATTAAAACAAATTCTTGTTAAGCTCGTCAAATTCCATCAAGTCCATCAATTTTTGTTCAAAGAAAAAGAAAAAAAATTTTGCCAACCACTGTTTTTCTACTTAATTGTTGGTATACATTAGGGTTGTGAAAAAAGTTCTGCAAGTCACCCCCTAGAATGAAAGAATATTTAATGAGGTTTCCAAAAAATCAAAAATTATTTTTTGTTTTTTTTCCTTAACTGTGAATAAAATCAAGATTTGTTCATCAATTTTGGTGATATAAGCCTTATTTTATTTCCAACATTACCGGCTTTAAAATAAAGATCATCAATTTAGCATAAAAAAAGAGTTTCGGACACTGATTTCGATATAACTCCGAAATGTGCTCAATATTGAAGATATTTTTAGTCCACATCTTTTGGTGTATCACTTATGTCAATCGTACACACCGTTCTTGGGTTCTGTTGAAATATACTAGTGAAATATTAGAAACATCCATTAAAGACTCCAGAATGATGGAAAATAATGGTGAGAATTTTTTTGCTGACCAGTGTTTTTGGCCATATATATTTCTTTGCGAATTTGTTTGTCGGTGTAATTAACAGAGTAAAGTAACATAGACTATTATCCCGTTATAGTTCAATACCTAGCTAAAAAAATATGTATGAATCATATATAGAACATATATTATGTTATATTTTATGTTAAATTCTTGTTTTTATTGAATTCACAAACATTCTTTATCAGAGGCACCAAATTTATTTGTTGTTCAAACCTATGTGTAGTATGAGCTAAATATTGTTGAAATAGTTAAAGTAGTTAACGATAACGATACAAGAGAATTTTTAGTCTGGGTCATATATGGAAAATTATTTCATGTATGACACCATATCTCAATAAAAATTCTCATATATAGTTCGATATATGGTTATATTTTTCATATATGATTAATATATAAATCCATATATTGTAAATATTACCATATATTACTGCATACTTTTTCATATACAGTATGTCAAGAAAATGTTTTTACATTGAAGAAAACAATATTATTTCAACTTTATTTTATAATATTTGCAAATGTTTATAACATTGCAAATTTTTATTGTTACATTTTATTCTAGGTATATTTCTTTAACGGGTTTTACCAAAAAAACTTCATTATGAATGTAATTACGAAAGTACAACAACAAAAACTACACATACTCTTTAATCTGCCTGTCAAGAAAATGTTTTTACATTTGCGTTTTTGTCGCTATGTGAAACAATTCTTGGAACTTTGGGATGTATTATTGTTAGTATGGCGTCAGTGTGATAATTATAATCACATAGTACAAGAATATGCGTTCAAATCCATAATATATTTCGAGTAATTCATAAATAATATATTAAGTATGTCAAGAAAAATAACTGCAGGTCATAAACCCATTTGGGAGGTTTTTATAACCGCCAATTCGGGAAAAGGGTTAGAGATATTGCACAAATATATTCCTTATTAAGATACATACTTAATATAATATTAAATCGCTCCAAAATTGCCGTAATATTGTAGTTTATATCTCTAGGGTTAGAGATATTGCACAAATGTATTCCTTATTAAGATACATACTTAATAGAATATTAAATCGCTTCAAAATTGCCGTAATATTGTAGTTTATATCTCTTAATATCCATCTACTTCAAATATTCGGCAGAGTCAAACCTAGAAAAATTAAGGAAAATTGTAAAATATCCACTAGAGCTTATGATAAAGGGCTGTGGAAAGAGTATATCAATGTTATCTTCCAAGAAACAATGAAAAAAATACAGAAAGCTACATGGAAAGAAAAACTCTTAAGGGGACAAAATATTCAACAATTATTATCATTCCCAATGATTTAAGTTGATAAGATTAAAAAGTTATGGGGCGGACTATATGTTGTACAGGAATGTTTATACGATATAAAAGTATAATTTAATCCAGTTAGAGTACGCCGGAAATCTTCAAAAGCTTTTAGAAAGCATTTAGAAAATTAAATAATAAATATTCATATTTTCGTATTTAAAAAGTATTGTTAAATACAGATCAATTTTATTCAAAATAGTTGGAAAATTGGTTTTATTATGAAATATAATAGGTGTGCAGTAACATTTCTAGGCATTTAAAGCTCATTTAATAAAAAGTGTTAATAAATATGAGTTTATAAAGGACGAAAACTAAGTCATGAGAAAAATTACTCCAAGAATATATGAGCAAAGAGTGATAATGCGACAATTTTTATTTGCAAAAAGTTTTAAATATACCAGCATAGAGTCCACACTTTAATCCCACATCATTTTTACTCCTTATTTGAAGAAAAAAGTGACTAAAAGGTATTACAGGAGTATAATGAAGTAAAAAAACGCACTAATGTTGGAATATAAAAAATTCCAATTGACTGTGATATTTATTAATAATTTTGTTCGATGAAAAAAGTTCCACATGCAGTTATACATACCAGCTGTTACCATTATACTTTTAAAATTCCGAAAATTTTTGATTTTCTTAAGCATTTTTATAAATGTAAAAATAATTTCTTGACTCTAAGATTTTTGGGGTTTTTTAGTTTTTGCTCCATTTCTAATAGTTTAAATCATTAAATAAGTTTCTTTGAGTTATATAGTAATAAATATATTAATTAACAAATTCGTATTAAAAAAATTTTACATTAGCAAAAAATTATATAGATTTTTAAAGCCAAACTTCGATAAATACATGATTTCTTTTAATGTAAAAACATTTTCTTGACATACTGTATATCCATATATTTTCATATATCGACCATATATAAAAATATATGAACGTTTTTACCTAGGTAGGCAAAAATAAAAAAAAAAAAAAAATAGAACGGTACCATAAATATTAATAAATTCTAAATAATGGAAAGCTAATGGCAAACATTTTTAGTAATCTGTATCTCCTAAACTACTGGTCAAATTGAATTGAAATGTATGGAAGAAGTGTAGATTTTTTTTTTAAATTATTCTATAATTTGAAATATATTCAAAAATTTTTGTTTATTTCAATTGGTCTAGACGTGGAAAATTTTCGAAGTCAGCTCTCTGAAATAAGTATGAAAAATGGATATTTTTTACACATTTTAAAGGTAATGCTTTGTAGATGGTTAATAAAAAAATTTTAAAATAATTCAGATCCAGCAATTGCCGAAAATGGTGAATTTTAGACAAAAAAATTTTATCGATTAATAAAAAAATGTCACTTGAGCTTTTTCAATTTATTGTCGATATTTTATCAAAAAGTTGATTTAGATCGATTCGACACCGAATTGTTTCCGGCCCGGCCCAAAACGAACGCAGGAATGCAGATTGTAAAAAAAAAGTAAATGTGGAAGTAGCAAATATTTTAAACTGTTTCGACGAATTTTAAATGAATTATGTTTATATTATTAATATGTATATGTAATATTATAATAAGTAAATTTTTATAATAATCGAATATTTTTAGTACACTTTTTCATTGAAAAATAAATTTGAATTGTTGCAAATTTTATGCTTCAGTATCTAGATACAAAATTCAAGCCCAATAGATTAACTTTTGCAACTAGTATTACTTTGATTTTAAAAAATGTAATTTAATTTTTTTTATTTATTTATTTATTTATTTATTTTTTAACTTGAAAATATATATACAGTAAAAGCTCCCATAGGCGGACAGCTCCGGACAATTTTTTAGGTCCCATGGTTTAGGTAGCATTTTTAGAATAAATTAATCTCCGCTAGACGGACGCTCTCTTGGGCAGCCGCGTCTCTCGTAGGCTGACAAAAAACATAAACGGTAAACGAAATATACCAAATATTATATAATGAAATACTTCTTATTTTAATTTTTGTCCGTGTTTACATTCATATTTCATCTTTATTTAGATTTTTTTAAGTAAACTTAACTTTTTGCTGGTTTTGAGCAAAAACTATTTTTTTAATTTAACTTTTACTTTTACACTTGATTAAAAATTCTCATACCAGAAAAGAGAAAATTAATCTTGATCCCTAAAAACAGATGCTGTTCTAATTTATGACCTGTACACAGTCTTGGTGAGAACACAATGGCGACAGATTCCTACAAATCTTGACAACTTTTTATTAACCATCTACAAAGGGCATAGAAATTCTGCACAACAAACAGGGCGACATTGTCATCAGTCATATAAAAAATGTAATTGGGCGCAGCTTAAGATCGAGGCCAGGCTACCAGCGTCATTTTCCCAAGTTAATCCTTTTTTTTAAATGGAGTTACATGCCAATGTAAATTTTGTTGTCAAGCTTGTGCTCAACATGCTTTTTATTTTTTAAATTTTGTGAAAAAATCATTAGTAAAAATGCTGTTGAAAGAAGTCTGACCTTTTTTCGCGTACGAAAAATTACTAAATTTAGAAAGTAAATTTAGGAAAATGGAATGAAAACGGAGAGAATCGAATTGTAGCCATAAATTCCATAAAATTAATTACCTAAAATCATTATTTATTGCAAATAATGTCTAAATGAAAATGAAAAACGTCATTTGCCGCAGAAGCAAAAGAAATCACAATTTTTAGTTTTTTTTTTTTTTTGCTTTAAAATTAATGCAAAAATGATTTATCTATTTTGAAATGAAACACCTTTCAAATAAAATTTTTCTTATATGTAACAAATTTTACAACTGTTTCGTTTATGAAGTTAATGTTACGATTATTTGACTTTTATCAATACTGATGTAATTTTTGGAGATATGTATGAACATGAAAGTTTTTGTATAAATGTAGTTTGGGTCAGTACATTATAAACCAGTAAATAAAACCAACATTTGATGTTTAAGTGGTTACGGTCTTTTGCATTTTAGTTGACGATATATATGTATAAATAAGAATATGTATATTTAAAAGTTAATTCAGTACGATCAATTTTGAATGTTGGAATAAAAAGATATAGTACGGAATTACCCCTTGTAAAAAAATAATATGTATCATATCTAACGTGACCAGACATCCCGCTTTTTAAACTTCGATCCCGCCTAAAATATTTTTCCCGCTTTTTATTAAGAAATCCCGCTTTTCTAACTCTAACAATTACTTATTCGATTTCCTTATTTACGTTTTCTATAATATTCTTACCAATATTTAAGTTAAACTAAAAATAATTTTTTTCACTGCACAGTTAATAATTTTTTACAAATCGTTTTTGAAAATTAAAATTTCTAAATATTTTGTTACGGTGATCATCTTTTCTACTGACTATTCTTAAATGTACTTTGTGTGTATTTTTTGATGATTTCGATGTAGAAAGACCTCACAAAAGATACGCATTATTCGACTTTTTGGAGAAACCGGTTTTCGAATAGTTGGTATTTTGAAAAAAACCGGTTGCACTTTTTTAAATTCAGAAAAAACCGGTTAACCGGTTTTTATTGCAGAAGTTAATATTTCTTCCAAAAGACTACATTTCTTAAAGAAAAATCAATAAATATTATGATGTTCAAGTTAAAATATATTCGACATAATTATTTTTGGAAATAACTCTTAATCCAATAAGAACAAGAAAGAAATAGTCGGTCAAGTCCCACAATACACTACTCAATTATGTGCACAAAATTCGGGAAGTGTCTTCTTTTCTAAACCTGTGGATTTGCATGGCGCTAGTTTAAATAATGGATTAAAAATTCTCATACCAGAAAACCAATTAACCAATTTCAACACGCTTCGTTCTTAGACTATAAGAAACCTGTGTGCCAAATTCCAAATTTAATACATGTTCAAAATTGTGACCTGTATTTTAATTAATTAATTAATTAATTATGTTTTTATGAACAGACAGACGGAAGGACGAACATCATCAAATCGACTTAAAGACAATTGGTACAAATTAAGGTGGGGTCTTTTAACCAATATTTTTGGGTGTTACAAAGCATATGAACGAACGAATAATATAATATAATAATTTTAAGAAAATAATGATCAAAATAAACAAAACAGAAACCATGGGTTAATATGATAAGAGCCAGAATCAATTTTACTGAAACTATTCTGTACAAGAAACTTTTTTAAAACAAAATCTTTGAAAATGAAGAAAATATTGAATAAAAAAAAAAAAGACTAAAACATGCAAATTAAGCGTAAAAATATTACAGGTGTTACAATTGAAGTAATTATTACTAATTTATTTAATATTACAATAATTAATTTCGTTTTAACCTTAAACTATATTTTTAAAACATTACAAATAATACTCTAAAAAATATTCATAAATTTCGATTCAAATATCAGTATTTAGTATATGTTGTTTGAAATAAAAAGCTATTGTTAAAACCGGTTTTTTGTGTTTAAAAAAACCGGTCTATTCGACATTCGAAAAATGAACATTTTGAAGAAATCGACAGCACATTGACAGGAAAACCCGGTTGGAAAACCGTATCGATCACCCTAATTCGCATGATAAAATATTTAAAATTTTTTAACATATCTTCAGTCCCCTACCAGTGAATGAAAAATCTCAAGTCTGATATATTTGACCAAAAAAATTAGGTTTAAAACTTTAATTATTTTAATAATGTTATAATAAAATATTAATAAATTTTTGGAGAAAGAAATTTTGTTCTTTCAGAGAGATTTTTAGATTTTAATAACTCATTTCATGGGAACATTTGTGTGGGGGCTATTTAAATAATTTTTACTTTTTTTTTTACCAAAATGTGCCACTTCAAAAAGATGTTTTGACATGAACTTTGATCTCAAGGTTAACATGGATATTTTCATATTGTACCTTTAATAAATATCTGGAACCGTATAAAAGATGTGTTTTTGTTTCGGATTGGATACTTTTTTTATTTTTGTATAAACTGAAAGTTATAGAACAATGTTTTTAATTAAATTTAGTGCTTACGAAAATCTTGTGTTAATGATTTTAACTTTTTGATTTAACTCAAAAAGGTGAAAAGGTGACGGTATATTGGACTATTTTGATAGCGGTTTTTTAGAGCTAACGGTATTTTTAGTTATTTCGAATTATTTCGATAATAGCAAAATATGGTTAACTCTTGTTTCAGAATAAAATAAAATATTATCTGTAGTCAAGTATAATAATGACAAGCTGGGATAGCCATAACTTTATTATAAGTTTTATTTTAACTTTATTAAAAATAATATTTCTTAATCCCAAAAATAACGCTAACGGTATTTTAGCGTTATTCATATTTCGAACTATTTCGGTAACGGTTTTTAGCGTTATATATTTTAGCGGCAAACGTAGTCAAGGCAACCAACACAATTTTTAATGTTTCAGTTTGTAGAGATATATTTACTTATGTCAATCCCAGCAAAAATTTGTTGGCTTTTGGTAATGACTACTACTTACTAGACTCATTACCAGGTAATGAGTTGTCATTATTTTTCTCATTTCTTCGAGTAGTGGAATAACTAGTTACCAGTAAACAACAATTTCATTTAGTTCTGCAATGGCTCAGTTCGCTAGAGCGACAGTGTAGCACTCAGAAGGTTGTCGGTTCAACCCCGAACTAAACCCAAACGTTTTTTCAGTAAATTATTTTAATTTCTATTGGTATGTTGAAACTATTAATAACGCACACAAATTTTAACACATACATGGCGTAGTGAATAAGACAGTAGTCTTTGAAAGATGAACGAATGTTTTTGTCTTGTATTTAATTTTTTTTAGCAATTTTGTAGTTATTTAATTGTTTAAAATAAGTACTATAATAATGGGGACCCATGAATTCGTAGACATCGCCATATAAATGTAATGAGTTTTTCACCCGAATTATAAGTAGTTACCGCCTTTTAGCAATGTAATATTTCGACTTACCGGGTAAGTAAAGTTTTTGCTGGGATGTTCCAAAATTTTGATGGGTCGTGAACGAAGTGCTTGCGTGAGAACAGTTGACTTAGATTTTTAATTGAGATATGAAAAGAAAATCCCTATTTTATAACTAAACTTTCCAAAATCCCGCTTTTTCCACACAATTTTGTTCTAAATCCCGCTTTTTGACAAAAACCCTCTGGTCACGTTAATCATATCCCATAGGCGGACATCTCCCTATACTCAGTTGTCCGCCTATGGGAGTTTTCGCTGTATATTGAAATATATATATATATATATATATATATATATATATATATATATATATATATATATATATATATATATATATATATATATATATATATATATATATATATATATATACGAGCTGTAAACCCGCTACTTCGGTAATTTTTTTATAAAAACCATACTATATAATAAATTTAAACTAAGATTCTTAACTCCCTTGGGAACATTTTTAATAATGGTGTTATGTCATCCATAAATAACAATATCTCTTTCATTTCAGGTTTATAATCTTAGAATAATGAAAAATAAATATCAGAATTACGAAAAAGTATATTAAAATAAAGAAAAAGGACCACAAAATCCATTTTAAGGCTTTTGATTCACTTAGGACCTTACATCTTCAATTTTATGTTTCTAAAGATGAAAATTGCAGAACATTCAAGAAGTACTATTAGCAGAACGAAAAAAGATACCACAAAGTGCCTTCTTATGGATTATCATTCATTTAGGACCACATATCCTTAATTGCATGTTTCTAGGTTCATAATTATGGAAAATTCAAAAAGTACCATTAGAAGAACAAAAAAGTACCACAAAAACCTCTCTTATGGATTCTTATTCATTTAAGACCACATATCTTTAATTTCATGTTTCAAGGTTAAATATTATAGAAAATTCAAAAAGTACCATTAGAAGAACAAAAAAGTACCACAAAGTCCTCTCTAATGAATTCTAATTCATTTAGGACCAAATATCTTTAATTTTATGTTTCTATGTTAAATATTATAGAAAATTCAAAAAGTACCATTAGAAGAACGAAAAAGTACCACAAAGTTCTCTCTTATGGATTCTCATTCATTTAGCACTTCATGTCCTTAATTTTATATTTCTAGGTTAAATATTATAGAAAATTCAAAAAGTACCATTAAAATAGCGAAAAAGTACCACAACGTCCCCTTTTATGGATTCTCATTAACTAAGGACCACATATCCCTAATTTCATATTTCTAGGTTCATAATTACAGAAAATTCAAAAAGTACCATTAGAAGATCGAAAAAGTACCACAAAGTCCCCCTTGTGAATTCTTTCCAACATCGGACCATGCATATTTAATTTCATGTTTCTAGGTTAAATATAGCAGAAAATGCAAAAAAGTTCCAATAGAAGAAGAAAAAATTACCACAAAGTCCATCCTCTTGAATTTTTACCCACAGGACCATGTATCTATAAGTACCAAAAATTCCACTCTTATGAATTCCTATCTACATTTTCTTAATTTCATGTTTCTATATTTAATGTAATTGAAAATTCATTATTAAGTTTAAATAAAATGTAATTTCCCAAATTTACCCCTTTTTTTGGTACTTTTTTTTCATTCATCGAAGTATCAAAAATTGTATTCCAATAAATTTCTAAATTGTAGTGGTATCCCATATTAAAATCCCGTTTTAGTGGATCTATATGATGGGAGCCAACGTACGTTCCAAATTTCGTTTCTCTAGCTTCAGCCGTTTGGGCTGTGGGATAATGAATCAGTCAGTCACGTTACTCTTTTATATATATCTATCTACATATATCTATATATCTATCTTCTTCTATATATATAAAAGAGTAACGTGACTGAATGACTGACTGATTCATCATCCCACAGCCCAAACGGCTGATGCTAGAGAGACGAAATTTGGAAATCACGTAGGCTCGCATCATATAGATCCACTAAGACGGGATTTTTGGAAATTCGAATGTTTAGGGGGTTAAAAAAATTGTAAAAGCGGGTAAAATCGGTAACTCCATAACTCCCAAACTAATAAAGATACACAAAAAGTTGAATAGTTGTCGTTATTCATTTAAAAAATAATTGGACAGGTGTCTGGCACTTTTTTGAAAATCGGCCCCTTTAGGAAGAAAACGGGTAAAAACTGTATTTTGGAACTTTTTTTGTCACCATATGTATCTTTGAAACTAATCAAATAAAATTTATATCGTATTCATAACTTATCAAAAAAACTAGAAATATAAATTTAGTACTTTTTCGAAATTTGATCGTTTAAGGGGTAAAAATCATACCTATTTTTGGTACTTTTTAATAAAACATTTTTTTCTATTTATTGACATAACCATATGCGAATTTTAATATGGGATCTCACTATAATTTAGAAACTAATTGGAATACAATTTCTGATACTTCTATGGATAAAAAAAAAGTACCAAAAAGGGGGTAAAGGTGGTAAATTACATTTTATTCAAACTTAATAATGAATTTTCAATTACATTAAACATAGAAACATTCTGTGGGTAAGAATTCAAGAGGATGAACTTGGTGGTACTTTTTTCTTCTTCTAATGGTACTTTTTGCATTTTCTGCAATATTTAACCGAGAAACATGAAATTAAATATGCATGGTCCGATGTGGGAAAGAATTCACAAGGGGGGACTTTGTGGTACTTTATCGTTCTTCTAATGGTACTTTTTGAATTTTCTATAATTATGAACCTAGAAACACGAAATTAATGAATGAGAATCCATAGGAGATGACTTTGTGGTACGTTTTTGTTTTTCTAATGGTACTTTTTTTAGTTTCCTGTAATATTTAACCTTGAAACATGAAATTAGAGATATGTGGTCCTAAATGAATAAGAATCCATAAGAGGGAACTTTGTGGTACTTTTTTGTTATTCCAATGGTACTGTTTGAATTTTCGGTAATATTTAACCTAGAAACATGAAATTAAAGATATATGGTCCTAAATGAATGAGAATTCACAATAGGGGATTTTGTGGTACTTTTTTTTGTTCTTCTAATGGTACTTTTTGAATTTTCTATAATATTTAAACTAGGAACATGAAATTAAAAATATGTGGTCCTTATTGAATGAAATTCCATAAAAGGAGACTTTGTGAAACTTTTTTGTTCTTCTAATGGTACTTTTTGAATTTCCTATAATTATGAATCTAGAAACATGAAATTAAGGACATGTGATGCTAAGTGAATGAGAATCCATAAGAGGGGACTTTGTGGTACTTTTTTGTTCTTCTAATGGTACTTTTCGATTTTTCTATAATTATGAACCTAGAAACATGAAATTAAGGACATGTGTTTTTTTTTTAACTTTCTATAATATTTAACCTAGAAACATGAAGTTAAAGTTATGTGGCCCTTAGTGAGTGAGTATTTATAAGAAGGAAATTTGTGGTACTTTTTCGTTCTTCTAACAATACTTTTTGAAAGTTCTGTAATATATATCCTAGAAACATAAAATTGAAGATGTAAGGTCCTAAGTGAATCAGAATCCTTAAAAGGCTCTTTTTCATTATTATAAAATACTTTTTCGTTATTCTAATATTTATTTTCCGTTGTTCTAATATTAGAAGAGATATTGTTATTTATCAATGAGCTTTTCAAGCTCTATTAGCTACATTCCTCTATACTAAAAAATAATAATAGGAATACTTTGGTAGTTTTTTAACTTTCGAATGTTAAAGATGTTAAAAACTGGTACTTTACTGGCACCCTATCAAACATGCTTTTTGTACTTTTCGAAAATCCTATTTTAAATTTATTTTATAGTATGGTTTTTATAAAAAATTTCCGCTAACGAAGTAGCAGGTTAACAGCTCGTCTATATATATAAAAGAGTAACGTGACTGACTGATTCATCATCCCACAGCCCAAACGGCTGAAGCTAGAGAGACGAAATTTGGAACGTAGGTAGGTCTCCCACCATATAGATCCACTAAGACGGGATTTTTGGAAATTCGAATGTTTAGGGGGTAAAAAAGGGTAAAAACGGGTAAAATCGGTAACTTTATATCTCCCAAACTAATAAAGATACAAAAAAAGTTGAATAGTTATCGTTATTCATTTAAAAAATAATTGGTGTCTGGTACTTTTTTGAAAATCGGCCGTTTTAGGGAGAAAACGGGTAAAAACTGTATTTTGGTACTTTTTTGGCACAATATGTATCTTTGAAACCAATCAACATACAGATAAAATTTATATCGTATTCATAACTTATCAAAAAATGAGAAATACAAATTTGATACTTTTTAGAAATTCAAACGTTTAAAGGGTAAAAATCGTACCTATTTTTGGTACTTTTTCATAAAACATTTTTTATATTTATCAAAATATTCATATGAGTATTTTAATATGGGATACCACTGCAATTTAGAAATTTATTGGAATACAAATTTTAATATTTCGATGGGTGAAAAAAAGTACCAAAAAAAGGGGTAAAGGCGGTAAATTACATTTTATTCAAACTTAATAATGAATTTTCAATTACATTAAACATAGACACATGAAATTAAGAAAATGTAGATAAGAATTCACAAGAGTCTTTTCTTAATGCTTTAATTTCCTTTAACAAAAAATATCTGTATACCGGGAGATTTAAATTTTTAAATTTTTTCTCGAAAATAAACCACTCTATCGAGAACATATATATAACTGTTGCACATTTTTTCTCTTTTTTAATTTAGCCAATGATGTCCCAACTCAACAGCCACTTTTATATATACAACCATCAGGTTCGGGTCAACCAGGTTTTATTAACTTTGCGGGAGGATTTTTACCAAATACAGGACATGCCGCTCATCCACAGCACCAAATCGTTAATACAAACTCACAAACAGCTGCAATGTCAGCCGCAGCACAGGGTTATACCGTTATGTTTAATCCGCAATTGGCTATGTCAACACAATCGCAGCATGCAGCTGCTTTGCAACACATTAGTTCACCATATATATTAACAAACCAAAATATACAACAGCAGCTACAAGCACCTCCAAAGCAACTTCAATCAGCCGCAGTTTTAACGCAAAATTTCTCAGACGCTTCACATAACCAACAACTATTCAATAATACGACTGGAGCAGATGCTAATTGTAAGTTATTATACATATAAGTACAAAATTTGAAGTTTTACTTAGTTTTTAAATTCGTAGTATTTTAAATTTTGTACCTGTACAATTTTCTCTTTTTTGAGAAATTGTGTAAGGTTTGGTATTTAAACATCTTTTATTTAACATTTGCTTCAATGGCCTTGTTTAAACATAAAAAAATATAAATTTAAACGGTCTACATTTACTATTAACCCAGTAATGCACACGACGATGTAGCGTAGGCTTAAAATTTTGAACAAATTTTTGGATCTAGTAATTTAAATACGCACAGTGGTTTTTCTATTCGATAGTGCGAATGGTGGTTTGTTATAAGAATTTTTGTTTTATTTACGTATGAATGAAGTTTTTATTATGTTTTTACTTCATTCTTTCGCGGTCATCCACGTTTAGCGAAGTTATTGTGAAGTTTTTTTATTTTTAAAAGTGTTTTGTGTTTTTAACTGTCAAAATGTTGCAAGTAAAACGATGTAAAAAAAGACAATTTCTTTGCAAGATAAATTAAAAATTTTAGCAGACCACGAAAATAAAACATCGTTGTTTGAAATTTCAAATAAATATGGATTATCCAAATCCACAATATGTACAATTATTAAACAAAAAAGCAACTGCTGGATAATTCCATGAGTTCGTTAAAAAATCGGTATAGACTTACAAGTGGTGAGTTGAAAAAAATGGAAGATGCACTTTACGAGTGGTTTTTAAACTAAATTTTTTCATTAAATTGATCAAAAAACTAAAAATTTTTGTATTTAGTGTAATTTTTCCAAAAAAAAAAAAAAAATATATATTTGAACTTTAATAAAATCTACATTAATTAAGCTATCATTATAAAATTTTAGTATAATGTAAAAAAATTTGTCCTTAAGAGAAGAGAAGAAATAAATTCCCATTTTCTTACTCCGAAATACCCAAAATTCCAGTTCGGGGAAAGCTTCCTTCAAAAATTTACTTTTTTTTTCATTCGTTATAAGCCCTGTCGTTATAAGCGGCCTCCGTCAGAAAATACTTTCTGGGTATATACCTTACATATAGGGCTAAAAAATTAAAAAAAATTTAAGTCGAAATGTTATTAAGAATTTTGTAGGGAATCTGGAAAACATTTTAGAAAAATTCTAGGGGCAAAATTAAGCCAGTCATGCTTAAAAACTAAAAATGAGGTAAAAATTTATTTCGACCCGAATATCTCTTAAACTGAAGGAGATATCCTACACATGTAAGCACTGTTGCCAGATTTGACGATTTATCGTCATTTTGACGATTTTTGGGTCAAAAAATGGCCTATTGACGATTTGACGATTTTTACCCCTAATTTGACGATTTTTTCTAAAATTAAATTTAGAACTATTTTTACTTTTTTTTTATATATTCTTTAAAAGTTGGTTCAAAAATATTAACAATTAAAATAAAAGTCTTCTTAAATCTGCTAATGTAAATGGTTCATTCATTAGAAATTATTTATAGGAACCAATATAATATTATATTCGAATCAATTATGTATGCTTTCATTACGTATGTTTATAAACTCTACAAATGGCCAAAATACTTAAATAGCCGAACTAAGAATCCGGATATTTTTGATGAACTCATGTGTTTTTTATAACAAGGCAAGATAAATAATTTATTTTGGTTTCAAAGTCTTACAAAATTACATACATACCCTCGATTCACGCGATAGTTCATTTACGCAATTTCTTTATAATGCGATTCTTTTATTGAACCATTTTTTGAAATTGAGTTTTTATTTAACGCAAACTTGGTATAACGAGTATAAACAATACTGACGAACTTTGAATTGGGCGAATTATAGTACTGTATTGGAAAGGATTTATTGAAAAAATTTATTATTTAATAAAATAATTAATAGCTATAAAATAAAGAAATGTAATTTATAAACGGAGTGTTGCATAATTGCTTAAAGACTAAAAAAGGTGAAAACGGCAAAATACGTAACAAGATTCTAAAACTTTAATAAAAATACAATAAGAACAATCCCCAAAAATAGGTATATTTAAATAAATATGCATAAGTATGTCTATAATCAGACTTTAATAGGTACTGTGTACTTGATTTTCATAATATGCCACCAATATAAAATTAATTTAATTTTTATTAAACTCTTTTCAATTTAAAATTTAATTTTTCATCAGAAAAAGTATAAAAACTGTTCATTAACATAAAAAAATACGTAGTTTTTCATGTTGACGACTTTTTGACGATTTCAAATAGTTGATTTGAAGATTTTGACGATATTTTTCTCCAAATTTGACGATTTTTCACCAAATTTATCTGGCAACTATGCATGTAAGCCTATTTTTTATAGAGATTTACAGGACTATCTATATATAAAATTTCATTTTTGGCGATTTTTTAAAAAAATTACATACCCGAGATGGGATGAAAATTGTAGAACCTATGAAGTTTTTAAAATGTGTATAACTCATAAAATATTGGTAATTTACTTTTATATGGCTTTTTCCATTACTTATAATGCACGAAGATTTTACGAGTTTTACAACTTTTTAAATAATTCATAGGTTCCTCAATTTTTATCCGATTTCGTAAAGCGATACCTTTTTATTTTACCAATGAAGTATAGAATTAGGTTATGTATTAAAAAAGGTATGTATTTTAATAAAGTGTGGTTCAAAAATAGATGTAACTTCAAAATAATATAAGAAAAAATTCAAAAACTGATTTTGTGCCTTAAATATTCAACATAGTTTTGCTGCTAAAAAAATCGTATGTGCTTTTTAAAAAGGATAATTTCTTGTCTTTCCAATACAGTTTAAAAAATTTAATTCGGTCAACTGGTACTCTAGATATAAAATTTTAAAACCGTTAGGTCCTCAAATCGGTCCTTCGGATATAGCTCTCGATTTTAAAGGTATATTGAAAATTCTTAACATGGTTCATTTGTGCTGCCTACTGTATGTGACAGTGGCCGTTACTCATTACATTTATAGGTATAAGTAATACCTAAACGTAGCTTTTAAAAGGCACAATAAAATTAATGTATTTTATAAATCTCATAAAATTTTTACTAATTCTACTATCGTGTTACGGAAATTTTTCTCTAGGCCTCCACTTATTCATGCTCACATTATTCATTAACCTGCAATTAATTAAAAAAGATGACTCTATAACCACTTGCTTTAACAAATTATTATGTTTACTGCTCATATAGTTTTTGTATTAAAAATAGAGGGAACCAAAAAGTAATAGGAATGACCCAGTGCACAGTGGAGCCAAAAGCAAAATAGATGGTAATAAGTCTGGATCTTTGAAACCACTGAACGGATTTAGATGAATCTTGGAGCAACGATAGAGAAGAAGTTAAGCTTTCAAAATATTGTTGCCTAGAGTGTGTAGCGGTAGCTAAACACTCGGCACGGACGCCGCTACGGTGGGTCAAAGTTGACCACCTCGAGGGTGAAAAACATATTGGGGCTTATAACTTTTACAAATATAAACCGATTTTAAATATTTTTACATTTTTTAATTTTCCTAAGCAAGACAAAGAAAAAACATGCGTATTGTGCTAAATTATCTCGTATGGTTTAAAAGATATTTAACTTCAAAAAATAAATTTCTCATTTTTGGCCTTGATTTTTTATTTTCGATTTTGCCTATAACTTTTAAAATAAATAAAAGATATGTTGCAATTCTCTATAATTTTCCTAATTATGCTAATAAAAAAATGTTTTGTTCTCAATACGAAAACAAGAAAAAAAAAATCAAAGTCAAAATTTCAAAATAGGTTTCACAAATTGCAATTATTTGCCAGAAAAGTAACTCTATTTTTAAAATTTAGTTGAAGAAGTTTAATATTTTTTGGCATTTTCTGAAAAATGGGACCTCAAGAAAACGTTTATGTGTAATTTTGAAAAGTTCTGAACGTTCACCCTACATCCAGCAGATGGTAAATTTGGATGAGAAGTTGAATTTTTGAGTCTGTAAAAAAAATTTATTGTGGATTTCAGTACTTCTAAGATTTAAATTATATAGCTCAATATGTTCTTAATAGTTTTGAAAAAATTATAACAGCCTACCGGTAAATTTAGTAAAACTTAAAACATTCACTTCATTGTACTCAACAATACTGAAAAATTAAGCTTATTGTAAAAGAAATTTAGGAAAAATCGGGAGAAAGTTGGACCCAATGTAGCGAAAAAACTTCACCAAGATATGCTAAAAAGTAAAAACTTTAATCTTTGAAGCTAAATATCTCTTAAACTAAAAGAGATAATATATACATAGATCTCGGTAAATCGGTTCTGATATAAGGAATCAGGATTGTTTTTAATAAATTTTATAGCCGAGGTGTCTAATGAAGTTCATGAAGTTCCCTATTGACGTTTTATATATCCTGTAAATAATTTTTTTATCCAAAATTGTTGTAATATCAAAAAATAATTAGGTCAGATATATGCAAAATAAGAGATTTTTGTGAATTTTGATCGTGAATATCTTACGAAGTGAAAAAATTTTGACATGATGTATAAGATCCAAGACAAAACTATATGCCGAGTTTCCTTTCTTTCCCTAAAGTTTTGGATAAAATTTTATTTTACTGGGGTGTATTTGGTCGAAAATTACTCGCTTTACGTAAATTGCTTTTAATAACTATGATATTATTAGTTATTCATTTTTTTCATTTTAGTCAGTTTAGAAAGATAATCAACTGTGGAATTCAAAAAGGCGAAAGCCAGGAAAATTTAGGTTCCAATGAATTACTCATGGATAAACAGAATAAAAAAATTAAAATTATTTATATTTTAATTGCTTTGAGTAACCTCTAAATTTTATCCAATCAATCTATAACTTTGTATTATATGATTTTTCGGGGTATTCCAACATTTCTAGGGGGTGAGACTGAAAATTTAAATACCTTTATTTTCGTCTGTATAATGTATATATACATAGATCGTTTTAAAAGCATATATAATGCTCAGGTCTCAAAACTGACGACTTAAGTCAACTCTCACCAAATTCACTGTTTTAAATTATTTCCACATGTGCGTATACGTAACACACGAGATAATATTCGTAATAATCGCTTATATTTATTTAATATTGTTTATTTTGAAAAATTTCCAAAAATTGATTTAAAATTATTTTTTCATGAGTGAAAGATCGATATATATTTTATACACTACATAAGAAACAATGGCGAAAATATTATGCTAATATGCTCTTTTATGCAATTAAAAAAGTCGTTTTAAACATTTATTTTCTTCATAAAATCTGCACTCTTGCATTCGTTTTTAGCAGGGCGGGAAAAAATTTAGTGTCAAATTGATCTCAAGTAAGTAAATATCGTCAATAAATTTAAAAAAAACTCGGGTGATATTTTTTTTTATTAATCGATAAAAATTAAACCTTTTTCTAAAAGTGACAATTTTTGACCAACGCTGAATGTAGGGTGTAAGCCTAAATCAGTTCAAAATTCCTATGTTTACCATTTATGAGGTCTTATCTTTTGAAATATATAAAGAAAACAAATTTTTATTAACGGAATTTTGAGAAAAAAAGTTAAAGAATTGAACTATATTTTTGTTAAAAATTGCTGACTAATTTCAGTGCTGAATTTAAATATTTTATAATCATATTATTTTGGAATATATTAAAAATTACAGAATATTTTTAAACAAATTTTACCTCATATATCTCAGGACTTATTCTCGAAAAAGGAAAGAAAGTCGAGTCAAAAGGAGAATCAGATTTATTACCAAAAAATTTCCATTGGGTCCACTGTGGAACGTCAAAAATTTTTTTAAATTTATTATACTTATGTATAAAATTTTCCGTACAGCTAGACCATGTTTCCGTGTTCATACATTTTTCTGTGAGTTGTAAATTGAGACCATAGTTTCGGACTTTCGAAATAAGTTTTCATAAGACTATTGAAGCAGAAAGCATAGGGTTTTAAAGCTAAATTATAATTATTATTTTTGCAGTGATTCTTAGGCGTAATAGCGGTTAACGCGTTCATTGTGTTTGTAGCATTTAACCACCTTGAAATAGAAGTGGGCGTTTTACTAAAGATTTTTGATACATTTCTATATATTTCGCCTTTTTTGTAATGTATGATAATTACTCTTAGTTCTCCTACACTTAGTTGTTTGCTCTATGTCGTCCTTTAGGTTTTGAAATTATGGTTAAATTAAAATTTTCTGATTTTATCAAATTTTCTAATTTAATCGAAAAAGTGATTTTTTATTTCTCTCATAACATAAGAAATAACAACCGCTGTTGTGCTAAAATATTTTTGCAACCATAAACTGCAATTACTTTAAACAAAAAATGAAATTGAAAAAAGATTCGGCTGTGCCGAATCTTTGATACCCTTCACCATATTACCATCTTACTATCTTATCGACATCATATTACCATATTACCGACAATTAATAAAATTTTCGCCTTAACGTATGCTTGCATATTTTCTAAATCTAAATTTTTTTCAAACTACGAAAATTTGAATATGAAAAAAAAACAATCATAACAGGCTTTGCTTTTAAAAAAGAAACAACAACAATTCCATATATATTTATTTTTGTATGTACAAACTGACTGAATACACAAAGAACAACAACAACACTGTTATTCATTATATTACTGCTGTTGCTAACTAAACTACTTGTCTATACAAAAAACAAAAAACGTCACTAATAGTCATTACAATGCTTAATATACATGTTTGTGTATGTATTTATGTATATTCTTAACAGATATGTTTTAGTTTTTAAAAATAAACAACTACAATTCCATATCTATTTATTTTTGTACAGACTGCATATACAACGAACAACAACAACAACACTGTTATTCATCATATTACTGCTGTTGATAACTAAACTACTTGTCTATACAAAAAACAAAAAACGTCACTAAGTCATTACAATGCTTAATATACATGTTTGTTGGTGTATTTATATTCTTAACAGATTTGTTTTTGGGCTATAACTCTGTTGATTATGAACGAATTTGGTTTATTAAAAAAACCGAAATTTTATAAAAATATTTATGACTGATCTATATAAAAATAAAAATCTATAGCTTGAACAAGGGCTTCAAAAATAAAAAATTCGTTTTCCCCGATATCTCAGTTATTACTGAACCGATTTATTTCATTTTTTCAGAACAAAAATTCAGAAAATAATTTTCGAGCCCCCTTTAAAAATTCGAAGTCCCTGGTATATGCAGAGGCTTCAGAAACTAAAAACCGGTTCTAAAAACCGGTTTTTAAAGCATATCTCCACCATTTATAAACCGATCTTCCTGATTCAAAAAACTGAAATTTTATAAAAATATTTGTGACCGATCTGTATAAAAATAAAAATCTATAGCTTAAACCAAGGCTTCAAAAAATAAAAAATGCGTTTTGTCCGATATCTCAGTTATTACTGAACCGATTTATTTCATTTTTTCAGAACAAAAATTCAGAAAAAAATTTCCGAGAATTCTTTGTAAAAACGAAGTCAGTAGTGTATACAGAGGCTTCAGAAACTGGAAAACCGGTTCAAAAAACCGGTTTTTTGAACATATCTCCGCATTGTATGAACCTATCTTGCTGAATTCCAATAGCAAAATTCTCGAAAGCATTTCCGATCGTTTGACATACATATTATATATGTCAGTTATCGGTGGGCTTCATAAACGCCATTTCAACCGACACACGGACGGACGGACGGACGGACGGACGGACGGACGGACGGACATGGTCCAATCGTCATCGCTTCTTACAAGGATTCCGAAAATATAAACTTTTTTGCTCTCCGACGAAAATTGTGGAAATTACAAACGGAATGACAAACTTATATATACCCTTTACACCTGTGGTGAAGGGTATAATGAAAAAAATTAAGCCAAATGTTGCTTGTTTACTTATTTCTGACTCGCCCGAAAAATATTTCTTTTAAAATTTCTGTAAAGAGAAACATAAAATAGTATTATAATATTTTAAACAAATTGTCATCAATGTAAGAGAAAACAAGTTGACTTCATCAAAAACATGTAAATTTTAAAAAATTTACCGTTAAATTATGACTCCCGCTGTATATGTGTATATCAGCAAAAGGCAGAAAGAGAAAATTTGAATGTGTATTTTACTTGCTTACGCTCTTTTTTCCAAATGTGTTTGTCAGTGTTGTCAGATTAGGGGATTTATCCCCAAATTGGGGATTTATTTTTGGAAATGGGGATGAAAAATTTGGTTTGGGGATTAGGGGATTTGTTGGGGATATATTTAAAGGCTTGGGGATTTTTTGAAAATTTTTGGGGATTTTTATTTTATTTTAAAAAATTTTTCTTTTTAACTTAAAAACGATAGTAAAAACATAATTTTCGTCTGGATATGTAGTTTTTAGTAAGATAAAACTATATTTATTTCAACAACAGTGCACTGAAGACAATAAAAAGTAACTGTAATAATAAATTGCTACTATAAAGTCTAAACAATTATCTCCTGAACAAAATAATTATTACGGATTGAAGGTTTTTTCTGAGTAATTGATGTTCCATTATTGTGATTGTAATAGTAAACAAGAGTTTAAATCAAGGTTGGCAACCGATTCAAAAAGGTAACGTTAATGGTATTTTGAATTATTTCGGTAAGGATATTTTATATATATTTTTAAAATAATTGGTTCTTAATGATGAAATATATAGTGGAGCCAAGTATTATAATGTTGGGCTGGAATAAAAATAACACTTTTAAAATTTTATTTAATTAGAAATAATAATATTTCTTAAACTTAAAAATAACGGTAACAGTATTTTAGAGTTATCAGTATTTCGAACTATTTCCTTAGGGGTATTTTAGTGTTATCGGTATTTCGGATGATATCGGTATTTTAAGTTGAATGGTTTTTTTAGCGGTAGCCAACCTTTTTTTAAATAATTTGATCTTCAGTCTTCAATAAGTAATTGTTTAAAAATTAAATAAAATGTATCAAAAATAATTGAAGCAATGGAATTTTACTAATAATATTTTCATACATTTGAAGAAATAAAAACGTAATTTTCGGTCATTGCATCAACTATAAGTTTATAAATTTCCATAAAATCTTATTTTTTTGAAAATCTCTATGAAATTTTCTTTTTTAATATTGACTATTTGGAAAAAATTTATTAAAGCACAAATAAAAGGAAATGTAGTTTATAATAATCTCTTAAATTAAGGTATTATTTTAGTGGGGATTTTTGGGGATAATATAAGTAGTTATTTGTGGATTTTTGGGGATGAAAATTCACTATTTGGGGATATGCCTCGAAAAAAATCTGGGAACCCTGGTGTTTGTTGTATCTAACCAGGGATGATAAATTCAGTACAGTTGTAATTTTTTCAGTACAATTCGCTCTTCAATATTATAGCGTTTAATTTAGTACAATTATGAAGTGTTTCTTCTTAATACAATTTTTAATTGATTTGAAAAAAAAAAGTTATTTAGACAATTTTTGGATTACTTTGGAAAACCTATTAGAATAGTATTTAAAATTAGTTTTACATAAATATAACTAATTTTTTGCTTAATAATTTTTAATCATTTAGACATTCTTAGATCTAAATGGTATCCTTTTTGAAGTTATTTTCGGATATGTGTTTATTTAGCTCACCTCGGACATTTTTTCGACAAAACAAAGACGTTTTACTTTCCAATATTAAAAATTAAATGATTTAATATTTTAAGAATATATTTTTTTTTTTTTTAGTTCAAAACTAGGGTTTTTAATTTCCCGACATTTTTTAACTCCCGGGAATCGGGATTTTATTTTAGGCAATCCCGGGAATTCCCGGATATTCGGGAAAAATACAATATTTGTTAATGCCAAAATCCTTAACAACTTTTTGTAACAAATCCCGTGACTCAGTTCATGGTTTTCCTTTTTCATTTATTTGTTTTCCTTCTATACTAAACCTGCATGATATACCGATATCTATAATAATAGCTATCTATCTCTTTTTATTTTAATGCCTAAACTAAACGTCAAATTGTTCAACATGGCTCGAATACAGCTTCCGTTTTCTATACATTTGAACTAAATAAAAATCCCAATATAACCAATTCTAATTCATTTCGTTTTATTGTATTTTCTTTTTGTTCATTGGGTTTCATCTGTTCTATTTCTGAGTAGACAAAATTAAAGTTAATTCTTTTTCTTTGTTTATGGGCTCAGATTCTACAGTTTCCAAAATTTCTCTCCAGCATTCCAATTTCAAAAAAGTTAAGTAAACATTGGTCCTATTCGAGCCAGATTGGAAATAAGGAAATTATATAGATCTCTGAGATTACGCAGTATTTGGATTGGGAGCTGTAACGCACATTCATATAACTCTTCTCTTCATCATAAACTTCTAACCTTAAGGTACGTTTCGTATTTTGTATTTTATTGCGTTAGTTAGTGAGTGCATTTCAATGGTATACCACAATTTTATGTTGTTATGCCGATAAAAATGTGGCAGAATTTTTCAAATAAAATTAATTTAAATAAAAGTTAAAGAAGCATACAAAAAGACCAAAAAAGTTTTTGAGAACGCATGTGCTGTATAAATATGTATTAAAATTTTTTGGAAGAAAAAAAATCAAGAAAATTTAAAAAATATAAATTCCTGTGATAAAAAAAAATAAACGTGTAAAGTAGAAGAGAAAGTAAAGCGGAGAAGAACGAAAAATAAGAGTGGAAGCTAAATTAGCACAAATGCAAGAAATAAATTTTGATTTTTACCCCAGCCAATCGTCATTTTTGTCAATAAAAGATCGTGAGTATTGTTTAAAATATAAAAGGAAAAAAAGTTCGCATACTCGCTTAGGGAACGAGTTATCCATAATCCCTCTTACACTTCGAAACAATATTCTTTGTTTTCGCTTTAACTACTTTATCCCTTTTCCCCTCATTATACTTCGCATTTATATTTTAGTAAAATAGGAGAATATTCGAGATATTTTATATTTTTTTTTATTCTTAATCTATTTTATATTGTTTTCTCTATCGATTTATTTGTTATCCATTTATGATTACCCCTTAAAAGTTGTAGAAATTAATTTCAGTCAATTCCTTATTTTGGTTACTGCTTTTTGTTCACATTCATGCATTGTTTTATTTCCACGAGTGACACTCTTAAATATCATTGCTTACCATTCCCCTACATTATATCTCTCTTACTTATAATTACCCCTCTCTTAGTTTGTGTCCAGAAGTACTCTTTACTTACGTCATTTTATGATCTCTTGCATTCCATTGTGGGAAAATGTTTCCATTTCTTTATATTCAAGAGATCTAAACGAGAGAGTAATAAGTATACGGAAGATTTTACAATAGGCCTGTTCTTTAAATTACTTGGATTGAAGTTTTACTGATTATTTATTACGGTGAATTTTTCTATAGAGTTCAAACTTTTATAGTTGATCGTTTCGATTACTTTTTTAATATTAGGAAAGTAAAAAGGTATTAAAAATAAAATATATTAGACAAAATATTAAAACTCGTTATTTTTTACTAATTCTTAGGAAAAATAAAATACATATATTATTATTTAATTTGATAAATTCAAGAGAGAAATATTTGCAGAATTTTTATGAAAATTATTTATTCATGGATATTTGCTTTTAATTTACAATCGCATATGGTTCATTTGCGTTCTATTATTATGTTCTCACATTGCTACGAAAAAGCCTAATATTTCCAAACTTTCCAGATAAAGTACTTCCCATAAATAAAAGGTTAATGAACTTATACCTTATGTATATACATGAACAGCTGATTGGTATATCAGCACATTTAATGTATGCAATCAATGGATTAGCAGATAATTGAATTTATGAAGTTTTTTTTTATGTTACTAGCTAATACTCGGTGTGCTTCGCCACCCCCCGAAATGAAATACATAATAATTAAAGGATTAAAAAAATATATTTATTTAGCAACTTTTATAGTTTCCCAGATATAAAAATTTTGGTATTAACTTTATATGAGAGATCACATGCTCACTATTTCTTTTCCGCCCATTTTTGCACAAAATGTTCACATTGACACTTAAGTTTATTGTACAAAATTTGGGGAATGTAACTGTTATAGTTTCCTAAATTTACGGCATTTGGTATTGGCAAGTAATATTAGGCGTGGGATGTGCCACACCCCCTATTGCTAGTTCGCCTATTTTTTTCCCAGAATTTTCATATAGGTGTCAAAGTTGTTCGTACAAAATTTGAGGACTCTACTATTACCAATTTCCGAGATATACTACTTTTAATAGTTATTTAGTAAGTGGGCGTGGCACCTCGCTCACATGGAGTTTCAAAATAAAAAGTAGCCTATTTTTCCTTCCAGGCATATAGGAACACAATGTGAAAAATTCAAGAAAAACGGTTCAGTCGTTTAGGCGGCTATAGACTTCAAACAAACATATATACATACTAGGGTGATCGACGCGGTTTTCCAACCGGTTTTAAAACCGGTTTTTTTCAGTCAATGTGCTGTCGGTTTTTTCAAAATGTTCATTTTTCGAATGTCGAATAGACCGGTTTTTTAAACACAAAAAACCGGTTTTAAAAATAGCATTTTATTTCAGAAAATATGTACTAAATAGTGATAGTGATATTTGAAAATTGAGGAATAATTTTTTAAATATTCATAAAGACTGATTTCTTATGTTTTTAAAATATAGTTTAAGTCTTAATTGGAATTTATTCTGTAATATTAAACAAATAAATAATTAATAATTATCCTGTATGACCCAATTTAATTTTTTTGATCCAATATTTCCTTTATTTTTTAAAGGTGTTGTGTTAAAAAAGTTTCACCTGTAGAATCGTTTCAATTGAGACTTAATTAATATACTATCTCCATATTAAGCCATGGTTTCTGTTTATGCTAACTAAAATTTAGATGATTTTTTCTACAATAGTCATCTAGATATATAATTTGCTTAGCATTTTTTCTCTTTCTGAAGCTACCAAACGACGTAGAAAATTAAAATTTGGCTTAATTATAAAACTTTTTGTCCAACAAATCCTAATGGAGCCATATTTTGAAATTTTTATCAGGGAGCGGATATAAGAGGATTTATGTGTCTTTTTCTAAGAATTTGTTCTCTTTCTAGAGCTTTCTAAAGCTCCCAGAAGGCATAGAGAATTAAAATTCAGCTTAATTATTATCCTATTCGTCCTACAAATCCTAACGGAGCCAGATTTTGAAATCTGTATCAGGGAGCGATACAGATTTCAAAATCTGTATCGCTCCCTAAAAAGTCTGTTTTGGTATTAAGAACTTTTGAGTTGCTATACTTATTGTTTGCTCTCCAAATCCTATAAAAAACTGTTTCTGTATTTCGGCCAGGGAGCGCATTTACGACGATTTTTTTATTTTGAAAGGTTTACGAATTTAAAACTTTAATCAATATAATTCCAATAAATTTGAACGGCTTCAAATATAATTGACTTTGATTAGGGAGAGGAAGGTGTCTAAATGTTGTTCATATCTTTTTCTTTTAATTTTCGGATTCGTTTGTGCATATTTTCATTATTATATTATTTTTCCTAACATTGTTAGGCTTTTACGCTTGTATTTAATAAATTTTAACTTAATTATAAGAATTGATTTTTTTAAAGAAATGTAGTCTTTTGATATAAATATTAACTTCTGCAAAAAATCGGTTAACCGGTTTTTTCTGAATTTCAAAAAGTGCAACCGGTTTTTTTTAAATACCAACTATTCGAACTATTTGAAAACCGGTTTCTCAAAAAAGTCGAATAATCGATCACCCTAATACATACATACAAACAAACACACATTAATTTTTATATATGTATATAGACAAGCTGTAAACCCGCTACTTCGTTAGCGGAAATTTTTTATAAAAACCATACTATATAATAAATTTAAACTAAGATTCTTAACTCCCGTGGGAACATTTTTAATAATGGTGTTATGTCGGAATTTACAACAACAAACTTTTTAAATATTTTGCCTAAAAATGTACCAAAATTACAATAAAAAATATCTCTCTAGAAACCTGAAATTCTAATCTTAGAACAAAGAAAAATAAATATCAGAATTACGAAAAAGTATATTAGAATAAAGAAAAAGTACCACAAAATCCATTTTAAGGTTTCTGGTTCACTTAGGACCTTACATCTTCAATTTTATGTTTCTAAGGATGAAAATTACAGAACATTCAATAAGTACTATTAGAAGAACGAAAAAAGATACCACGAAGTGACTTCTTATAAATTCTCATTCATTTAGGACCACATATCTTTAATTTCATGTTTCTAGATTCATAATTATAGAAAATTCAAAAAGTACCATTGGAAGAACAAAAAAGTACCACAAAGTCCTCTCCTATGGATTCTTATTCACTTAGCACCACATGTTCTTAATTTCATGTTTCCAGGTTCAGAATTATAGAAAATTCAAAAAGTACCATTAGAAAACAAAAAAGTACCACAAAGTTTCCTCTAATGAATTCTCATTCATTTAGGACCAAATATCTTTAATTTTTTGTTTCTATGTTAAATATTATAGAAAATTCAAAAAGGACCATTGGAAGAACGAAAAAGTACCACAAAGTTCTCTCTTGTGGATTCTCATTCACTTAGCACCTCATGTTCTTAATTTCATGTTTCTAGGTTAAATATTATAGAAAATTAAAAAGTACCATTAAAATAACAAAAAAGTACCACAAAGACCCCTTTTATGGATTCTTAATCATTTGGGACCATTAGAAGAACAAAAAAGTACCAAAAAGTTCCCTCTTATGGATTCTCATTAACTAAGGACCACATATCCCTAATTTCATGTTTCTAGGTTCATAATTATAAAAATTCAAAAAGTACCATTAGAAGAACGAAAAAGTATCACAAAGTTCCCCTTTTGAATTCTTTCTAACATCGGACCATGCGTATTTAATTTCATGTTTCTAGGTTAAATATTACAGAAAACCAAAAAAGTACTAATAGAAGAAGAAAAAGTACCAAAAAGTCCATCCTCTTGAATTCTTACCCACAGGACCATGTATTTTTGAGTACCACAAATTCCACTCTTGTGAATTCTTATCTACATAGGACTACATTTTCTTACTTAATTTCATGTTTCTATATTTAATGTAATTGAAAATTCATTATTAAGTTTGAATAAAATGTAATTTCCCGCCTTTACCCCATTTTTTGGTACTTTTTTACCCATAGAAGTATCAAAAATTGTATTCCAATGAGTTTCTAAATTATAATGAGATCCCATACTAAAATACGCATATGGTTATGTCAATAAACATAAAAAAATGTTTTATGAAAAATGTACCAAAAATGGATACGATTTTTACCCCTTAAACGTTCGAATTTCGAAAAAGTACCAAATTTATATTTCTCGTTTTTTGATAAGTTATGAATACGGCATAAGTTTTATTTGTATGTTGATTGGTTTCAAAGATACATATGGTGACAAAAAAGTACCAAAATACAGTTTTTACCCTAAAACGGCCGATTTTCAAAAAAGTACCAGACACCTGTCCGATTATTTTTTAAATGAATAACGAAAACTATTCAACTTTTTGTGTATTTCTATTAGTTTGGGAGTTATAGAGTTACCGATTTTATCCGTTTTTACCCCCTTTTACCCCCTAAACATTCGAATTTCCAAAAATCCCGTCTTAGTGGATCTTTACAGAGGGCAACCTACCTGCGTTCCAAATTTCGACTCTCTAGTTTCAGCCGTTTGGGCTGTGGGATGATGAATCAGTCAGTCAGTCACGTTACTCTTTTATATATATAGATTTTTTATGAAATACGATTCGTAGTATTCAAAACAAATTTTACAAATTTTTATAAGGAGCAAATACATACTATTGCTAAGGTTAGCATTATTTTAGGCTTGAATTATAAATACTTTGAGCTATTTCTAGGATTTTGTAACTCTTACGAACACATTTCAATATACATACATATATATATTACCCTATCAATTCATTTTTTTTATGGTGCAAGATTAACATGCCTATTCACAGAAAAATTGTGATTGAAAAATAGTCATAAAACACAAATTGTGACTATAGTCTTTAATTTTCTATTCACAAACAAAAATGTATTAATATTTCGTTTTAAAATTAAGACCTGATATGTAGGCAGTCATAAGAATTGTGACTATCATAAAAAAAAAAAACATTTTAATTGAAAATAAAAAAATATGAAATTATAAAAAAATGTGTTGTAAAAAAAGCAATGTATACATACATATTTTAATTAATTAAGGGCCAAAAAGCGATAAAGTATATATACAACACACTCTTACTCACATTTCCTGCAGATTTTCATCAAATTTTGCAGTATTCTTTGCAAATTATCATTCTTCCCTATAAATTTCAAATTTTTTACAAAAATTTTTATTTTTAATTTTTATTTTTAATTGACAAGAAAAGTCAATAATTTTAAATGTTAAGCATGTTTTATGACTATGTTAACAGAATATGAAGTTATGACCGAGTCACAAGTATAGTCGTAACTTTTAGTCATAATAAAATTGTGACTTTTTTAAGACTTTTTCTATGAATAGGCATGTAAGGTGAAAAGGAAGTGGGTGAGGGAGAGGACCTAATTGATATTGAGTCTTTTAAATTAAAATATAAAACCACCTACATTACTTACTGCAATTGCTTGACGAAGCTGTCCGAAATGTCTGATTCACTCCGACAACCAACGGTCTCTACTGCTTCCAATCGTTCAACCGATACTTCCTCTGTTTCCTGCTCGACACGAGAAGTAGGTCATTCTAGTTCCAAACCTTCAGAATCTCATGGCCTGCATTTACCTCCGATCGAAATCGAGATTTTTAATGGTGTCTATGCATCGTGGCCTACCTTTCGTGACATGTTCACAGCTGTTGTTGTTAATTCTAGGGCTAGCAACGTGGAAAAACTCTTTTACTTAGCACAGCGAATTAAAGGGGAGGCAAAAGAAATTGTGATGAAGTATCCACTCACACATCAGGGTTTTGAATTGGCCTGGAAGAGTCTGTGTTCATGTTCGAAAATCGATGAATTCTCGTAAATGTGCAAATAAAAATTCTTTTCAATCTACAGAATATAGCGTCAGAATCAGGCAAGGTATTAACACAGCTTCAAAGAGATATCAACTCTTGTATTTCCATACTTACATTGTATGATATTGATGTAAACAGCTGGGATCCGATTTTTGTTTTTATTTGTACTAACCGACTTCCTGAAATCACTTTAACCCTGTGGGAACAGGAACTAAAGGATAAAACATCAATTCCAAAGTGGTCCGAGCTAAATGTATTCCTAACTAATCGTTACAGAACATTAGAATCTGTTTCAAAAATTCGTAATTCAAATACATCCAAGGCAATTGATCAAAAATCCAAAACTCATCTGAATTCTCGTAAGAATCTTCATAGCTTTCAAGCTAAAATTTCGGTTCCAAGTGCCAATTGTGTCCAAAGGAAAACCACATAATACGGAAATGTCTCAGATTTTTATTCATGAATTATAACCAAAGATTAAATGAAATAAAAAAATGAGGTTTGTGTCTAAACTGTTTTTCCAAGACAAACAATGTTAGAAATAAACATAGTTGCTATAAGTGCAGTAAGAGACACAATACGTTTCTCCATAAAGAAACCACAGATTCTAGTACTCTTGAGCAGACTCCAATACAAGTTCAAATAAAGCTTCGAATCTCAATCCCAATTCAGCACCATATATTCGATCCAATAACGAAAATTTACAGTCCACTTCTGGAGTAATTCAGTCTTATTTTGCCTCACATTTAAAAGGTGTTTTATTAGGAACTGCCTTAGTGAACATCTGTCATTTAGGAATAAGATATAAGGCTCGTGCCTTGATTGACTCGGGATCAGAAGGCACATTTATTTCTGAGCGTTTGTTCCATCTACTCAAACTTCCTTTCGAGCACACAAGTGTGCAAATTTCTGGCTTAAATAACTCAGTTTCTGCTCAAGTTCAGCGTCAATGCTCCTTCATCCTTGGAAGACAATTGGACGAAAATATCCAAATCCAAGCTACAGCCCTAGTGGTCTCGCAACTTTCCTCAAATCTTCCCTCTAATACAATTCCAACAACAGTATTTTCAAAACTTCCTGACATTCAACTCGCCGATCCTAACTTCCATTGCAGTTCAAAGATTGATAAATTTAATTGGAAGTGATATTTTTCCGTCAATCATCCGTTCTGGAGTAAAGTAAAAGGTTTGTAACTCTTTACTTGCTCAGGAGACAATATTTGGCTGGATTCTTACGGGTCCTGTTTCTAATTATTCAAGTCCAAGCCCCAAAATAACTTCATACTTCTGCGAAATTTCTTTAGACAAAGAAATTTCACGATTTTGGGAGGTGGAGAATCTTCCGAAGAAGAACTTTATTTCTCCATATGATCAAGCTTGTGAAGACCTATATGTAAAAACCACAAAGAGAAGTTTAGATGGTCGATACATAGTCTCCTTACTTTTCAAGGAGAGTTTTCCAGACATTTTAAATATAGGTCATTCTAGGTCTAGTGCAATGGCACAATTTTTCCGTAATGAGGCCAGGTTAAGCCGAACCCCTGAACTGAAGCTTGAATACGATAAAGTTGTTCGTGAATACGAGGAACTAGATCATATGGTTAAAGTCCATACTACAAATTTTTCCGAGAATCCGCAGGTGTATTACATGCCACATCATGCGGTGATAAAACCTGACAGCATCACTACCAAAGTCCGGGTAGTGTTCAATGCGTCTTCTCCATCGTCTAATGGACTTAGTTTAAATTCACTACTTCATGTTGGACCTATTCTGCAAAATGATTTGACGTTGCTCATTATTAAGTGGCGATTTTTTGGATTCGTGTTTAATGCGGATATTCAAAAAATGTACCGTCAGATCCTGGTAGATCCCAAACATACTCCTTACCAGAGAATCTTATTCAGGGATAATCCAAATGTTTCATTATGCGATTATGAGCTGAAAACAGTTACATTCGGAGTCAATTGTGCGCCTTATCTGGCAATCCGTACGCTATTGCAACTTGCCGACGATGTTGAAGCAATTTATCCGAGAGCGAGCTCAATTCTTCGAAAAGCTATGTATGTCGATGATGTTTTGGCTGGAGCTCACTCCAAATGCGAGGCCATCGAGTCCAAAAACGAGCTCATTTTAGCTCTCCAGTCAACATGATTCGCCCTGAGAAAATGGACATCCAACTCCATGTACATATTAGCTGATATCCCTTCAGACCATCTGCTTCATGAGAATTTTCTAAAATTTGAAGACAATAGTTCGGCCAAGACTTTAGGTATTCATGCTCAGATGAATTTTATTTTGTAGCAAGTAAAATTCAGGAATCCGCAAAGTATACGAAGCGAGAAGTGTTATCGAAAATTGCTAAACTATTTGATCCTGCAGGATGGTTGGCACCGTGCATTATCCTGGCAAAGATTCTGATGCAAAAGATATGGATGGATGGTACTAAATGGGACAAGGATCTCTCTCCTGATACTCTTGATCAGTGGAAATCTTTTGAAGCCAATTATGCGTCTATCAACTCCATACGTATTCCTCGATGGATTCATTATGTTCCCAATGCTGAAGTCCAATTTAATGGCTTTTGCTATGCATCTGAAAAGGCATACGCAGCAGCATTATATGTCCGAATTTCCACTGGTCATTCCATATATACACATTTGGTATCATCTAAGACAAAAGTTGCCCCTATCAAAACGCTTTCTATTCCAAGACTGGAGCTTTGTGGTGCAAATCTTCTAGCTGAAATGATCGAAAGTCTAATACCTAGATTAGATGTTGAAAAGTATAGAATCTTTTGTTGGACAGATTCAACGATTGTCCTTTCCTGGCTAGCTAAACCACCATGCACATGGCTTGCTTTCGTTGCTAACCGTGTTTCAAAAATCTCACAAATAGTAAATTTTTCCCATTGGAGTCATGTAGCTTCAGAAACAAATCCTGCAGACCTTGCCAGCCGTGGTCTTCGGCCCCAAGATTTAATCAACAATAAATTATGGTGGTGTGGCCTCGACTGGCTAAAATGTGCTTCGAATGATTGGCCAACTTTCAAGTTGTGTGACATTCAAAGTAAAGATTTGGAAGTTAAACCCATCCGAGTACACTTTTCATACTTTACAGAATTCGACGATCTACTCGAACGATTTTCCTCATTTTCAAGAGCAATACACGCATTGCATATCGCATAATAGCATATATTTATAGATTTTTCTACAGAACTCACCCAAGATTTCGTTCCAATTTCTACAAGGACTCAGTTCAAATTTCTAGTTCCGAAATTGTTGAAGTTCGCGATCGACTAATATCTATTTGTCAAAAGGTAGCATACCCTAATGAGTACAAGGCTCTATCTTGCAGACTTCCTATTCCGAAGTATATCAGTATTTTAAACTTAAATCCCTTTCTAGATCCAGAGGGTATTATACGTTCATGTGGAAGACTTGAAAGGTCTCCTGGTTTATCTTATAATGAAAGACATCCGATAATTATTCCATACAATCCCCAATACTCTAGGCTTTTAGTTCAATTTATCCACGATATAAGCATACACGGTAAAAACCAATTGGTTCTGCGACTACTAAGATTGCAATACTGGATTCCAAAAGCCAAAAATTTAATAAAAACTATCATTGGCAAGTGTAAACCGTGTCTTATTTACAGGAAAAGATGCCAACAACAGATGATGGCAGCATTACCATCCGATTGTGTAGATATATCTCGGCCATTTAAACATACAGGCTTAGATTTTGCAGGACCTTTCGATGTCAAGAGCTATTCTGGAAGAGCTTGCCGAATAACGAAAGGATATGTATGTGTGTTTGTCTGTTTTTCAACAAAGGCGATCCATTTAGAGGCTACCTCCGATATCTCTACTTCCGCGTTCCTTGCTGCATTTAGCCGTTTTGTATCTCGGCGAGGATGCCCATTAAATTTGTATTCAGATAATGGAACGACATTTGTAGGTGCATCCAAAACATTAGCAAAAGAGTTCATGCAAACTACACAGCAACGTATTATTTCCTGCTATGCCCACCAAAATATTACATGGCATTTTATTCCAGCTGGTGCTCCCCATATGGGTGGGCTCTGGGAGGCTGGAGTAAAAAGTTTCAAAACACATTTCCGAAAAACTACAGGATGTTATAAATATACTCATGAGAAGTTATCCACATTGCTATCTAAAATTGAGGCCTGCTTGAACTCCAGACCAATTTCACCACTATCCACATGTCCTACTGATCTTTGCGCCTTAACTCCAGGTCATTTTCTAATTGGTTGTCCAATTCTAATACCTATCGATCCTAAAATAAACGACTCCTCTATATCCATAGTTAATCGCTGGCAAAGGTTAAAACTAATTCATCAAAATTTCTGTCAACGATGGAAAAATGAATATTTAAAAGAACTTCATAAGCGAACAAAACGGAAAAGCCCTAAGGAGAATATAAAAGAAGGCGCTTTCGTTGTTATTAAAGACGAAAATCTTCCACCAAATTCATGGCGACTTGGCAGGGTTAAAAGGGTTTATACAGGCATAGATAATCGTGTGCGCGTTGCCGATGTGTTAACTCAAAGAGGAGTTATAACGCGTCCCATAGTCAAACTTGTAATTTTGCTAGCACAATCTTAATTTTCGTTTCTCCTTTTGACAATTTATCCCATTTGATTTTTTTCCTTGTCTTTTCCAGACTACCATGCCCAAAATCTCCAGTTCTTCTAAATCAAAGGAGTCCTCCTTAGGCTTTTGTAAAAAATACAATGCGTTTCCATGTCGCATCTGCAAACGTCCACATCCATTGCGAACTTGCAAGAAATTTCTTGCAATAAATATTAACGACCGTATAAAAGCAGTTCGCGATAACAAATACTGCTCAAACTGTTTAGCGCATGATCATTCGCAAGGTACATGCTTCTCCAAGCATGGATGCAAGCATTGTCACAAACTCCATCATACACTACTTTATATGAATCCCCGTTTAGTAAACGATTTGTTGACTAATCGTTCTAGGTCACGATCTCCATCTCCGCAAGGACCTACTACGTTAAAGAAATGAAATTCCACCGAATTTAAATCCGATAAAGAAATCCCAACTCCGTCTACTTCGAAATCGTCCCTGACCGCAATACTACGTCAAAATACTCTCATTCTTTTGCCAACTGTTCTTGTGAAAATATCGTCGACAACATCACATGCCAGGTGTCTACTCGACTCCGGATCACCCGTTAGTCGCGTATCCAAGAAATTGGTTGAAAATTTAGATTTAACCACGTGCACTTTGCATGATGAGGCCATCTGTCCAATAATTTTAAAGTCCAGATTTGATTCTTCATCAAAGATTGAGGGTACATTTCGAGTAGACAATCGCATATCTCTACGAACTCCATCGGAATCCTTGCCAGAATCCTATAAGAAAAACTTCCGTGACGTTTTTCTTGCGGATTCTAAATTTTATGAATCAGCTTCTATTGACATTATAATCGGAGTGGATATTTATCAAAAAATTATACGTGAAGGAGTTTTTTCTAGACCTGGGTTTCCCACCGCTCAAAGCACTATTTTCGGTTGGTCTATTTATGGTCCCTGTAGTTTATAAAAACTAATAATAATAAAATGAAATGCACTTAAAAAGGCAACGCAAAATACGAAACGTTCTTATCTATATTTAAAAAAAAAAGTGAAATAAGAAAATGAATTATTATTTGTAATTTATTTATTGAAGTTTATTAATATAATGATAATGAATTATTAATTGTTTGAAATAATTATATTAACTATAAGATACTCTTTTTTTCTCAAAGCAGTATTCGTGACATGGACAATATGACATTGTTTTTCTAATTTATTGCATATATCCTGCAAGGTCGGCGGCGATGTTAATGCCAAAATCCTTAACAACTTTTTGTAACAAATCCCGTGACTCAGTTCATGGTTTCCCTTTTTCATTTATTTGTTTTACTCCTATACTAAAACTGCATGATATACCGATATCTATAAAAATAGCTAAATTTTCGGCTAAAAGTCAGTAATGCATTGACAAAGTTTTCTAAAATAAAGAATTCCACGCTGTAAAACAAATTCGGATTTTTCAAATATTTAGGAAGTGTTTCATTATTTATATACATCGAACTGAATGCACGGCAATATTGTATTTGCTTAATTATAATAAATCGACGCTCTTTATGGAATTTTTAATTTTTAAAAATGGTAAACTTGCACATTTTTAGTAGTTTTTAATTCTCGGGATTCCCGACAAAAAATCCCGGGAATCGGGAAGTGAAAAATTGCCAGAATTCCTGGGTAATTCGTCCCGGGAATTCTCGGGATAAAAACCCTATTCAAAGCTTTTGGGGGAATTTTCCGAACATTATATTTCCTACATTAATAATATATGTACTTTTTTTCTTTGTATTCTTGTGTTAAATGAATACAGAGTGTATGTCGTCATTTACCTAGCAAAAACTTAGCTTCTATTTTTAAAAGCAACAGCTTCCTGTATGAATTACAATGTAGCCTTATTCGCCACTCGCAGCATTACCTAATAGTTTGATTTGATTTTTACGTGGCTCAGTTGTCTAGAGCGTCTAACTATAAAAACGTGTACTTAAATTCAAAGAGAGTTCAACTCCCACTAGAGGCAAATATTTATTTATTTTATATAAATTGAAATTTATATTTTATATGAAGGGAAATAAATAACCCTATATGAAAACTACTTTTTAACACATAAAAATATAAGTCAATTGTGGTGTAGCGAGTAGGACGGCAGACTAACAAACACAAACAGTATTCTGATGCGTGGGTTCAAATCTCAACCGAGCCAAATGTTTTTTCTTGTGCGTAAAAAAATCAGCATCCAAAACAACTTTTTTGGAACCCAAATAAAAACTTGGACATCTCGAACAAAATTCATCAGTTATAGCACTAAAATTGGAAGCTGTTTTTCATACTGATTTCGCTTACAAATCACGTTATTTAGTAGGCGAAGTTTTTGCTGGGTAACATCTTTATCAATTTATTGCAGTAAAGTCAAACGTAGATCTTAAAATTTTCCGATATTTAATAGCTCCCTTAGTTTTGACTCTTTAAAATAATAATGCTGCTAATTTTGAGAAATCAAGGGAAAGATATTCTGATTAAGAACTGAAGAAGTTCTTAACATTTTATTACAATTACGCTTTAAAAAATACAATTTTATATTCAATTTTGTATCTAACACACACAAAAATAATAATTTTTTCTTGAGCACTTTGTTGTGTGTTTTGCTTTTGCTTAACCATGCGACATGGTCTTGCTTTGTTGAAAGCTAAAACACAACTAAATGATTTTTTGTTTTATATTCGTATCAGTGTTGCCGATTTCTGTGTAATTATCCAAAAATGTGACAATTTTAAATTATTTGAATAATTTTTAGATAATGAAATTTCTGTGTAATTTTTGTGTAATCTCAATGGAACTTCATTTCACAAATTAGTAAATTAAGAGTTCACAAAAATCTTCTAATGCAAATTTTTTTAACAAAATTCTTAAAAATTGGAGATTTTAACACTTTTGTGCGAATGAAAAAGTGAATTTCAAAAAAAAAAAAAGCTCGAAAGCACGATTGCAAGATTTTAACAGCAGCAAAAATAAAAATTATTATTTCCAGCCAGTAGAGCCAGCAGGATAGAACTCGGAGGGGGCATCTAGGGGGACGAAATAAATATCAAATATTTATCTTATATAAGGTTTGTTTGTTTGGCAAAATCAGTTAGTAAGCAAAAAAGTTAAGGACCAAATACTAGAAACACAGGGTGTTCGCTGTTGCTTCATTTCATACTTTTCTGCTGATATCTCATAAACAAAAGCATGTAAAGGTATTTCGAGGATCAATATAAACTCCGAAACAATAAATGAGCATTATCCGCCTATTTTACCGCCTACCTCCCATACAAGGTGAAACATCAAATAGTTCATGGACTAATCCGCCCACTTTACCGCCCATATAGGGTAAACTTTTAAAAAGTTGCTGTGCAGAACTAAAACCAACAAAATTAGGGTAAACCTAAGAATAGTTGTATTTTTTACAATATTTGGTCTACAACAAAACTAATTTTATGAAATTATATACATATTTAAAGATTAACAAAAATATAAATATTTAAAGAACTTTAACTTTGTCTATTAACAAAAACTGGAATAAAACACACAACAATATCAACATATTCATATTTAGCTTCAATTTGTTCTATATTTTACATTTTCCACAGATCTTGCGTCTGAGTATTAGACCACATGGTTAAAAAATTTTAAGCAATGACGTTTAATTCAATCCTTCAAAAGTTTTAAAATATATTTCGCATTTTTCCATGCAAAAACGTTCAATTAAAGAAAAAATTTCTCTATGCATAACGACATTTCTGTTCCTTTTAATAACCTATTAACTATAAATATCAAAATTTCATTCGATTTTTAAGAAAAGGACATAGTTTTTTCGCTAGAATTCAAGTACAGTCATTATTACATATTTTCTCTACCAAAAAACATTTTTTGGAACTGTGCGGTTTAAGATGTACACCTTGACATTATACATTATATCATGGTGGATACATATAAATATTGTTCTAAATTAAATAAAGTACTTTACTTTTTTAATATGATTAATTTTATTAATTTCAGGAAGAAAGCAACGAATTTTTATGATACTATAAATTGTTTCTTGTATAAAAACAGAAATAAACAAGCGCGAATGTTATATTCGGACCGGCCGAATCTATATACCCACCATCAACTTTTTCAAATTTTACGTTATATGGGAGGGGGCGGTAAAGTGGGCAGACCACGCCCATTTTTTTGTTTCCGAGTTTACATTGGTCCTTGAGCTATTTGAACACAATTTCACCTTATATGGGAGGTGGGCGGTAAAGTGGGCGGACCACGCCCATTTTTGGTTTCCGAGTTTATATCGACCCCCGAACTATACGTTCAAAATTTCGTTGTCGTGCATGCTTTTATTGAGGAAATATCAGCAAAAATGTATGAGACGGACACCCTTTGTTTCTAGTTTTTAGCCCATAACTTTTTTGTTTATCAACCGATTTTACCCATTTAGAATACCAAACAAACCTTATATAAGATAAATATTCGTGCCAAATTTCCTGCTACGTTGCCCCTATCCTGCTTTTAACAGACAGACGGACGGACGGACATAGCTAGATTTTTTTTTTTTTTTATTAATTGTTTTTTATTGAAATTAAATATTCGTTACAAAAAATTAAGTGCCTCAGCGTCCATTGGACATTATTGATGCCAGTTGGCAAAAATGATACATATTAAAAATATTTAGTATTCAATAATGAAAAAGCATTTCTATGTTCTCTAATAAATATTTCTTTATTTCTTTTTTGAAAATCGATATTCTTTCAATATTTTGCATGTTCTGGAATATTATTATATTCCAAACTACCCAAGTGTTCAACCATTTGCTTGGTAGTCTCCAAACGGCATCTCGCAACTCTTAAGTTCAACGCATTTCTTGTATTAAATGTAGTTTGATTTCTTCTAAATGATATAGTGTGAAAACCTATATTATTAAAAGTTTTTAAAACATACAATAGAAGTTGCATTTTGTGCAAACCATAAACAGGGAGTATTGTAGTCGATACATCTTTATATAGAGATAATGTTGAAAAAGTTAACGGTAGATTAAAAATAGTTTTAAGTGCTTTATTTTGTGCTCTCTGTAGTGATTTTAATTCATTAGTTCTGTTAAAACCATAAACAATAGCCAAGTAGTTTAAATGACTTTGAATTATCGCTTGGTAAATAAGAAGTTTCGTTTTTATGTTGAACTTATTCTTAAATTTGTAAATTAAACCAATACCATTCACGACCTCAGATTTTAAATGTCTAATGTGCATGTTCCACGATAAATTACTTTGCAAATATATTCCCAGATATTTTGTCGAAATTGATTCACGTACTTCTTTTCCATCAACAAAGATGCTAAAATTTTGATTGTGAACAAGATATGGTCTAAATCTTATCATTTTGATTTTATCAGCATTTAAACACAATCTATTTGTTCTAGAAAACTCTGTAATAATTGCTGCATCATATTCCATTTGCGTTTTTATAGATGTTTCGTATTTATATGGATAGAAAACACTAATGTCATCAGCAAATATAAATAATTTTCCAAAAATTGTAAATTCTTTATATCATTAAGAAAAACTTTAAAAAGTAACGGACCCAATACACTTCCCTGCGGGACTCCATAATCAACAGCACCCATGCAACTCTTATGACTATCAGCTTCAACATATTGTTTCCTATTTGTTAAGTAAATTCTTAACAACGCTAGTGCACTTATATTTACGCCATAATAAGAAAGTTTTTCGATAATTATATTATCATCTATCAGATCAAAAGCTTTCGTAAAGTCGTAAAAAACACCTGCTACGCCGCTAAATCCATTATCCAATCCTTGACATATATTGTTCACTAAATTAACAACAGCTTCTTCAGTACCGCATCCTTTTCTGAAACCATACTGACATTCATATAACAAATTATTTTCATCTAAATAAGATGATAATTGCTGGTAAAGAATTTTTTCAAATACTTTATCAATTATAGGAAGTAAAGCTATTGGTCTAAACTGTTTTATTTGCATAGCGTTATTTTTTTTAGGTATCGGAATAATTTTTGCTATTTTTAAATCTTCAGGATATATAGAAAAATCGACAACGTTATTGAAAATATTTGTAAGATAAGGAGATATAATATCTTTGCACATAAACTTATATTTACGCCATAATAAGAAAGTTTTTCGATAATTATATTATCATCTATCAGATCAAAAGCTTTCGTAAAGTCGTAAAAAACACCTGCTACGCCGCTAAATCCATTATCCAATCCTTGACATATATTGTTCACTAAATTAACAACAGCTTCTTCAGTACCGCATCCTTTTCTGAAACCATACTGACATTCATATAACAAATTATTTTCATCTAAATAAGATGATAATTGCTGGTAAAGAATTTTTTCAAATACCTTATCAATTATAGGAAGTAAAGCTATTGGTCTAAACTGTTTTATTTGCATAGCGTTATTTTTTTAGGTATCGGAATAATTTTTGCTATTTTTAAATCTTCAGGATATATAGAAAAATCGACAACGTTATTGAAAATATTTGTAAGATAAGGAGATATAATATCTTTGCACATAAACAACATTCTTGGTGAAACTCCATCATAACCACAACTTTTATTTAAATCAAGTTTCGAAATAATGTTATCCATTTCAAAAATAGTTGTATGACAAAAATTAAAATAACTTTGACATCGGTTTAGTGTTCTTAAATTATTACATGTGTCTCCAGGTAAACATTCAATTTGTAGCCTCTAGGTCCTTGGATTTTGAAGAAAATATTCGTTGAACATGTTACTTTTTTGGTTGGCTGCAACAATGTGTCCATTAGCATCACAAATTTTTATTTCTCCCTTTGTTTGTCTACCAAGATGTTCATTTAAAAATTTCCAAAATTTTTTGGAGTCTTGTTGAATTTGATTTAAATTGTTATAATAATAGTTATTCATATTTTCTTTACAAGCCTTCCTAATTACACGACTTATTCGCTTCAATCTGTCATTAACATCACTTTTTCCTTGTCTTCGAATTTTAAGTAGTTTTTTCTTGTAATTTATAAGTTCCATTAAATTTTTATTCATCCAAGGTGTTAGTTAATTTTTTACTAATTTGCGTTCACATTTTTTGGTAGTACTATTTTTAGCTGCAAGTGCAATATACTGTGTTAATTGGGACATTTCTTCTGAAGGATTTACGGATTCTTGGTACAAAAGCAAAGTGTTGTTTAGAATTACTCTAGCTTTTTCATAATCACAAATTCGTTTCACACTTTTAACATAATCAGAGTTTTTAATATTAGTTTTAAGTTTACACGAAATTATATTGTGATCAGTCAAACTGCAACCAATAGTATCTATAAATTTTTTTTCTAAAATGTTACTATATACATTATCAATACATGTTTCAGATCCCGGGCGTGTTATTAATTCATGACAATTTTTATAATTAAAACTTGACAGTATATTTATTAAATCTGAAGATAATGGGCTTCGTAAAAAATCAATATTAGAATCGCAAACTACAATGCTGGGATGTCGACCACAAAAAACAAGTAAATTTTCCAAAAATTGCAAAAAAGTGTTAAAACAGCATTTTTGAGATTTATAAAACGTAGTTAGTTTTAATGGTTTACCATTAATTTTAAGGCTATCCAACGAAATCGTTATTGTTTCAATAAAATCTTTGCTTTCACATCGATCTATTTTTTATTGTAAACTTTTGCTTATATAAATTGATGTTCCTCCACATCCATCTGTCCTGCAACAGTGAACTACGTTATATCCAGTAATGTTGTATATTTGAGCTATATTCGAAGAAAACCAAGTCTCTTGAACAGCAATAACGTTAGGTAGTTTTTCAAATTTCGAAATCATAAACTTAAATTTGTTAAATTTGTCTATAGATGAAATGCTTCGAATGTTTACAGATATAATATTAAATAGTGAAAACTCAAATGTTTTATAATAATCATTAAAAGTATTTAAATTTACAAAGTGTTTATTATTCATAGTAAAAAAATAGTTGTTAATAATATTTATTATCAAAAAATAAATAAATAAAAATTATTACTGAACAGGTGACATAAATGCAGAACGATTGCCACCATCATCATCATCATCAGTATCTTCTCTTGCACCAAGGTTTTGGTTAGATCTACGTTTATTTGTACGTGTTGTGGCCTCCAACAACAAATCATCAACATCCTCTTCATTCCTTATTAATTTTGGCTTAGATATCGCGCTTCTTCTTACTTACCTTCCCATTTCGAGTGAAAATTGAGACATATCCCAAATTTTTTAAAGATTTAGCATATTTGAAAATATTAAGAGTTTCTTTACTCAAAATATCATTAACAAAAATATATAAGCATCGTCACATCATCTTCATTTAAATTAATTCCGACATCTTTTGTAATGTCAAGCAATGTATTTACAGCAGTAGCGTTTACCTTAACTTCAACACCATTAATTATACAATTCTTCTTTACTCGCTCATAATTCAATAATTTAACAGACTCTTTTAATTCTTAATTTTAGATTATAACAAGCGATTTTAATTTTGAACTGCATCAATATTATTTTTATTTTCTGCCACCCCTTGTAAAATATCGTCATATTACTTTGACATAAACGTAATTGCATCTCTCATTTCAGACAGCTGATCAAGCTTACTTAATTGTTTTTTTATTTCATACAATTCTTCTTTTAGATTATTGTTATCTCTTTCATTACATTGATTACAAAAATAATCTTCGCTTTCGTTATTTACCCAATATGCAAATTGTTGTTTATTAAGGCTTGTACATGAAACATGAAAGATTTTGGCGCACTTGTCACATTCAATACTTTCTTGATTTTCTATTCTACATTGGCCACAAGTAATAATAACTTTTTTAACACTGCGGCGTTTTTTTCCAGACATACTTCAATGTTTTATTATTCGTTGCACTGTATTTTATAACTTTAACAACAACTTTTGTTTATAAACAAAGATTAAACAGTTTTTTTTGCAAAAAATTAATTAATTTATTCACAGATGTTAAAATTTGATGTTTATAAAAAGTACATTTATTAAATAAGCATTTCATTGAGCAGTTCTATATTGCTTAGCCTGTAACTTTCAATGGACTGTGAGTATAGTATATATTAAAACTTAGGGACTTTATAACTTATCTATGTAGACAAATCCATTTTTATAACGTTTTACCTATTTATTTTTAATAATACCTGAACGAAGTTTTTAGCGAAACTCCTTTTACATGTTCTGAAAAGTCATAATTCTTTAAGTTATGCTTCCAAAATAAATTTGTTTACCTTAATTACGCAATATTCTATAATTTTTATTATAAAACAAAGTTACTTTCCACTTTTCTTATTCCAAATAAACTGAAAATTTATTGAATCGGCCTATATTGTCACAAATTATAATTCTTATTAAAAAAAACTATAAGTAATAGAAAGAAAAGTAACAAAAATATGTGTAAATAATTCTTTAAATTTTGGATAATTTTAAGGCTTTGGTTGTGTAATATAAACAACACTGATTCATACTCAATTCTTTAGCTTCGTTAACATTCGTGTTGTGTATGTGAAAATGCCGAAAACACTCGGCATTTTGTATGGGGCCTTCGCTTGATATATACCTCTATCAAATAATTATATGTGCAATATTAGTTTTCTGGTTTTAATATATTCCAAGGGTGATACAAGTTTGTTTGATTTATATATTTATTTTTTTATATACCCACCATCAAAAAGATGGGGGAGAGGGGGGTATATTGATTTTGTCATTCCGTATGTAACATGTCGAAGGAATCATCTAAGACCCCACAAAGTATATATTTTCTGGGTCCTAGTTAGATTCTGAGTTGATCTAGCTATGTCCGTCCGTCTGTCTGTTGAAAGCAGGATAGAGCTCGAACGGGGCAACATAGGGAGACGAAATTTGACACAAATATTTATCTTATATAAGGTTTGTTTGGTATTGAAAATGGGAAAAATCGGTTAATAAACAAAGTTATGAGCTAAAAACTAGAAACACAGGGTGTCCGTTAAATACTTTTCTGCTGATATTTCTTCAATAAAAGCACGTACGACAACGAAATTTTGTACTTATAGATCGGGGGTCGATATAAACTCGGAAACCAAAAATGGGCGTTTTCCGCCCACTTTACCGCCCACCTCCCATATAAGGTGAAAATCAACGAAATTGTGTTCAAATAGTTCAAGGACCAATGTAAAGTCGGAAACAAAAAATGGGCGTGGTCCGCCCACTTTACCGCCCCCTTCCATATAACGTAAAATTTGAAAAAGTTGATGGTGGGTATATAGATTCGGCCGGGCCGAATATATTCACTCTTGTTTTTTTTTTTTTCATTTTTATCTACTGTCCCTTTTTGCAAAATTTTACGTTCCTCTTGGCATTGTATTCGAAGTACCATTATAATAAATAAATCATTGGCTACATTTTAATAGAAAGTAATTATATGTGCAAATTGATATTTTTACTCAACAGACTGACATAAAGTCCACAGTTCGATCCGTTTAACCAATTAAAGTTAAAATTAAATATATTTAGGAATATGTAAGACGCTTGGAAATAAAAAAAAAATTGTTTTTTAGTTAAATTTAAGGCGAAAACACGTCACCAGGTCGTAAACTGTCAGTTGAAGTGCTGAAATCGTTACAGTAAGACCACTATATGATCAAAATTTTGAAAAATGGTGTATATAGAAAATGTTTATCATAATACTGTTGCAAATTTTCAAAAAATCTGAGAAATTGCTATGATTCTAGGAGCGGAAACCCATAATCAATTGCTGATTAGCGTGATAAAAGGTAATTTTTTACGAAAAACAACATGTTTTAGAGAAAAATAAAGGCGAAATAAACGTTTTTTAATAACTGGTGATGTGTAACAAATAATTAATTAGATTTTAGATCAGGGACACGCAAAATGGTGCACACGTGCAAATAATCTCTTAATTTTGTCACATCTATATATGCTCTTACATATGGAGAAGAGAATAATTATTTATTCATATTATATATTTTAAATACATTTTTAAGCAAATTATTTGAATATTTAATTATAGTTTTTATTACTGATATTATGAAATTATAAGCTTAAAAATTGTTTCATTGCACAATATAAAAGCAGGAGAGTTATACAGACCACACATAAATATAGAATGTGAAATTTAAGAACGCTGTTTTAGATTCACGTTATGACTCTAGGGTGGCAAAACATACAGTAGCGAGCATTAAAAATGCAACGCTATGTGATATGATCTTTGTACGCATATATTTTGCTTATAGCAAGTCCTAATGTAACAGTACTAATGTGATTTTATTATTTGTGGTAATAGATACCTGTTGCATATAATTTTGTTGAATATTTTTGTGTGTAACGAAAATTATTGAACGTTTAGTAAAAGCAGTTGAAAATGTGAGCGAGCAAAAAAAATGCAACTCTAAACAAATAAACATGATTTTTAAATTTTTTATAAAAATTTTGATTGGAAATGGTTGGAAACTATAGTGTTGTTAAAAAATTGAAAAAAGATTCGGCTGTGCCGAATCTTTGATACCCTTCACCATATTACCATCTTACCATCTTATCGACATCATATTACCATATTACCGACAATTAATAAAATTTTCGCCTTAACGTATGCTTGCATATTTTCTAAATCTAAATTTTTTTCAAACTACGAAAATTTGAATATGAAAAAAAAACAATCATAACAGGCTTTGCTTTTAAAAAAGAAACAACAACAATTCCATATATATTTATTTTTGTATGTACAAACTGACTGAATACACAAAGAACAACAACAACACTGTTATTCATTATATTACTGCTGTTGCTAACTAAACTACTTGTCTATACAAAAAACAAAAAACGTCACTAATAGTCATTACAATGCTTAATATACATGTTTGTGTATGTATTTATGTATATTCTTAACAGATATGTTTTAGTTTTTAAAAATAAACAACTACAATTCCATATCTATTTATTTTTGTACAGACTGCATATACAAAGAACAACAACACTGTTATTCATCATATTACTGCTGTTTCTAACTAAACTACTTGTCTATACAAAAAACAAAAAACGTCACTAATAGTCATTACAATGCTTAATATACATGTTTGTGTATGTATTTATGTATATTCTTAACAGATATGTTTTAGTTTTTAAAAATAAACAACTACAATTCCATATCTATTTATTTTTGTACAGACTGCATATACAAAGAACAACAACAACAACACTGTTATTCATCATATTACTGCTGTTTCTAACTAAACTACTTGTCTATACAAAAAACAAAAAACGTCACTAATAGTCATTACAATGCTTAATATACATGTTTGTTGGTGTATTTATATTCTTAACAGATTTGTTTTTGGGCCATAACTCTGTTGATTATGAACGAATTTGGTTTATTAAAAAAACCGAAATTTTATAAAAATATTTATGACTGATCTATATAAAAATAAAAATCTATAGCTTGAACAAGGGCTTCAAAAAAAAAAAATTCGTTTTCCCCGATATCTCAATTATTACTGAACCGATTTATTTAATTTTTTCAGAACAAAAATTCAGAAAATAATTTTCGAGCCCCCTTTAAAAATTCGAAGTCCCTGGTATATGCAGAGGTTTCAGAAACTAAAAAACCGGTTCTAAAAACCGGTTTTTAAAGCATATCTCCACCATTTATAAACCGATCTTCCTGATTCAAAAAACTGAAATTTTATAAAAATATTTGTGACCGATCTGTATAAAAATAAAAATCTATAGCTTAAACCAAGGCTTCAAAAAATAAAAAATGCGTTTTGTCCGATATCTCAGTTATTACTGAACCGATTTATTTCATTTTTTCAGAACAAAAATTCAGAAAAAAATGTCCGAGAATTCTTTGTAAAAACGAAGTCCGTAGTGTATACAGAGGCTTCAGAAACTGGAAAACCGGTTCAAAAAACCGGTTTTTTGAACATATCTCCGCATTGTATGAACCTATCTTGCTGAATTCCAATAGCAAAATTCTCGAAAGCATTTCCGATCGTTTGACATACATATTATATATGTCAGTTATCGGTGGGCTTCATAAACGCCATTTCAACCGACACACGGACGGACGGACGGACGGACGGACGGACGGACGGACGGACGGACATGGTCCAATCGTCATCGCTTCTTACAAGGATTCCGAAAATATAAACTTTTTTGCTCTCCGACGAAAATTGTGGAAATTACAAACGGAATGACAAACTTATATATACCCTTTACACCTGTGGTGAAGGGTATAAAAACATGATTTTCTATCGTTGCATATTGTCTAAGATACATGAAATCTTTTTTCATTAGAGATTGATATTTTTGGAATTATTATTTGTTTTGTTAGTTGTTTTAAAACCAACAAACATTTTCTATAAATAAGCGATCAAATATTTATGATAATTTAGCTTAACTTCATAATTTATAATTGAGTATGACCTTTCGACCGAAATAACGCAACCACTTTCGATCGTTATTGTGATGGAATCAACAGCTTAAAATATTTTTTTCGCAATGATATGACATTATCGAATGCCCGGTATCGCTATAATATTCAAATATTCCTTGATTTTGGTCCTGGAACAAATTCTAACACAAGGAAAAACAGTTAAGAAATATACCTATTTTGAACTCTTCATATGCTGAAAAATTAAAAGTACATCCTTCGTGATGATTGGACTATTGGACTTGTTTACTATTGGAAATTAATATTTAAGTAAGTATGTCTACCTAAATCGTCTAAAATTTAAATATATGGGTTTAGAGTCAAATTAATTCAAGTTATCGTAATAGGCTCTTATTTCCATTATACAGTACTCGTAAAAATAATAAAGGACCTGCCTCTTAAAGTAAAGGTGGTAGATTTATATAAGTAAATAATATGTGTTATGTTAGAAGGATATCCAGTTTCCATATTTACATCATTAAATCAACGATTTCTGGCAATATTAGCTTTGAATGGCCAAATATGGTCATTCAGATAATATAAAATATCTACTGTTAAATGACTTGTATCAATTGTTACAGGCATGATCGTTTCAATATAGTTTCTTTAAGATAATTTTTAAGAATCTTCATATAAGAACTACATATTAATATTATTTCACTGCCATTATCAGAATGTTATTCAAAAATATTTGAAAATTCTTAAAGAGTATGGAGAAAATAGTGTTTTTTTAAAATTATTAATATCCTTTGTAGTTAAAATTACCTTAAATTTATATGTATTGGTAGTATTAACACTAATTATAATACTACCAAATCATAGTTTTCAGCATTTTTCAATAATTATTTTTATCAAAATTTAAAAAAATCCGGTGATTTTTTAGGAGTTGATTTTTTTTTTAACCCGATCCCGTTAAGATAAATTAATAAAATTTGGTATAATTTGGTAAAATCGAAAGATTTGTGATGCTAGCTATTTTAGTTTCCGAAATATCAGGTGTTGCGAAAACGCATCAATGGTCAATTAGGGGTATGTTGTTTCGCTTATATTAGAATTATACGTTTAAACAAATTGTATGGCAAAATGAGTTTTATTTGTCAATTAAATTTAGATTTGTAATTATTTTACAAATTGTATGTTAAATATGTTAAGTGTGAACAAAAAAAATTGGAGGTGGACCATTCCAATTGAAATTTACGGCAACTAAATAATGACGTAAAAACGTTAAATAACTTACGGTGTAAGACTAAATAATTTCATATAATGTATAAAATAGATTATATATTTAAAAAAATATGTTACACGTTAAAGCATTTGGAATATAATGTACATTGCATTCGATTATCAGTTTGCGCATCATCTCGATTAGGATTTCAATACGGTGGTCAGGAAAGCATTTTGGTCCTTCGTACAGGCTGCCTAACCACGTTGTGCTTCAAACACAAATGTTACGAAATCTCTGTTATTCTTGCAGAATATTCCCGAATTTGTAAAATCGTAAATCCTGGTAATGTACCAAATGCAGTGGCTCATAATATGATGCATTCCAATTGAAATAGGATTTGAAAATTTTGGGTAATGTACCAATTTTCAAATGGCTAAGAAAAAAATTTGTTTGCTTTCATTTATCCGTGCACATATATTCACGGATTTTTCTTTTATTATACCTGAATATCCTTTTAGATTTTATTTTGTTTATATTTCGATATTCACTTAATCTCATTTAATTGAAAACCCAAAATGAACTAGCACTTTGAGTAGAGAGCATAGCCTTTTATAGAAAAAGGCTGTTTCGAAAATTATGAAATTTTACCTATTGACATTGCTTTTAAAAATTTTTTAATATATTGAATAAAAAATATTGTGTAATAATAAAAATTACAAATTTTATGTTCTTCTCTAGCAAATTTTATGACCTTTAAAAAAATATATTATCCCTTTTGTAAGACAATTGAAAAAATTTAGCACTAAATTACATAATTTTATTGGTTTCATTCATCAGTTTTCGACATTTTTCAGGTAAATACTTGAATTTTTGTAATCATATTCAATATAATAGCATCCTTCACAAAATACAATTCATATTCATGTAGCGTCGATCATTTGGAAATTCTTTTTGTTACATTTGTTCTCAATGATTCTAAAAAATATAACCACTTGTAATGTGCTGACAATTGCTTATTATACCCTTCACCACAGGTGTAAAGGGTATATATAAGTTTGTCATTCCGTTTGTAATTCCCACAATTTTCGTCGGAGAGCAAAAAAGTTTACATTTTCGGGATCCTTGTAAGAAATGATGACGATAGGACCATGTCCGTCCGTCCGTGTGTCGGTTGAAATGGCGTTTATGAAGCCCACCGATAACTGACATATATAATATATATATCAAACGATCGGAAATGCTTTCGAGAATATATTTTCATACAATGCGGAGATATGTTAAAAAAACCGGTTTTTAGAACCGGTTTTCCAGTTTCTGAAGCCTCTGTATACACTAGGAACTTCGTTTTTACAAAGAAGTCTCGGACATTTTTTTCTGAATTTTTGTTCTGAAAAAATGAAATAAATCGGTTCAATAATAACTGAGATATCGGACAAACGCATTTTTTATTTTTTAAAGCCCTGGTTTAAGCTATAGATTTTTATACAGATCGGTCACAAATATTTTTATAAAATTTCGATTTTTTGAATCAGCAGGATCGGTTTATAAATAGCGGAGATATGCTTTAAAACCCGGTTTTTGAAACCGGTTTTTCAGTTTCTGAAGCCTCTGCATACCAGGGACTTCGAATTTTTAAAGGGGGCTCGGAAATTATTTTCTGAATTTTTGTTCTGAAAAAATGAAATAAATCGGTTCAGTAATAACTGAGATATCGGGGAAAACGAATTTTTTATTTTTGAAGCCCTTGTTCAAGCTACAGATTTTTATTTTTTTATAGATCAGTCATAAATGTTTTTATAAAATTTCGTTTTTTTTAATAAACCAAATTCGTTTCTAATCAACAGAGTTATGGCCCAAAAACAAATCTGTTAAGAATATAAATACACACAAACATGTATATTAAGCATTGTAATGACTATTAGTGACGTTTTTTGTTTTTTGTATAGACAAGTAGTTTAGTTAGAAACAGCAGTAATATAATGAATAACAGTGTTGTTGTTGTTCTTTGTATATGCAGTCTGTACAAAAATAAATAGATATGGAATTGTTGTTGTTTATTTTTAAAAACTAAAACATATCTGTTAAGAATATACATAAATACATACACAAACTTGTATATTAAGCATTGTAATGACTATTAGTGACGTTTTTTGCTTGTAAGACAAGTAGTTTAGTTAGCAACAGAAGTAATATAATGAATAACAGTGTTGTTGTTGTTCTTTGTATATGCAGCCAGTTTGTATATACACACATAAAAAAAATAAATAAATATGGAATTGTTGTTGTTTATTTTTTAAAAGCAAAGCCTGCTATGATTGTATTTTTTTTATATATTCAAATTTTCGTAGTTTGAAAAAAATTTAGATTTATATATGTGAAAATATGAAAGCATACGTTAAGGCGAAAATTTTATTATTTGTCGGTAATATGGTAATATGATGTCGATAAGATAGTAAGATGGTAATATGGTAATATGGTGATGGGTATCAAAGATTCGGCACTGCCGAATCTTTTTTCAATTTCATTTTTCACTACATAAGTCATAAATAATGTAGAATACAACTTTTATAAGGCTAGAGTAAAAAAATTCTATTGCACATGAAGTCTTAATTCAAAAAATTCTATATTCGTTCATCTATAATGGTTTTCTTAATTATTTTGCATAATTTTAACATAATTATTACCTTAAAAATTTCCATATTTTCAGTGCGCCACCTTGCGTTATGTAGTTAAATCACACTACCATTAATTGACCATTGATGCGTTTTCGCAACACCAATTTTTGGGAGCTTGGTGTTTCTATCTCCCTAAATTATTTGTCAACAAGTGAATAGTATATATTTTTTGATATCTTGGCTATCGTTTGTAAGGTTATTCAAGATATTTTGTAAAATTTTTCGAATGAATTTTTAAATTTTAAAAAAGGTCTATTTTATACACCTATTTTTGATCCGCTCTACCGGGGGTAAAAATTCCTCGGAATTAATTTTTTCCCTCAATTTATTTAGTTAACATTCCAAGCTAAATGTACATATACAAAACATCATTAATTTTAAACTAAATTAGTTACGGTATAGGTAACGTGACCAGACATCCCGCTTTGTAGACTTCGATCCCGCCTAAAATATTTTTCCCGCTTTTTATTAAGAAATCCCGCTTTTCTGACTTTAACAATTACTTATTATATTTCCTTATTTACATTTTCTATAAAATTCTTACCAATATTTAAGCGTAACTAAAAATACGTTTTTCCACTGGAAAGTTGATAATTCTTTACAAATCGTTTTTGATAATTAAAAGTTTTAAATAATTTATTACGCTGAACATCTTCTCTACTGACAAATCTTAAATGTACCTTGTGCGTATTTTTTTGATGACTACGATGTAAGAAGACCTACCTACATATTTTAGCATATCTTCAGTTCTTTACCAGTAAATAAAAAATCTCAATTCTGATATATTTTTACCAAAAAAGTTTAAAATTTTTTCCAGAAAAATTATATATATATATATATATATATATTATATTACTATAATTATTTTAAGAATGTTAAAATAAAATATAAATATATTTTTGTAGGAAGATATTTTGTTCTTTCAGAGGGATTTTTAGAAATTTGTGTGAGGGCTATATAAATAATTTTTATACCCTTCACCACAGGTGTAAAGGGTATATATAAGTTTGTCATTCCGTTTGTAATTCCCACAATTTTCGTCGGAGAGCAAAAAAGTTTACATTTTCGGGATCCTTGTAAGAAATGATGACGATAGGACCATGTCCGTCCGTCCGTGTGTCGGTTGAAATGACGTTTATGAAACCCACCGATAACTGACATATAATATATATATATATCAAACGATCGGAAATCCTTTCGAGAATTTTGCTATTGCAATTCAGCAAGATCGGTTCATACAATGCGGAGATATGTTAAAAAAACCGGTTTTTAGAACCGGTTTTCCAGTTTCTGAAGCCTCTGTATATACTAGGGAGTTCGTTTTTACAAAGAAGTCTCGGACATTTTTTTCTGAATTTTTGTTCTGAAAAAATGAAATAAATCGGTTCAATAATAACTGAGATATCGGACAAATCGCATTTTTTATTTTTTAAAGCCCTGGTTTAAGCTATAGATTTTTATTTCTATACAGATCGGTCACAAATATTTTTATAAAATTTCGGTTTTTTGAATCAGCAGGATCGGTTTATAAATGGCGGAGATATGCTTTAAAAACCGGTTTTTGAAACCGGTTTTTCAGTTTCTGAAGCCTCTGCATATACCAGGGACTTCGAATTTTCAAAGGGGGCTCGGAAATTATTTTCTGAATTTTTGTTCTGAAAAAATGAAATAAATCGGTTCAGTAATAACTGAGATATCGGGGAAAACGAATTTTTTATTTTTGAAGCCCTTGTTCAAGCTACAGATTTTTATTTTTATATAGATCAGTCATAAATGTTTTTATAAAATTTCGTTTTTTTTTTAATAAACCAAATTCGTTTATAATCAACAGAGTTATGGCCCAAAAACAAATCTGTTAAGAATATAAATACACACACAAACATGTATATTAAGCATTGTGTACCATATTACCATATGGTAATATGGTGAAGGGTATCAAAGATTCCGCACAGCCGAATCTTTTTTCAATTTCATTTTAACCAATTTTGTTTACCAAAATGTACTATTTCAAAAAGATGTTTTGACAAGAACTTTGATCTCCAGGTTAACGTGGATATTTTCATATTGTACCTTTAATAACCCAGCAAAATAACGATAAAGTGCTTCCTAAAAAGAACATTTTCACTACTTCACTACTAAGTGTATATTTTGAACTTTTTTGGAAGTTCTTAATAATTTCTTCTAAAAAATGAAAATAAAATAATTTTTTGCGAGAAGAAATGTAAATAATTTCCAAAAAAATAAAATTTTAAAACATTTTTATTATCTTTTATTACAGTTAAAACAGAATTTTTATTAAAAAATTTATAAACATATTTTTAAGAGAAGTACTTCGAAAGCAATTAACAAGATGTATAAAAGAAGAACAACCTACCAATGACAACCATTGGTTAAAAAAAGAACTTCTGCAACTCTTTTTTACCACCAAGTACATCCTTCCAATGACAACACAATGTCAAATTCATGACTTTTTCAGCTCTTTTTCAATTCTTTTTTTGCTGGTAACTTTGTTTCGGATTGGATACTTTTTTTATTTTTGTATTGTAATAAACTCAACATTCAATAAATACACAGAGTTTATTATATATTAAATTTAGATTATTTATTTAGTTTAAATTCTTGAACTTCTTATTTCATTACGGTACAATAAGTGAGTGAGCTTAAATAATAAAATATAAAAGTAGATCAGACAGCAAAATGATTAATACATAGTATAATGCATTTGCTGTTATTGTTGCCCAAAAATATAATATGTTAAACGCACAAATTCTTTTGTAGGTACGCACACATACCTATAGAACAAACTACATAATAGGAGTATAACACTTATTATATTAAGAGTAGTTGCAATAGCTTACTCATATTAAGAGTGTTTAAGAGTACTTATATATTTAATAAGTAAATACCCTACAACTACCCCCTTCTTAATTTGTTTTTCCCTACCAAAATACTTTTTTTTTTCTTAATTCATTTTATATACATAGAAACTTAAAAATAAAGAGGTATGGGAAAAAAAATTACATGATAAATATAATTATTTTGTAGATTAGTTTACACAATGTTTATTTTAATATACAGTACAATTCATATTTTTCTATTTTTTCTTAGTCTTAAATTATATTTAACAATTTCATTTGGTAATTCATTTTCTTTTTGCAATTCTTCAATATTTACAATAGTTTCTGTATCTTTATTGACTACGTTTTCTTGTTGAACATGACCTTCAATACTTTGTTGGATACTAGGCGAAATTTTTTGTAACGGATCTGCTACAGTTGTTGGAATTTCCGTTTCATTTAGAGTATCGGTACATAATAAAATTTGATTTGCATGTCTTTTCCATGTTTTATTATTTTTTGTTTTTATCAAATACGTTTGTTTACCAATTTTCTTTCTTACCGAGCCTCTAATCCACGAAACTTTTCCAGGAATTGAGTAGTCTTTACATATAACATTATCGCCTTCGTTGAAAACATTTTTCTTACAACCTTTATGATATTTAATTTGATTTTTCTGTTTATTTTCTGAAAACGATTGAATTTCATCTTTATTCAATTTGACTACGCGTCGATTTGGATTAATTAAATCAAGTCTTGTTTTTAATTTAGATCTATTAAACATTAATTGTGCAAATCAAATCAAACAAAAATCTACACAGCACATCATCAAATTCCGATATGGGTACCTTATTTAAACTTCTCTTAAGAGCATTTTTAATGGTTTTTACTGAGTTTTCTGCTTGTCTATTAGTAGCTGGATTTCCCACAGGAGTTGTGATATGTTCAATACCATTTAATTCCAAAAATGCTTTAAACTCATTGGATACAAAAGACGTACCGTTATCTGAGACGACACATTTTGGTAAACCAAAACATGCAAACAATTGTCTTAAAACAGATATAACCGAACGACTTGTTGTATTAGTTCCCATGTCGATACACTCAATCCATTTACTAGTGCTGTCTACTACTACTAAACACCAACGTTTCAAAAACGGACCAAAAAAATCAATATGCAATCTCGACCATACTTCCTCAGTTCTGGGCCACGGAATTAACTCCTGCAAAGGGGGATTAGATCGAGTCATTAAACAGGAATCACACGCCTTAACAATCTCTTCTAAGTCTTTTCCCTGATTTGGCCACCAACAACATTCCCGAGCCATAGACTTCATTTTAATAATACCCATATGTGTTGCATGTAAAAAACTTACGACATCACTTCTTAATTTCTTAGGTATAATCACCCTATAGCCCCAAAACAGACAGTTATCTTCAATAGACAGTTCATTTCTTTTTAAGAAATAGTGAAGTAATACTGTCTCTGAGCACTTAACAGGCCACCCTAATTCAATATATTTACGCACCTTTACCAAAAGGTCATCTTTTAAGGTTTCTAAAGCGATGCTTTGAAAATTCAACATTTTCCTATCATTTTGAACCTCTTTTACGTAATTTACATATACATTAGTTGTATCGTAATCTATTTCTTCAACAGATTCTCTGGGATATCGTGAAAAATAGTCAGCTACATTAGTCTTCGATTTAATGTGAGCAATGTCGAATTGATAACCAGACAAAGTTAACGCTATACGCTGCAATCTCTTGGATGTCATTACAGGGATTCCTTTTTTTGGATTAAAGATGTGATGCAATGGTTTGTTATCTGTAACTAAGGTGAATTTACGACCGTATAAGTACTGGTGAAACTTTTTAACACCAAACAATATTGACACAGCTTCACGATCTAATTGCGAATACTTTTTTTCTGTATCTGACAACACCGCCCCTACACCTACTGGACTGGCATCAACAGTTAGTTTTGTTTTAAAATTAGCATTAAAATGCGCCAAACAATTTGCACCTACTAGACTTTCTTTCAACTTTTTAACGGCTATAGAACAATCTTGATTCCATTTGAATTCTATATCGACTCTTAGTAACTGGTGTAAAGGATATAGCAATGTGGATACGTCTGGTAAAAACCTTCTATAACAATTTACAACACCTAAAAACGCCTGAAGTTCTTTCACATTTTTCGGATTTGGAATATTAGATATTGCATATACTTTTTCCTGATTCATGTGTAAACCTTTTTTGTCAATTACATGACCTAAATACTTTATTTCTTTACAGAAAAATTCACATTTACTTGGTGACAATTTAAAACCTGAATTACTTAAAATATTCAACACTTGTTCGAGGCGTTTATTATGTAGTTGGCGATTAGGAGCACTTATTAAAATATCATCCAAAAATACTACCACTCCATCCAAACCAGCTAATAAAGAATCCATAATCCTTTGGAAAATTGCGGTGGCTGAAGCTAAGCCATATATAAGCCTGGTATACTGAAAAAGACCCTTGGACGTTGAGATAGTTGTATATTTTCGAGACTCCTTATCTAATTCTATTTGTTGGTATGCCATACTTAAATCTAGTTTCGTAAATTCTTCCCCACCGTGCAGTTTAGAAAAAAATTTCTTCGATTCGGGGCAACGGATATTTTTCTATCATTAAGTATGGGTTCAATGTTACCTTAAAATCTCCACAAATCCTCACACTACCGTCTTTTTTCAATATTGGAACAATTGGAGTTCCCCATTCACTATATTCAACCGGCTTTAAAATTCCCATTTTCACTAACTCATCCAAACCTGATTCAACTTTGTCTTTGGCAAAGGTCTAGGTCTAAAAAATTTCGGTATAGCTTCCTCTTTCACTTTCAATGAGGCTTTATGCAGCTTGAAACGCCCTAAGGTACCGTCAAAAAGTTTGCTAAATTGTATAAGTATTTGATTACTCTTTACCATTTGAAATTCGGATGAGTAATTTATATTACAAATTTCTATACCGAATGCCTTCATAAAGTTTCTACCTAAAAGAGGGGGACCGCCATGTTTAATAACAATAATTAGAATTAGTTTTCTTTTAGTACCGTATTGTATGAACACATCACAAGCTCCCATTGGACTTATTTTTGTGCCATTATAAGCTCTTAAAAGGATATCTGTATTACGAAGACTATAGCTGCTAAAAGTTGCATTGTATGTTTCTTCTGAAATAACATTATTTTCGGAACCCGTATCCAACTCCATATCAAAAGGTTTATTATTAACAATTACTTTAATTTTTATCGGCCCATCTTTTGGGCTAGTCAAAGAAAATAGACTTAAATGCTTATCCACATTTTCTAAAAAAATAAAATTTGTTGTTTTACACATTTTTTTCAAATGACCCTTTTTATGACATTTATGACACTTATAATTTTTAAATTTACATTCCTCGCTTTTATGGTTTTTATATCCGCAAACTTCACAGCGTTGTTCTCGTTTCTTAAGACGTTGCTGACTTACTTTATTATGCGACCCTTTTTTGTCTCTGTCGCCATTTGCTTTTCCGATGAAATTAACCTCTTCTTCTTTTACCGCTACTGTATCATATTGGTGTTTAGCATATTCAACATTGTTGGCAATTTCTACCACTTTGTCAAAAGAACACCCCACTGACTCCAAAAAGATTTTGTCTCTGGCAGGACCTTTCTCCAACCCCATTACAAATTTATCTCGAATTGCTGTTGATAAGTCTGTACCAAACTCGCAATAAACTGCTAATTATCGAACACGTACGGCCCATTCATTTATTGTCTCCGCAGCTGATTTCGATGCATTATAAAATTTGTACCTTTCCGCAAAACCAGATGTTGGCGGCTTGAAATGTTTTTTCATCACCTCTATACACTTATCATACGTTGTGACACCTTCCTCTACTTTTGCTGGACTCACTAAATTTTGAAGCAGCATATAAGAAGTTTCACTTAATGATGTTAACAAAATTGCCTTCTTTTTGACTATATTTGTTATATCATTTGCAACTAGAAATTGTTCCATTTGGTTTTCAAAAATTGACCATGTGTTTTGCGTATGGTCAAAGCTTGGAACTTTACCCATTATTTGTGTAGTAGTCATCTTAGAATTTGATCTTTACCAAAACTGCTTTTACTACAACACCAGACTAAAAACACACTTCAGCTTTGAACTAAACTTTCATAATTATTGAATTATTGTTTTAGCCTCGTCGCCACTGTAATAAACTCAACATTCAATAAATACACAGAGTTTATTATATATTAAATTTAGATTATTTATTTAGTTTAAATTCTTGAACTTCTTATTTCAATACGGTACAATAAGTGAGTGAGCTTAAATAATAAAATATAAAAGTAGATCAGACAGCAAAATGATTAATACATAGTATAATGCATTTACTGTTATTGTTGCCCAAAAATGTAATATGTTAAACACACAAATTCTTTTGTAGGTACGCACACATACCTATAGAACAAACTACATAATAGGAGTTTAACACTTATTATATTAAGAGTAGTTGCAATAAGCTTACTCATATTAAGAGTGTTTAAGAGTACTTATATATTTAATAAGTAAATACCCTACTTGTATAAACTAAGTTATAAAAATATAATATTGGCAGCCGATTCAAAAAGGTGAAAAAGTAACAGTCTATCGGATTATTTTGATAATGTTTTTTTTTTTTATAGGTAAGGGTATTTTTAGTTATTTCAGTAATGGTATTTTATGGCTAACTGTTGTTTCATAAATTTCGAAGTATCGGTTAAAAACCATAAAATACAATTTGTAGACAAATATTATACTGACGGTCTGGTAGATATAACTTTATAACAAGTTTTATTTAAACTTTATTAAAAATAATAATATTTCCAAAACCCAAAAATAAGGTATTTTAGTGTTATCGATATTTCGAATTATTTCTATAACGGTTTTTTTTGCGAACCGTTTTTCAATTATTTCGGTAACTGTATTTTTGGGGTAACGGTAGTCAAGTTGAATGTTTTTTTAGCGGTAACGGCAACCAACTTTGGTTTTATTGTTAACGGGTCTAAGAATTATTTAAGAAAATCTATTGCTATCAAATTCAAAAAGTACCAAATTTTTTCAAACCATATTTGAATTCAATCTTGAAATTTAACTAGGAATATTTTGAAAACATTTAGAGAAACACGTTAAAATTATAACTTTTAATGTTTCAGCTTGTATGGATATATTTACTTATTTCGATGATCCAAAATTTTTATGAGCTGATCTCAATTTGTAACGTCTCAATTGGGCCGTGAATAAGGTGCTTGCGAGAGAACAGCAGATTTAGATTTTTAATTGAGATATAAAAATAAAATCCCTCTTTTTTACAAAACTTTTCAAAATCCCGCTTTTTCCATACAATTTTTTTCAGAATCCCGCTTTTTAGTCGTTCGGGTAACGCTTTTTCACAAAAACCCTCTGGTCACGTTAGGTATAGGTAAAGTTACTGATGCGAAAACGCAACAGTGGTTGGAAATGGGTTAAAAAAAATAAAAATTATTAACTGTTCGTATGCGTAACAATTTGGAACAAAATGACATACAATAGTTGGCTAAGACCGCAAAGAATAAAATCACAACAGAATTGGCTAATTTAATGACGTTCTAGCCCTAATCAATACGATCAAAAATCATATAGCCTAGCGTTGCATTTTTTATGCTCGCTACTGTAACTTATATAGCAGTACAAGAATCCACACGCAGGATTTTATGATTCATATACATTTTTAATTAAAAACTTTAACTACACCATGAGTTCATGTACATAAGAGATGAAAAATATTATATTTTAATCATCCAAGTGTTTATCATAAATCTTACATGGGTATTCGACGTCTACAAATGCTTGAAGCGTAATCATAGTAATATAGAGAGAAGTTGAAAATATTTATTGGACATAGCAAAATTAATTCACAGCAAAACATAAATTTACTGGACAATAAATCCAATAGCTTCGCTGATGAATTTCCTACTAAAATTAGATTCTTCAGTAAATTATATATATATATATATATATATATATATATATATATATATATATATATATATATATATATATATATATATATATATATAGATTCAGATGTATGTGACAATATTAAATGTTTTAAATTATAAAAAGGAAGAAAATTAAAATAAAAATCAAAGTTTTTTTTTTACAAAAATATGCACGTGCATACTAATATTTTAAAGAAAAGTGAAAAAAAAAATCAAGCAAAATATTTAGTATTACAGTGATAGTTTTACTGCAACATTAGTTTATTGTACTATTTAACTTTATGTAGCAAAATAATTTGGCTAATTTTTGGAAACCCAAAAAAAAAATAATAATAATAATTAATAATTATAACAAATTGAAGTGTAAAACATGTTTACAATTGGAACAATAATTCTATTTTATGTTGAGTAATATATCAGTTTGTATCTTATTAACTGATAGTGCCCTTAAAATAACTTTAATATCCGAATTATAAGAAGATCTACTTACATTTTCTGTTCTGTTCCCCAGCAAAAATAAAGTGAACAAATTGAAGGGAAAAGTGAAAAACTCGGGGGAAAAAAATCATTCACGATTAGGGGAATTTTATTTTTAGCACGGGGAATTTTTTCATGATTGTAAATTTGGGGAAATGGAAAACATTTCGAGGGAAAAAGTATTCATGATAAGGGTGATTATCTATGAAAGACTTTAATATTAATTAAATTTTGCCACAAAATACACATAAGAAATAAATTTTTCATTTGACTTATAAATCTCAACAATTTTATACCACGCCCCTTTTTACGGCCACTTTTTCTAACAAATTATTTGACTTGATTTTTCTTATTTTTAAATCAATCCGCTGAACTGATTCACCTGAAATTTGACACAAATACCGTACAAAAGGAACTTAAACCTCTAAAACTTATCTGTTGGATGTAGGGTTTGGGGTCCGGGAATTTTTTTCAATTTTCCCGGGAAAACGGGAAATTTAATATTCACGTGGTTGTAAAATCCTATAGCAAAAAGTGTTACTGTTATTATCGCCTCAGTGAAAATTTTACATTAATATAAAGTTTATATTATAAACACATTACTTACTAAAGCAATTTTTGATGTTAATACAAGTGATATTTTATATTATTCAAAAACATTTCATCGGTGCGGTGATGAAAATTAATATATGACGACTTTTCATTAGGAAAAAAAAACGATTTATTTTGTCAATTCACATTTCAAGTACAGTTTTTAACTACATATTGCTATAATCTTTTAAACGTTTTAATTTTGATGTACCATATTCAAGCTTCATTTAAATTTCTTGCCAATATCTTTAGATTTTTTCGACATATTAAAGTCCAGTTTGTATGACATGATTTTATACTATCTTAAAGTCACGATTTCAGACTCTATTTAGCAATAATAAACATAAATTATTAATTTTGAATTATTTAAAAATTTTCAAATGAAAAATCGACAACAACTTTTCTTTTAACATCAGGAATACGTACCGCTACTTTATCAAAATTTAAATTTAAAACGTGTAAATATATTAAACTACGAATGTATTTTATTTTTCAAAAATATTCGTCTTGAAATGATTAATAATATCTTTCAAATGTTAAATGACAACTAATTTTTTGACCACAAAATATTGTTGAGAACCAACTTTAAAAGTTTTTAGATTCATGTTTTATAACGAATGAAATTGAAAAAAGATTCGGCTGTGCCGAATCTTTGATACCCTTCACCATATTACCATATTACCATCTTACTATCTTATCGACATCATATTACCATATTACCGACAAATAATAAAATTTTCGCCTTAACGTATGCTTTCATATTTTCACATATTTAAATCTAAATTTTTTTCAAACTACGAAAATTTGAATATATAAAAAAAAACAATCATAGCAGGCTTTGCTTTTAAAAAATAAACAACAATTCCATATTTATATATTTTTTATGTGTGTATATACAAACTGGCTGCATATACAAATAACAACAACAACAGCACTGTTATTCATTATATTACTTCTGTTGCTAACTAAACTACTTGTCTATACAAAAAACAAAAAACGTCACTAATAGTCATTACAATGCTTAATATACATGTTTGTTGGTGTATTTATATTCTTAACAGATTTGTTTTTGGGCCATAACTCTGTTGATTATGAACGAATTTGGTTTATTAAAAAAACCGAAATTTTATAAAAATATTTATGACTGATCTATATAAAAATAAAAATCTATAGCTTGAACAAGGGCTTCAAAAATAAAAAATTCGTTTTCCCCGATATCTCAGTTATTACTGAACCGATTTATTTAATTTTTTCAGAACAAAAATTCAGAAAATAATTTTCGAGCCCCCTTTAAAAATTCGAAGTCCCTGGTATATGCAGAGGCTTCAGAAACTAAAAAACCGGTTCTAAAAACCGGTTTTTAAAGCATATCTCCACCATTTATAAACCGATCTTCCTGATTCAAAAAACTGAAATTTTATAAAAATATTTGTGACCGATCTGTATAAAAATAAAAATCTATAGCTTAAACCAAGGCTTCAAAAAATAAAAAATGCGTTTTGTCCGATATCTCAGTTATTACTGAACCGATTTATTTCATTTTTTCAGAACAAAAATTCAGAAAAAAATGTCCGAGAATTCTTTGTAAAAACGAAGTCCGTAGTGTAAGCAGAGGCTTCAGAAACTGGAAAACCGGTTCAAAAAATCGGTTTTTTGAACATATCTCCGCATTGTATGAACCTATCTTGCTGAATTCCAATAGCAAAATTCTCGAAAGCATTTCCGATCGCTTGACATACATATTATATATGTCAGTTATCGGTGGGCTTCATAAACGCCATTTCAACCGACACACGGACGGACATGGTCCAATCGTCATCGCTTCTTACAAGGATTCCGAAAATATAAACTTTTTTGCTCTCCGACGAAAATTGTGGAAATTACAAACGGAATGACAAACTTATATATACCCTTTACACCTGTGGTGAAGGGTATAATTAAAACGATAAGAAAAACTATTTATACTGGAAATTATGCCACAGATGAGAATTTATCTTTTTTTAAATTTTTAGCATGAAAATCCATTTAAGTTAAAAATCTGAAGTATACAGTTTTTAATTAAATATTAGAAATACTAGTTTTTTATTCCATAACGCTATTCTAAAAATCATAGTTCTACTGAATAATTTTATATAGAAATCATTAAATTTTTGTTAAATCTAATCTTCTGCAAATTTAATAGAAATATTTATATTTTTTAAATATCTTTTTCTTTAATTCGTAAAAGATTTAAATAGAAGAAAATTTTAATGACTAAAAATATTTTTTAAGCTTGAATTGTATAATTAATTATTGCGAAGTCAAAGAATTTAAATCTATGAATTGAATTGTTATGAATGCTTCAAAGAAATGACTGACATAATAAATTTAATTCGATTTTGAAAAGTGAATTAAAGAATTAAATCTTTGGAACCTTTGCTTACAATAGGCACTTATTTTATTTGCTTGATACCCAGCAAAAACTTTGCTTGCCATGTAATGAGATAAGAAGCTAATATAATGGCTCTACACTACTTTCACATTAGATGAATAACTCATTATTTTAACACGGTGATGTCATTAGAGGCAACAGGTAGGCATTTCAGAAAGTCATTACTTAGATGTCGTTACAATTACTAATTACTTTGTATCTATTCAATCACTCATTAGTTTCAAAGTATTACAGAAGTCATTATTAGCAAAATGAATAGTAACTAGTTACATTATTGGTTACAATTAAGTACTTTTTTTTTAAATTTATTTATTTGAAAATATGCGGAAATCGGGATTTGACATACTATTTCATACCATAGACTTGGCGTTAATTATTTAAGCGCATTCTTGTGACCCGTGCAGAAATTGAATAAAATACCGGACCTTACTGACCTGCACCCGCACAGTGGAGTCAAACGCAAATTTTTTGGTAATAAATCTGAATCTCCTAAACTACTGGTCGGATCAAATTGAAATGTATGGAAGAGTTATAGAGGAGGACCTAAGCTTTCAGAAAAATCATCTTGTAGTCACCCTGTGATAACACGAGATAAGCTACAGGATGTCAAAGTTGACTACCTCGAGTATGTAAAACTTAAAAAAAATCGTAACTTGTACAAATGAAGTCCGATTTTAAAGATTTTTATATTTCTGGAAAGTGCTTGGCAAGATAAAGAAAAAATAAGCTTACTCATCTAAGTTATCTCTTACAGTTAAAAAGATATTTACGCTTGAATTTTGAATTTTTGATTTTTTGGCTCGACTTTCTTTCGTTTTTCGGGAATAAGTCCGGAGATATATGAGGTAAAAATTTTTTAAAAATATTCTGTAATTTGCTACATATTTCAAAATAATATGCTGAAAGAATTTTTGGATTATCTCAAAATTCCGTTAATAAAAAATTTTTTTCCTTATTAATTTCAAAAGATAAGGCTTCATAAATGGTTAATAAAGAAATTTTGAATTGATTTAAGTTTGCACCCTACATCCAGCATTGGCCGAAAATTGTCAATTTTAAAAAATAGTTTCATAATTATCGATTAATAAAAAAATGTCACGCGAGCTTTTTTAAGTTTGCAGGAGTGGAGATTTTATGTTAAAAGTCAGTTTTTTTAACGACTATTTTTAAAAGCATATTAGCATAATATTTTTAATATTATTTCTTATGTAATGTATAAAACACAAATCAAGCTTTCATTCCTAAAGAAATCAATAAAATAGCTCCAATAACCTATTTTTGGTAATTTTTCAAAAATAATTTTTTTAAAAAAAAATAGCTGAAAATCCAAAAATACAACTCCACTAATTTTGCAAATACTTTAAAAATGTTAAAAGAATATAAAAATAGACTTATTTACCAATTCAACGATATATAACATGTTGATATAGATCATTTAATAATAGTAATATAATGGCCTCAAAACTACCAAGTCACGTCAAAAGTTGCAAAATTCACTATTTTGTTCCGTATTTCCATATGTGTGTATACGTAACACTCAACTGCATTGCTTATTTTTGTTACGAGATAATAATATTTATTAATGAATTTATTTAAAGTGTTCATAATTTTTTTCTACTGAAAAGGTTTTTAAAATTACCTAAGTACATAAATAAGTATATTTTCCTTCGTTTTTTATTACATTTTTTTAAGTTTTTAAATAATTTACCTAGCTACTTAATTAATGTATTATAACAAAAATGATTTTTTTACAATCGCATAGGTACATTTTTTGACGTACCTGTTTAACACTACAGGTCATAAAAATAAACTGAATGAAATTGGGGGTTTTGAGCAAAAATTTAAATTTTTTAATTTATTTTTGCCTGTCACCATTTACCTGATATAAATATTCTTAAATATTCTATATATAAGTATCCTTATAAATATGCAGATTTATTAGTGAATTTGCCATTATGGAGATTACATTAAAACACTTCTATTTGCAAAGTAATCTAGGATAATCTATCTGATATTATCAATCGTCCAGAAAAAATAAGAAAACTCATTGATACAGTAGTATATTTTGGTTTAACTCTTACTGCAGAAGACAGTTTAAAGCTCGAAAATTTTTATAAATCATACGAAAAAAGGATGCAAGCTTCAGATTGGTCAATACCAAAGTTCAAGAAGAAAAATAAAGAGTGGTTGGAGGGAGAAATACCAATTTTTATCGGAAAGCTGAAAAAGGGTCGACCAAAAAAAAGTTACGATGAAGTTCAGCTAAGAACAAAGAGGACCAAACAGGAATCTATTCTAAATTGACATACGAATGCCGAAATAAAAGATACATTTAAAGCTTTAGTAACACGTACGCAACCAAAGGAAGTAGAAAAAGTTATAGATGTGTTACCAACAGCTTCTCCCAATCGATTATATCGGATAATCCAAAGCATAGTGACACCGAAATCAACATCGTTGATTTCGGTGTCACTATGCTTTAGCTCTAATATTCAATTTAGGATTATCAAGAAACCAATACGAGATTTTGAGGAAATCTGTTAGCGAAAAAGGATATGATATCTTTCCCAGTAGCAAATCAGTGAGAGAAGCGAAAAGTAATATTTTACAGAATTCAAAGAACAACTCGGATTAATAATTAATAAACCTCTACATGACTATGGAAGCTCAAATGATGGAAATACAGCAAGACGTTTCTTTGAAAATCCGGAACTCACATCTTCAATCACAGGCATTGACTTAAATATTTTGAAGCGTTTTAAGATTATATTGGCAGCCATTAATAGCAAAAAACAAATAAATGCGGACAAATTTAAAATTTTTGCTTACGAAACTAATTCCCGACGAATAATTTCCGGGAATTCCCGGGAATTTTTTCAAATTTTCTCGGGAAAACGGGAAATTTAATAGTCATGTAGTTTTATAATTCTATAGCAAAAAGTTTTACTGTTTGTATCGCCCCACATTTTACATTAATAAATTACATTAATAAATTAATTACTACTTACTAAAGACATATTTAGATGTTAAAATATATAAAATTCGATACAAGTGATATTTTACATTATTGAAAAACATTTCATCGGTGCGCTGATGAAAAGTCCTATTTGACTACTTTTACTAAGAAAAAAACATTTTATTTTTTCCATTCACATTTCGAATACACGAGATTTTAGCTACATATTTCTATAATCTTTTAATTTAAATATTAATTTTTCATTCCATATCACCATTCACAAAAGCATACTTCTACTGAATCAATTTATACAGAAATCATTGTATTTTTGTTAATTCAAATCTTCTGCAAATTGAATGGAAATATTTATATTTTTTAAATATTTTATATACATTTTTTCTTTCATTGAATTCATTATATTTTGTTTTTAAATAGGTTTGTTCCCGTACTTTTTAGGTAAAATGAGAAAAGGCTGATGTTTCTTTCAAAAATGTACAAAAATACGGGAACACAAAAGCCAATTTTTGGCCAGAAAGAAAACATCAAACTATTTGAAATTCATATGTGAATGTTACTTTTGTTTTAGCATATATCAACGTTCTTAATTTTTTTAATTGAAGCTTTCTCTCTCATTTCCCATTTTTCGTATACGGGAACACTTTTCGGTAAAATAAGGATCCCGCATGGTCCCGATTTAGAGTACGGGAACAAATCTAATATTTTACAAAATTAATAAAAAAAAATATTTTCTAATCTAATTCTTAACAGATTTGAATAGAAGAAAATTTTAATGATTCAAAATATATATTTTAAGCTTGAATTCTATAATTGGTAGTGAATTCTTTAAGCAATTAAATCTTGTGAAGTCAAAGAATTTAAGTCTATGAATTAAATTATTATGAAAGCTTTAAAGAAATGACTGAGAAAATAAATTTAATTCGATTTTGAGAAGTGAATTAAAGAATTAAACCTTTGGAATCTTTGCTTACAATAGGCACTTATTTTACTCGTATGAAATGTTTAAAATAGTTTAAATTTTTAATTGGTTTTACAGTTTACTTTGCATTAATACCAAAAATATTTTCAAATGTATTATGCTGTAAATTTAAAACCTTCAATACTTTGTATGTTGAAGTCTTTAGGTTTTCGAAATGTAATTTTTATTTGTAGTTTTATTTATAGTAAATTTTGTTAAATTTTTCGTTTTTAATTTTTCGAAAAATATTTTAATAAAAAAAATTGAAAGCATGACATTTAATAATACTTTAATTTTTTGATATTATTATAGAAAATGAAAATCTGGTATTAACACAAAGTATTATAGTGTAAAACCAAAGAGTAACAAGAGACGAAACTAATTGTCAAAAACCTAAGTCGGTTGTCCAAAACCTAACTTATGCAACAACAAAATACATGTAATCAAATACATTTTGTTGTTGCCAAAAGAAAATAAAAACACATTTTTGTTTACAAAACAACAATTTTGTTTAAATGTCAATCGAGAATTTCGTCTCTATATGCTACTCTATGTGTAAAACCACCTTAACTAATCATAAATTTGATTTATAATGTTGTTTTATAGTATTGAATAGAAAAAATTACATTCTTTATAAGAAATCATTGCTTTTTTTTTGAAATAAATTTCCCGGGAAAACGAATTTTTTATTCCCGTTTCCCGGGAAACAAAAAATCACGGGAAACTCCAAACGCACTACTTGACTTTTTTTTACAAAACCACTTTATCGGTGCATACTTAATATATATACATACTTATACAGCTTATGTCTCCCATATAGCACGGAAGTAATACATGTTGTTACAACCATTTCATAAAATGCCAAGCACCCTTTTCCGCGATATAGTTTTGGGATTTAGTTGCCATATTTTAGACAACATCACATCAAAGTGTTACCAAATCCTGTTTATTTAAGAAATGTTATACTTAAATTTTAACACAATATGTATCTACATCAATTCACAAAGAGCGAATAAAAAAACGTTATTTGCGGAATCTATCAAATCCTATGGAAACAGAAGAAAAGTTGTAGGTAAACAGCTGACAGGCAAGAAAAAATTAAAGAACGAAATCGTTTCCAAAGTAAAGAAAAATTTAAACGCAGAAATAAAGGTATTTTCAAAAAATTGCTATTTTTAATAGTTTTTCAATGAAATTAAAAATTTTCAAACAAAAATGTATAAATAATATCCTAGGACATTATAACATCAAGCGTTCATGCATCACATGTATTATATTGACTACAAAGGATAAATGAACTGAATAAATCTATAATTTATAATCAGCAGTCTTAAAAACGTAAAAAATTCCACAACAGTAGCAGTCTGTTTGTATGCGGTATTACAAAGACCACTCAGGAACGGATATATGGATACTCACCTTTGATATGAAAGTTTTAATCGTTTGCTAATTTTGCGATTCAAAAAATGAAATGGAAATAATTATGGAACTTCGGAACGGCTGCTCCGATTTCCATGAAATTTCACACGCTGATAGTAAAGGTGTGGGTTTTGAGCTTGGACCATATACACCTACAGGGGGTGAGTCCACAGGGTCCCAAAGTTGGACACCTCGGGTATAAAATTTATTAAAAACGATCCTGATTCCTTATATCTGAACCGATTTCAAAGATTTTTATATGGGAGGATTTTGCTAGTCGATATCTACAAAAAACATAGTCGTATGCATATATTATTTCTTTTTGTTTAAGAGATATTAAGCTCAAAAAATTAAAATTTTTACTTTTTAGCCTGTCTTGGTGAAGTTTTTTCGCTACAGCGGGTCTAACTTTCACCCGATTTTTCTTATTTTTTTATACCCTACACCACCAAAGGTGGTTGGGGTATTATGTGTTTGTGCAGAAGTTGTAATGCAGAGAAAAAATCTTCGGACCCCCACCTTAAAGTATACCGTTCGACTCAGAATCACTTTCTGAGTCGATTTAACGATGTCCGTCCGTCCGTCTGGCTGGCTGGCTGGCTGGCTGTCCATGTAAAGCTTGTGCGCAAAGTACAGGTCGCAATTTTGAAGATAATTTGATGAAATTTGGTACATATGCTTTTTTTAATACAAGGACGAAGCCTATTGAATTTGGTTATGATCGACCCATTATTTCACCTAGCCCCCATACAAATGTCCTCCCGGAATACAGTTTTAACACTTATAGATGCCTTAAAAATAGGAATATTTTGATGAAATTTAGTACAAATAAGTTTTATATCAGCAAAAATCTGTCTGCCAAATTTCATGAAGATCGGTCCATAACTGACCCATAGAAACTGCTCTCCCGAAAATCACTAACGTACATAAATCCCATACAAATGTTAGTATTATGTTAATATTTAACACAAGTAAGTTGTATATAAGTAAAAGCAAAATTATGTAAATCGAAATGGTGTAGGGTATCATATAGTCGGGCTTGACCGACTATATCTTCTTCTCTCGTTTTTTTATTTCATTAACAACAAATAGGAAAATTGTGCAAAGAAATAATTTTGAAAAAATATTTACGGACTCAAAAGTTACAGGCATTTAAATTTGAACTTTGAAAAAAAGTCGATTATTTACTAAAAAAAAGTTGTCATATTCTTTTTCCGTTATATACAAATTTTCTTAAGTAACATATATAATATTTACAAAAGAAAAACAACTAAACACAAAATACTTTAGAGGAAAAAAAACTTTTTTAAATTGATTTTTGCGAGAACCAGGGTTTCCAAAATTGGACCTATTTTTCCAACTAATTTCGAATTTTCGCCTTAATTTCTCAAATCGCAAAGCTGGAATCAAAAAAAGTTATACTTTTTATTTAGTCTAAAGTATTTTAATTTTTTTCGCAATAGAAATTCCCCGTTATCGGTTGGAAAGATATAAAAAAAGGTAAAAAATCCCATTTTTGTAATTTTTTTAAAGTTTCTTGGGAATTACGGGATTTTTGTAGACAAATCTAAAAAAGTGAATAGCGCTTTGAATTAAGCATCAAAAAATCTACTTATTTCATTCAAAAATATTCACTAACAAGAATTTTACTGCATAATTAAAATGAACAAGCGCGAATGTTATATTCGGCCCGGCCGAATCTATATACCCACCATCAACATTTTAAAATTTTACGTTATATACCGTTTATTAACCGATTTTACCATTTTCAATCCCAAACAAACCTTGTATAAGACAAATATTTGTGCCAAATTTCGTTCCCCTACGTTGTCCCTTTGTATCCTGCTTTCAACAGACAGACAGACGGACGGACATAGCTAGATCGACTCAGAATCGAACCAGGACCCAGAAAATATATACTTTGTGGGGTCTTAGATGATTCCTTCGACATGTTACACACGGAATGACAAAATCAATATACCCCCCATCTTTTTGATGGTGGGTATAAAAATATGCAATATAATAATGCAATGCATTTAAGTAGTTTTATTTATTTAAAATTATTTCTACGAAGTTTTAAGAATTTTACTATAATACTTCTACAGATGCTAATATCTTCTCACCTATTCGACCATTTATCCATCCAACTTGATATGAAATTATATCACTAGCGTAACCATATGGTTATGAAGGCCAAAGTAATCATTTTAACTATTTAGTAATATTTATTAAGTCCTTTAAACCATGTTTTCAAATGAAAATGTAAACATTGTATTTCTTATTTTTGTTTTTCGTGTGAGTCCCTTGTAACGTCCATAATCTATTTTTCAATTAATTCAAACACGAGATGTTGCATTCTTCATTACTTAAGTCCAACTGACTCTCTTTTATTATCGTCTTCTTTAATTACAATAGTTCATTATCATATTTTACTTATTTGCAATAATATTATCAGTTGTATATTAAAGTAGTAACTAGGGCTTGGATTATTAAACCAGGACTGTTACTACACCTCCCTTTTTATAAAAAAAAGTTTATTAGTTATATACTATGATATGATACTATATAGTTACAATAAAAAGATGGACAATACAGGTACTGGCCACATACCTATTTACCTCACTCTTAAAAAAAAATGTTAAATCAAACCAGATGATCAGCCTTGTTTGATTAATTTCTTTTTTTATATAAAATTATATTTTAAATTAAATATCTTAAAATTTTATAATCCAATATTTAGTCTTTTTTTTTTAATAAATCAAATTTCAAGAATTTTAGACGTCTTTTTTTTTTTACTTAAAATTAAAAAAAAAAAATATTTTCTTCAATTTCAATTTTATGTCTTATAATTGTATATATGTTATTAATCTTTAATGTATTATTAAGGTATTTGTTTTTTTTTTTTTTTTTTTTTTTGGATATATATATGTTTATATTTAAAAAAATAAATATGGATAAGATATGTTACAATTTTAGTTTTAGCATTTCCTTATTCGAATTTTGTGAACTATTTTTGTTTTTCTAGATTTTTTTGTTGTAAATTGTTACGTTAGTGTTATTTATTTTTGTCGCAACATATGGCCCATCGTAAATACTTTTATGTTTATCATAGGGTTCCTTTTCTAATAAAACTATGTCATTAACTCTAAGCGGTATTGGTTTTGAAAATCGATCATAATAATTTTTGTTTCTTTTTTTATGATTATCTATTAATTGTTTAGCAAGTAAATTATTTTTTTGCAATCTATATTTAATTTCTTTACTGTAATTATCCAGATTGTAAACTGGATCTAAATTGTTACTTTTTCCATTTGGCATATTCGCAATTTTGCCAAAGACAAGTTCAAAGGGAGTAAATTTGTTGTCAAAAGCTGTGTTAGATGTAGTGTAATGATAAAATGTAAAGTATTTCAGATATGTATCCCAATCAGATATGTTTTCATTTAAGTAAGCTCTAATATATTCATTAAAAACACGATGATTGCACTCCACTGTTCCTATTGTTTGATAGTGATAACCAGTTGAAAAATTGATATCGATTTTCAAAAACTTACATAGCTCTAAAAAAACTTCATTTTTGTATTCTGTTCCTAAGTCTGATTTTATACTGCTCATTTTCCCATAAACTAGAATAAAATTTTCAAAAATTGCACGAGCAACTGTCCTTGCTGACTTATCAGGTATGGCAATCGTAACTAAGTATTTAGTTAAATCACACATTAATGTTAACGCATACTTATTTCCGTATATGGATTGGGGTAATGGTCCTATTGTATCTAAAACTATTATATCAAATGATTTGGTTGGAGTTGGCGTAAAAACGAGTTTTTCAATATTCTTTGGCTTAGCCTTGTTGAGAATACATTTGGGACAATTTCTAACAAATTTTGCTATATCTCTGGTCATGTTTTTCCAGTGAAATTTTGTTCTTATCTTCGCATATAATTTTTTCTGTCCACAATGTCCACCTAGGATAGGATCATTATGGTATATCTGCATAAGTTTCATTTTTTGTCATCTTCAGTTATTGTTTTTTTGTCATCTTCAGTTATTGTTTCTATTGGTTCTGTAAGAATTATTTCCAAAGTCTTTAATATATTAATATATTTAATATATTTTTCATTTCTTGAATTGTAAAAATTGTAAAAAATAAGTCATCTTTTGGCCATTCCACACTGTAGATTTTAAGTTTGTTGGCTTCAATCTTTAGCTTCGAAAGCAATGAGTCTAATCTCATTGTTTCGTTAACAAACTCAACAGTTAGTAATTTTTTAAATTTTTTATAAAAGTTTATGCGTAAAATCTTGTCATTCTCCTTAACATTAATTATTTCTGTTCTTATTTTTGCATTTTTCTTATTGAATTCATGGGAGTATTTATCATAAATTTTTGGTTTGGAAATATTATTTTCATCTGAAGATTGTTTAAAATAAATTTGCCTATCATTAATGTCCTTAAACATAGAACGTGTTGTCATAGCATATACTTGATTATTCAGTTCCTTTAATTCAGTGATTGTAACTCTCGGTAGAGCATCTGCTATTACATTGTCTTTACCTTTTCTACAATAAGTTATATTCTGATAGTTCCCATTGCCTAGTTTTTTCACATAGACTGGTGTTGTATCACCTAACCTAAATTTTTGTTGGTAAAAATTGTTTGTGGTCATTTTATCGTCCTTTAAACAAAAAATATCTGCATATTTTTCACAAATTGACATTAGAGTATTGTTAACGTCACTTGGCATTTGGTTTTTCAAATTTCTCTTAATTTTGTAATACGTTCATCATTTACTTCATTTTCATTAATTGAGTATATGTAAAAGTTTTGCAATTTTTCCATTTTAATGTTATCAATTCTAATACTTTTAAAATCATTGGTGGTATTAATGATTTGTAAAACAGGTTTGTTTGAATTGATAATTCCAATAAATATCCCATTGCATAATTCCTGCGAGTCAATAAACATCGGTTCAGTGATATTACTTAGATTAAAAATTCTGAATACCTCACATCTAGTAGGGACTACACACGTGGAATTTCTTGTTCCCTAAAGTATTGGTATTTCTGCTCTTGCGTTTCTAATTATAAATGATATAGTCATGGTTTCATAGTTGATTTTACATTTGTTTTTCTTGAGGAAATTTTTACTTAAAATTCCATTTGCCGGTATATTAAAATCATCACCCACTATATGGAATGTTTGAGAAACTAGTTGATTTGATATAATTAAATTTGTAGATATTGTTCCCAAGGTGAAAATAGGAGTAGTGGTTATACCAGTGATGCTAACTATTTCACTTTTAACTGAAAGTAAAATCGGAATTTAGGCAGGAAATTTTTATCAACGAAATATCAGCTTGTGTGTCAACAAGAAACGTGCAGGGTCTGTTTGTGTCTATAATGCTTAGCTTAATAAAATCAGAATAATTTAGGTTCAAAATATAAATTGATTTTTGTAAATATTGGTTTTCTAAATTTGGTCCTGGGTTTCTTCTTCTTCTACCCTCAACATCGACTGTTGAGGGTCCTCTGCGTTTAAAGTCCTAACAGACGCTCTTTGGTTTATGTTTTGAGAAAAATGATTTCTATTATTCTATTGAAAGGACGACTATTTCCCTTGGAATAATAGGTACCACGAAAATTCCTATTATTACTTACACGAAAAAAATTATTACGAAAGCGATTAAAATTAGTGTTTTGGTACGAATTATTGTTTCTATTTTTAGTAGCGGCACGTAATGTCAAAACTTGATGTTCCTTTGTTTCATTTGTTTGCTCAACTATTAGTTTTGCTACGACTTCTTTCGGGTCTGAAAAAGATGTAGAGGCTAAAATTGATTTAATTAAATCAGATTTTGCATTTAGACGGCACACAGTTACTGTTTGTTCTATTGCCATTTCATGTGCTTTACTTGATTAATACCTTCAATAACTAAAGAACGCTTTAATGCATCTGCAAGTTCTTCTGCTTCTTTTACAAATTCTGTGTAGTTATTATTTCTAATATTAAGTGCAGCAATTCTTCCAGCTATAACTTTTGAGTTATCTGACCTAATTATATTTTTCAAAGCTGTTATAATTTGTTCTATAGTGTTTATGCTGTCAGGCAATGCCTCCCGAGCCTTTGAGTCAAGTTTGGATTTAATAAAAGTAAATAAAGTCGTATTTAAATTTGTATCAGTCAATTCCTCAATTAATTCAATTTTGTCTAAAAAGGATTGAAGCGTTAATGGATTACCGTCATAATTATCTCTGATAATCGAAGCGCACATACTTATATATGTCTTTTTCTGTTCCGTTGTTGCCATTTTTACTTTAGTTTCTTGATAATTTTCGAAAGAAATATCTGATGTCGACTTTATCATAACACTTTCATTAACACGTTTAAACAAATTTTCACCCGAATTTGTCAACGTTATGTAAGGAACTTTTATTTTGCAATCTAATTTAATGAATCATTCTATTAATAGATTTCTACAATAATTAATTTTAGAAATAGCTTTAGTTTTATCATATTCTGAAAGATATATAAAATTGGTTTCAATATAGTCTAATATTGAGTTATAGTTTTCTATTAAAAGTTTAATATATTCATTGATTTTATATACATTTGTACTAATTGGACGATTTTGTAATATTCTCTTTTTTATGTTGTTAAATTTAAGTAATAATTCTTTAAACTTTTTGTCGTGTAATTTCGACATTTATATAATAACAATCATTGGAATATTATATTTAAAATTATTTTTTTTTGTTTTGGCTGTATGTATTTAAAATCTATTTATTTCTTTTTCCAGATTTTCTTTTTAATATCTTTATGTTTTTGTTTGATTTGTTATGAGTTTTGTTTTTATTGTCTTTTCTTTTGCTTTGCTTTGCTTTTTTTTTTACATTACAAAAACCAGTTTCTTTTCATATTCTACTCAAATAATGTTATTTACATATTTCTTATTTATTGTATTCCACTTAAACTTATTTATTTCTATTTTTTCTATATACAATAATTACACATGATTATTTTAATTTTTTTTTTTTTTTTTTTTTGTTTTTAATTAATTATTTTACTTTTTACTTTTACTCTTTTTTCTCTTGTTTCACAAAAAGATGACTTTTTTTTTCATTTTAATTGCTATATGAAATTTTGTTTATATGTATACATTTTTTTTTTTCGTTTTTCGCAAAAAAAAAAGACATTTAAAAATTGCGGTAGACGAAAATATTTTAAAGCTGTCATGGAATTTTTCAATTCTAGTACACATATAAGTAGAATAGTTAAAAGTTTCATTTCAATGTTTTTTTATATATCTGAAAACCGGGCAACGCCGGGTAATAACAGTAGTATATATAAATGAGAGTGTTTATTTCTTATTCTTTCAAAGGAAAACTACTGGACCGATTTGATTGAAATTTGGAATGTAGATTGTTCATATTCGGGAAGGAACTAAAGGCTATGGGTGCCACTGCTCTTCTTACGCTTCTTTTTGTAAAAATTATATTTAACTTAATTTTTCTTTATTTTTTACCCATTCCCTGAATTGATTCATGCTAAATTTGGCACAGAGGAAATAGATCCCAAGAAGTTTTTACTGGATGTCACGCCCCTTTTATGCCCACTTTTTGTAAAAATTATATTTCAGTTTATATAAATGAGACTATTTTTTGTTATTTCGTCACGGCAAAATTGATAGACATGACATTTGTTACATAGATATTTTATTTTCAGAAAATAATTATAGGCTATTTCAGATCCTGATTGCCTACAATAATGTATAAAAATGTTTGAAATTGGACGAGAAATTTGGCAAGCAATTAAAAAATTTGTATGTCAGAGGTACCCAACTTTGAGCTCCTTTAGCTCCTCCCCTGAGGGGTCTGTACGGTCCGCCTTCCAAACTTAACATTTCCAAAAATTTCGATTCTGACCCACTGTGGAGTGCTAGGCGCTCTGAGAACGCATTTCATTCACATTTTTTATTATTATGTGTTCTGTATTACTCTCACAGAAAAAATGTTCAACTTTATAATTCAGTATTTTTAATTTAGAAAAGACCTATTGCTCCAAAAAAATTATTTTCTCTAATGAAAACTATAAATGAATATTTAAACATTTTTCTTAAAAATGCAACAAATATATCAAATTTATTAAAAATTTGTTCTCCCACATCTCATTAAACATTTCTTTCAGTGTTTTTTTGAAAATCATGCGATAGCACAACCTTACTGCTAGTCGGGGTTCACACACAGCAATTTTTATTGCCGCAATTCTGAGTTTATAGGAGAGAGTAGAAGGGAATACTTAAATTTTACATTTTCTTTGCCTCTCCCGCCTACGAAGTCAGAATTGCGGCAAGAAAAATTGCTGTGTGTGAACTCCGACTTAAATGCTCAATCTGTAATAGCATGTCGATGTGAAAAACTAAGAGAACGTTCGCACATGTGCTCAAGTTTGGTGAGATCTGTTATACTCATAGTTGCCAGATAAATTTAGTGAAAAATCGTCCAATTTGGAGAAAAAAAATCATTAAAATCGTCAAATCAACTATTTGAATTCGTCAATATGAAAACTACGTATTTTACATATTAATGAATAGTTTGTTTTTCTTATGAAAAATTAAATTTTTAATTGAAAAGAAATTAATAAAAATTACTTTAATTTTATATTGGTGGCATATTATGAAAATCAAGTACACATTACCTATTAAGTCTGATTATATGTATATACACTAGGGTGATCGACGCGGTTTTCTAACCGGTTTTAAAACCGGTTTTTCAGTCAATGTGCTGTCGGTTTTTTCAAAATGTTAATTTTTCGAATGTCGAATAGACCGGTTTTTTAAACACTAAAAACCGGTTTTAAAAATAGCATTTAATTTCAGAAACATGTACTAATTAGGAATAATTTTTTAAATATTCACAAAGACTGATTTGTAATGTTTTAAAAATATAGTTTAAGTCTAAATTGGAATTTATTCTCTAATATTAAACAAATAAATAAGTAATAATTATCCTGTATGACTTTTTTTAATCTATTGTAATATCTGTAATATTTTTGCACCCAATTTGATTTTTTTGATCCAATATTTCCTTTATTTTTTAAAGGTGTTGTGTTAAAAAAGTTCCACCTGCAGAATCGTTTTGATTGAGACAGGCTTCCATATTAAGCCATGGTTTCTGTTTATGGTAATTAAACTTTAGTCTAATTTTTGATGATTTTTTTTCTACAATTTTGAAACATAATTATCTTTTAGTCATCTAGATATATAATTTACTTAAAATTTTTTCTCTTTCCAGAGCTTTCTAAAGCTCCCAAACGACGCAGAAAATTTGGCTTAATTATAAAACATTTCGTCCAACAAATCCTAACGGAGCCATATTTTGAAATTTTTATCAGGGAGCGGATATAAGAGGATTTATGTGTCTTTTTCTAAGAATTTTTTCTCTTTCCAGAGCTTTCTAAAGCTAACAGAAGACGTAGAAAATTACTTATAACCCTATTCGTCCAACAAATCCTAACGGAGCCAGATTTTTAAATCTCTATCAGGGAGCGAAAATACGTGGATCTATATATATGGATTTAAATATATCTTTCCTAAGCATTGTTTTCTCTCCAGAGCTTTCTGAAGCTCCCAGAGGACGTAAGAAACTAAAAATCTACTATTCGTTCTTCAAATTCTAACGGAGCCAGATGTTTCTATCAGGGACCGAAAAGTCTGTTTTGGTATTAAGAACTTTTGAATTGCTATACTTATTGTTTGCTCTCCAAATCCTATCAAAAACTGATTCTGCATTTCGGCCAGAGAGCGCATTTACGACGATTTTTTTGTTTTGAAAGGTTTACGAATTTAAAACATTAATCCATATTATCCCAATAAATTCTAACGGCTTCAAATAATTGACTTCGATTAGGGAGATGAAGGTCTCCATATGTTGTTTAATTTTTTTTCTTTTAATTTTCGGATTTGTTTGTGCATATTTTCATTATTATATTATTTTCCTGGCATTGTCAGTCTTACGCGCTTGTATTTAATAAATTTGATATAAATATTAACTTCTGCAAAAAACCGGTTAACCGATGAATTTCAAAAAGTGCAACCGGTTTTTTTTAAATACCAACTATTCTTACTATTCGAAAACCGGTTTCTCAAAAAAGTCGAATAATCGATCACCCTAATATACACTTACGCATACTTATTTCATTATATATATTTTTGGGATTGTTCTTATTGTAATTTTATTAAAGTTTTATAATCTTACTACATATTTTGCCATTTCCCCTTTTTTTAATCTTAAAAAAAATATTTAAGCAATTATGCAACACTTTGCTTATAATTTCCATTTTTATATTTTGTAGCCATTATTTCATTAAATAATCTATTTTTTTAATAAATTCTTTCCAATACGCTCCGTAATTTACGCTATTCAAAGTTTGTCACTATTGTTTATACGCGTTATACCAAGTTCGCGTTAAATAAAAACTCGTAAATGAAGTATCGCGTAAATCCAGGGTTACTTTTATGTAATTTTGTATGACTTTCAAACCAAAATAAGTTATTTATCTTACCTTGTTATAAAAAAACACATAGGCTGCTTTGTGTACCTACAATATATACAAAATTTAATTTTAAATGGATTCATCAAAAAATATACTTAAATAGTCGAACTAAGAATCCAAGTTCGACTATTTAAGTATTTACGCCATTTGTAGGGTTTATTCGCCATTTCGTAATAAAATAATATTATATTGGTTCCCATAAATCCTTCATAATAAATGAACCATTTACATTAGCAAATTTAAAAAGATTTTTATTTAAATTGTTAGTATTTTCTACCAACTAATTTACTTATAAAGAATAATATATAAAAAATTGTAAAAATAGTTTTAGAAAAAATCGTCAAATTAGGGGTAAAAATCGTCAACAGGTCATTTTTAGACCCAAAAATCGTCAAAATGACGATAAATCGTCAAATCTGGCAACAGTGGTTATACTTGATATTCTTGATCAAGTGCCAAACTCACTTTTACATATTATTTTACAGCTACTTTTCATACAAACTAGATTATTATCAAGTATAATAGTAACCTGATATTTAGTGACCATTTATAAAAAAAAAAATTAAAATTAGTAATTTCTTACAGATTACTATCTTATACCGGTGAACTTCACTACCTTTGATGTGATAACTAATATTTACTTCATATGGGAGCTCACCCTCGACTTATCCCCCTTTTAAAAAATCTGATAGGAATATTATTTATAAAAATGTTTAAGACTTAAATTACTTTTAATTAAATTTACTTTTAAATTACTCCTTCAGATATGCGAAAATTAATATTTTCTTTATATGGCGACGTCCCCTCTCGATTTGCGGCAATAGTAATAGTTCCTAAGATATACGATATTTATTATTTTCGTTGTATGGGGGTACCGTTTTCCCTGGTCCTCTCCGCCCCATTTGCATTCTAAGTTTGGTGGTTGATGAGAAAAATATTTTATGGTAAAATTTAAGACTTTTGCTGTAACAGAACCTTTTTTTTCATCCATTTCAAAAAAAAAAAAAAATTTAAAAATATTTATTTTCATGCGAAATTAAATTTAAAAGATATAATTTCTTCATATTGTTAACACACATTAAGATAGAGAGAAAGCTCTACCTAACCACCATTTTCGCTAAATTAAAGCTTTTCTCAATAATGTATTTATATCACTTGAGTCTTGGACATAATGACTCACTCAGGGACTGATATATGGATTCTCACCATTGACATGAAAGTTTTCAAAACGTTTGCTAATTTTCTGTTTTCATCCGATTTTACTACTATTGCAAAAAATGAACCTCATTGGAAAATGTCGTTGCTTTTTTACCTTTCTTTAAGCTATTTTAACAAAGACTATTAGAAAAAATCTGATTTCTTAATATGAGCCAGTCTTGATTATTTTCATATAAAAATTATACGTTTTCAAAAGCTTCTTTTACTTAGCAATCAGTAAATGCTGGCAAAATTAAAAAAAAAAAAGTGTTTTTATTTTTGGTAATTTTTGTGAAATTGTGGAATTTGCTTTTATTAAAATCTAAAATTTATTTGCACGTTATTATTCCAAATATTGAATAATGAATAATAAGGACATGATATCAAAACTAACTGAGAATATATCACAGATACAATATTTAACAGCACCGAAAATCAACTTTTTGAAATAACTTTTTTAAATGAACAGTAGTCTAACATTTAGGTATGCTAGATTCCAAAAAAGCGTTTTTCTGTATAATATATTGTCGTCGGTAATAACCTCAAAATATTGTATGAAAATTCCATTGCGAATGCATACATCCTTTATGTTCTCTACTTGAAGTAATGGGCAAAGATTCGAATTGGAATCACACATTCGGAAAAATATTTTTAAGTCAGAAAAATTAGAAATTGATTAACAGTCAATATAATTAATATAATTCTTATACAAGATTGTATTCACCTAATTTCTATTTAAGTAAGCCATTTTATGTAATTTTTAAAGATAAAGACTATTCCTGAAGCAGTTGCTTGATATGTAATAATCTTGTATAACAATTCATTGCAGATAAGTAGTTTAATAAAAAATTATTTCCACGAAGTTTTGAGACATTCACTAAAATAGTTCTGCAGATACTTATACCTCCTCACATATTCGACCATAAAACTTCGTAAGAAATTATATCACTCACTTGACCATATTTAGGAATAATTATTAACCCTATATAAATCAACAACTTAAAATTTCGCATTTTCTATAAATTTAAATAGATGATAATAAATAATAAAACACGTATTTTTTTAAATTTTAAAATTTTTTATTAAAAAGGCACAATTTCAAAAAAGGGATGTAGCTTATATGTAATAATGACAAAAAAACTTCATAAAGCTATTAAGAATTCTTAGGAATATTTTTAAGAATTTTTTTATTATAAAAAATTAATTAATTATCGAAAATCATTTAAAAAGAGTGAAAATTCTTGAAACAGTTTTTTTTTTAATGTAGCATGTAGCTACACCGCATTTCTCGCACATTGTATGGGTGAACCCAGCACATTTGTTATATTTGCATCGAATTTTTTTATCCGCCTATTAAGGCCAATGACCGACTTGATCCAGTCGAACTGCTTGCGGAGGTCCTCTATGTTTCGATTTCATATTTCAAAAAGCGACATGTTTTTGAGGTGGGTTTTATCTCAATTTTACATAAAATTTCGCTACCTTCCAAACGAAAGTTTGTCAGAGAAATGATGCACTTTACCTGTAAATCTTTATATTTGCATACCCGTTTTAGAGAAATCAAGAGTATGACATCGCAAGATGCGCACTTTCCAACGCTTACTTCTTAATCTTATCTTGTAGATATTCCAAAAGTTGCAACGACGTGAAAAAGCTATCAAAGTAAAACTTTGCACTACAACATTGAAAGAAGCTTTTTCGGTTGGTCCTGTTAAATTCAAAAGATTTGTACTGGAGGGTGTTGGTTCTTCATAAAGATTAGAAATAAGGTCTTCGTTGTTCGGCATCGAGAGATCAATTTCATCTTCCAAACACTCTTCAATAAGCTCCTCGAAATCTGGAGCAAGGTCAGGATCAGCCAAGCTCTCATCATCGAAATTAATACCATCTTCACTTTCTTCACCTGCTTGGAGTATGCAGGCGATATCATCGTCACTTAGCTTATGTCAACAAGCCATTCTAAAACAAAACAATACTCCTATAAATTTTCTTAATAAGTATAAGAAATAGATCCCTTTTCGCATAATGTAGCCCACAAGACTCAAACATAAAATTTCATGTACTACAAAAATAACTATCAAATTAAAAAAAAAAAACTTGGGTAGTAAATGATCTTTCGACACTTACCTATCCGAAAATTGTAAAACAAAAAAACAGATGTCACAAAACTATTTTTTATTAATTATTTACTTTTATCACATGTGCACTTTTTGAAATTCTCCAACACACTAATAAGATCGCAAAATTTAAAACAAAAAGAGACACCTATCTTATGCTTTTTGGACTTGATGTATAGAACTGAATGTTAACAATAGTTTACATAGTTTGATAAGTCACAGCAACGTTTACTGTGGCTATTTATAAGAGATGTTGCCAGAAGTATACTATATTTTATAGAGGGTTAAGGGATTTAAACTATGTTTTCAATTCCAAACATGAATATATTTATAGGCTTATGCCGTTTTCACACTTGCGTACATCTTAAAGGAATGCATGGAAGATGTTAAAAATGTGAAACATTTGTTCACACTTGCAACATCTAACATCTACCTTCATTCATCAATGAAAAAGTCACATGGTTGAGGAAAAATGCTTGAGGGAAAAAAATAAAATTTATAAGATCAAGAAAAATAATCAATAATTTTATTAAATATTACAATGAAACAATAAAAGCAATTATTAATTCGTCCATTTATATGATATTTTTTTTTAATATTTGTATTTTAATTAAAGTTTTAATACATATTTTGTTGTTTTGTTCCTATAATTTCTTTTTTTGCATTTTTTTTTTTCTTGATTTTTTCAGTTTCATGTCATTTTTCTAGTGATGACACTAAAATAATCGAAAGATGTTAGGTGGAACAAAATGAGATAGGAACATCTTTTAAAGATGTTGAGTTCTGAGCCCTATACAATTCATATGGGAAGATGTTAACATCTTGTGAAATTGATGGTAGATGTTAGATGTGAGCAAGTGTGAATACCACATTAAGTATATTTTTAATCCAACTATGCAATTTAATAGTAATTTCTGAAAACGTTGAGTGCTTTTACTGTAAGGCTTTCTAAATTTACGATTAGTCTTTGATTCTAAAGTGCAGCTACAAAAATTTCCCAATATATATTTAGATGCACTGAATAACTGATCAGAAATGTAATTATAATAGGTAAAGTTGTAATATCCACTTAAATTATTTTTTATTTTAATGTATTTTTTTAATATATCGGAAATCCCGGCAACGTCGGATACAATAAAATGAAGTACTGCAAAAACAAAAAATAGTGGGGTTATAAAGGGCTTTCATTACATATGAAAACAAGCGCGAATGTTATATTCGGCCCGGCCGAATCTATATACCCACCATCAACTTTTTCAAATTTTACGTTATATGGGAGGGGGCGGTAAAGTGGCAGTGGGCGGACCACGCCCATTTTTTGTTTCCGAGTTTCATTGGTGCTTGAACTATTTGAACACAATTTTGTTGATTTTCACCTTATATGGAAGGTGGGCGGTAAAGTGGGCGGACCACGCCCATTTTTGGTTTCCGAGTTTATATCGATCCCCGAACTATACGTACAAAATTTCGTTGAAGAAATATCAGCAGAAAAGTATAAAACGGACACCCTGTGTTTCTAGTTTTTAACCCATAACTTTTTTGTTTATTAACCGATTTTGCCCATTTTCAATACTAAACAAACCTTATATAAGATAAATATTTGTGCCAAATTTCGTCCCCCTACGTTTCTCCGTTCGAGCCCTATCCTGCTTTCAACAGACAGACAGACGGACGGACATAGCTAGATAAACTCAGAATCTAACCAGGACCCAGAAAATATATACTTTGTGGGGTCTTAGATGATTCCTTCGACATGTTACACACGGAATGACAAAATCATATTTTTGATGGTGGGTATAATAATTGGACTTTAGGAGGGATGTATCCGAGATACCAGAAGTGACATATACAATTTGATGTCAGATTAAAAAATCAGCAAAGAGAAATTTTAAGATGTTGTTTAACCATTACCAACGATATATTACATTCTACAATTGGTCTTAAAATTGCGACGCTATATACAAAGAACAAAAAGGGCGGTATTTTGAGGCGTGGCAAAAAATAATTTTTACATTTTTAGAAACTATTCTTTTATTCTAAAAACCTTCACATTCTTGTCGGTTTTTTATAATTAATTTTCAAGAAAAAAGTCTTTAATTTTACTTGATAATTTGTTTTTGTTCTCTTCAATTTGTATTCCGCCTCTCTTCATCCTATTAAAAAGATCTTTTTTGAAGAAGGTGTCATCAGTGTATTTTTTTTTAATACATTTATAGTCATTGTTTTACCTATTTTTTTTAAAAGATTTTATAATTTTATTTTTGATGTATTATTTTTAAATTTTTGACTTTTTTAAGTATTTGAAATGAATTGTTAACTTTTAAGTCATTATTCCATTATAAGCAAATTATTAAAGAAACTTACTAAATCTTATTGGAATTATTTTTTTATTCGAATAGTAGAAACCCTAATAATTTGGATCCCTTTTATATATATTTCCAGATATAAATTTTAGTGTACAGCCTTTGAATGCTCCAACTACAACACAATCCCAAACACCTCTTTCAACCAATATTACCAATGCTGCTTCATCTACTACAATTGTACAACATGTTGTGCCACCATCAGTGACATCTATAGCTTATCCAATCATTACCCAAAACGAAATTAATTTGCCTGATTCAACCATGTCGACGCCCACTCAAGATACAAACAATTCGATACATCGTAAGTAAACTGTGCTGCTACCGAAACAAATGAGGAATGCGTGCGTGCCTTTACACATACTCGTGTTATGAAAGAAATTACTCCATGGATTACACATACATCAAAGTATTGTTATATGAACCACATTATGAGACAAAAACTAACAAAAAATTTATCTATTTTTCATGTGTGGAAAGATTTTTGTTAAGTTGAGTTTTAATGCAATATCATTCGTTTATAGGATTTTATTTTTTAAGTATTCGTCCCATATGTCCTCGTATTACAGCCACCAGAAGCGCTACAGGATATTTAAAGATTTATATTTTTCATTATTTTGTATTATGTTCTTTTGGTCGAAAAACTAATTTATTGGGATTTTCTACCTATTCTTCACATATACACATATTTTTTATTAAAAATAAGAGATCTTGTATATGCGCATTTCTTCGAACTCGTTTACTTTTGGGATTTGAAAATGGCACATAAAAGCTCTTTAGTACGAATATTATACAAAATACAAATTAGAAGACGTTCGATACATTTTATATTAGGGAACATACAAGTAAGTGATGAAAAGCGATTCGTTTTCGAAATCGAATGTGCAAAACGAACGAATTTTTTAAAGGTGTGATAGAAAACGATCGATTTCGTATTTCATTTTTGTTTCATTTCAATATATTTTTTGTTATAAGATAAATAAAATAAAATTATTTTTTCCTGCTATTATTTATTTGATTTTTATTTTATTATAAAACATGAATATTTTAAAGTATGTGGATGAGGCTGCTACATTGAGACAACCCTTTTACAGAGGAAAAATCAAAGTGCTTATAAAATTACCATTTTGTGAAGCGTTATCAAATCTGTCAACATAAAATTAGCTAAATGATATTCTCCTTGGTACTTCCTACAACAGTACATCGGAGACATTTTTATATTTTTTTCAATTTCTCTCAACCCAAAATTTACAAAATAACCAAAAATTTTGTAAATAATCAGCCAAATAGTGTAATGAACAATCTCCCAACAGTTTGGGTTGTTTTTCACAATGCATAATATCCAATAACTAATGAATATTCATCCAAAAACTAATTATACTGCTGTTAAAATTTTATTCAGGGTTTTTAACTTTGTGGTATATCCAAAAGCGGCTTCGCTTACATACATTTTCTTTTTCACATCAACATTTTCACCGTTAAAAATGCGAAAATAGTAAAAAAATGGAGGTGTTCTGATTCTGACTACTTTTTTATTTTTTCGTCATTGACAAAGTTATAATAGTGAAAATATTGAAGTAAACGTTTTTGAGTGCAATTGATTATACACATCTGCTTAAAATAATAGATAAACTTGCCATATTTTTTCATTAAAGTACCATAGAAATTTATTTACACATACGTTTTCGATTTAAATACTAAAAATTGTTGCTCATAATAATAGAATTACATAATAGAATTAGAACAATTGTATTTAGGTTGAAAATATTATAAAGAAATAGCATTCTTATATAGAAATTAGATAAAACAACCATTGATTCCATGTCAAAACGGACAGCAATCGGATTTGACACCACCGATTTCAATGAAATTCACTACAAGCATTGACCATTGGAAGTGTTTTGAAAACATGAAATTTGATACCCATATTTCTTTCCGGTCCGGAAATATGTTTAAAAAACTAAACAATTTTAAAAACTTTACAAATAAATACTTATTTAACTTGTAATAATAATTTCTTAAATATACATGGTAGATCTGTAGTTTTTGATTCATATTAAATAAAAAGATATTGCTAAATCTATAATTTCAAAATAATTTTTGTAAATATTTTAAATTTTACATACAAAAAATTTGCCTTTTACCGCATTTTTTTAATAACTCCTAAACCAAAAGAGGCTATTTTTTTTAGATATTAAGCTTTGATCTTAATATTATCAATTTTGACCTTGGAACTTTCAAAATATATAAATGTTTTACTTGTCGTTTTAAAATCAATGTGTTTTTCTGTTAAATGAAATAAGAATAACAATTGTACAATGTATAATTTAGAAGTTATGAGCAATAAAGTGTGAATACTTTTGGAAAAAATTTAACCACTTTTTCAATTTGGAAAGGTCATATTTTTGGACCAGGAAGAGTCTTTACTCAGAAAGTTTGTGATTTGAGCAGCATTTTCAATACGTAATATCTGCAGCGAATTTCATTGAAATCTGAGATATCAAATCCAAAAATGTCTGCTTTTTGTCCGTTTTGATATGGAATCACTCCATTGTACCAAATAGGCAGTGTTGCCAGGACTTTAGAAAAAAATAAGCTAAATTAGACATTAAAAAAGGTCAGAAAAGGCTAAATGCCTTAAAAAGTAAAGCCAGAAAAAAAGCTAACATATTGATTTCATTAAAAAGGCATTTACTTTTTTGTTATCATTAGATTTTGGTATTTCTTAAAGATATTTTAGTGAATTTTTAAATACAACATAAATAGTTTCTATGGGTAATAAAGTTTGTTAAAAAATAATTATAATATTTTTGAAGATTCAAGCGCCGCAGGCGAAAATTTTCGTTAAATACAAATAATTTCGATATTTTTGTGCGAATTAATACACAAAAATGCTTAAATTGATGATTCTACAAAAATAAAATTAGTAAATTTTTAGCCTTTTTAAGGCCATGTTAAGAATAAAAAAGGCTAACAAAAAAGCTAGAAGCTAAAATGAAAATTTTGAGGCTAAAAGCAAAATAAAAAAGCTAGATTTAGCCTTAAAAAGGCTAAACTGGCAACACTGCAAATAGGAGAGAAAAATTGTTTAAACCAATAGAAAAGTGGAAAGTCGTTACTTGAAATTGCAAGTTGGGGTTTAGGAAAATATCTACGTTGTCTACAAAATGCTTTACATAAAAAACAAACGATTGAAACTTGTAATAGACCTTATAAAATAACCTCAAAATCGAATAGGCAAAAAAGGACCCCTTCAATTCTCTTTCAGTTAAAATTTTGTATGGGATAGAGTTTGTCTTCATTTTTTGCAATATCCCACTACCCATATGCATTTATTGTATTTATCAATATGATAAATAGGACCATTTGAATTCAATTAAAAGCATTCGCAACCTTTATAGCATAGATGCCCACGCACACTAACACAAAACATGTAGTTGTGTTAGTAAAATAAAAAAATAAAAAATGCACTAAAAGAAAAAATGGGTGAATTAAATAAAATATGTCATCAAGTTTAATGGTTAAAAAATAAATACTAAACAATCGAAAAATAACATAAATAATATTTATTTAAACATCATTGGTAAATTTAAAAAAAATAAGGAAATAAATGATGTTATTTTTATATTTAATATAACAAAGTATAATGTAAGTAGTATATTATTTGGAAGGCTTAATTATAAACATGTATTGTTAAAATATTTTCCCTTGTCCAGTCATTTATATCTGATGTGTTGAAAATCTAATACAATTTTATAAAAATAATGTTTAACTGGAAATATTCAAAATTTTTTTCATACATAATGTACAATTTTTTTCAGTGCATTTGTGTACTCATCTCTCTCTCAGCGAAGAATAAATGAAAGAGAATAAGAATATGTGTGAAGCTCTCAGCACAAATGTGCTTGAAGTGGGCATCTATGCTTTATATTTTCATCTCACTCTGAAACAGCCACATTTGTGAATTTAAGGTGGAATTTGTTTTTCTCTACAGGGCGGAAGTTATTTCCTAACAAATTAGTTTTCATTTCGCCAGAAAATATTATGTCTCCATTTTTTCCTCGTTCACATTTGAACTAAAGTAAATGTGTTTTAAGAAGTTAAATTTTTGTATACGCATTGATGGACCTTTTCTGACAATTTTTTCCGGAAATTTCTTTTCGACAAGATGAAGCCAAACTGTTTGCGAACCAATTCCATCAAAAATTTCAGCTGAAAATTTTTGATGGAAAGTAATGAAGGGGTCCTTTTTTGCATTTCTGGGGTTCTTTTAAGAGATCTAATACGAGTTTCTATCGTTTGTTTTTTAGATAAGGGCTTTTCGTGAAATGTAGATAACTTTTAAAGCCCCTGTTTGTCATTTCAAGCAACGACTTTGCAGTTTTCGTTTCTTTTGAACAATTTTTTCTCTCCTATTTGGTGCACTGATTGTTACTTCTCATTTTCTGTGTCAGAATACTATTTCATTAAACTATTTTCAACATAAATGCAACTTTTCTTATTCTATTATGTAAAAATAATCAAGAAAGTACAATAGAATTTCACTTAATATAAAAAAATTAGAAATAAATTAACTGTATCTATTATTATGAGCAACAATTGTTTACTAAAAGAAAAAAGTATTTCTGAAGATAATTTAATATCATCCCACTAGGTGTATCTATTATTTTGAGCAGATATGTAGTTATAGGGCATTTGAAAACCTATCAAGAATATATTTCCCTATAAACCCTTATTTTTTTTTTCTTAAAATAATTGTGTAAGTTTAAATAATACCCCAATCACTTATAGTGGTGCAGGGTATAGAAATACATATACAGAGTTAAAAGCGAAATACAGAGTTAAAAGCGTTTCCACCCGGCCGGATGAAGACTATTAAGAAAATTATTTTGCTTTATGTTAAAATAAATGAATATTCTCAAAAAAAAAAAAAAAAAAATTGGGTTTTTTTACATTTTTAAAATTTGGGTGATTATTTACAATGAACAAACACCAAAAATGGCTGTGCGAATAATCACCCAAAACCCAGAAATGTACAAAGACCAAAATTTTGTGAACAATCAGCCAAATAGCTAAATGAACATTCGCCCAACATTTTGGGTTATTTTTCATAATGTCAAATAACCCATAACTGTTGTGAATATTCACCCAAAAACTAATTATGCTGTTGTAAAACTTTATTCAGCTAATTTTTTTTTTTTTTTAATATTTTGTCATTTCTTCATAATAAAAGTTTTTTTATCAAACTATATTTTTCTTAATAGCCGGCCTTCGGTCGGAAGGAACGGTTTTTAACTCTGTGGTATATCCAATAACGGCTACATTTTATTTTTTACATCAACATTTTCTCCGTTAAAAGTACTATTATTGATGAACAAATTTAAAAAAATATGAAGTGTATTAGGGATCACTGATTTTGTAAAACGGAATTATTTTGCGAAACCGCTTTCGGACTTAAAAACACTTTTGCCCGGCCGGCTATTAAGAAAAAATTATTTTGCGCATGCTAAAATAAATGAATAATCGCCCAAAAAATATTTTTGGGTAATTCTACATTTTTAAAATTTGGATAATTATTTACAATGAACGAACACCAAAAATATTAAAGATTTCAAAAAACCTAAACGCTGTGAACAATCACACAATTTGAATTTGTCTTTTTTTCGGGCGTTTGTTCATTTATGGGGATTTGTCGATTTTTCCTTGGGCGATTATTCGTACAGCCACCAAAAATATTATAACCCAAATACAGCGAACAATCACCCAATTTGATTTTGTCTTTTTTTTTTTGCGCTTGTTCATTTATGGTTTTACCCGATTTTCCCTTGGGCGTTTATTTGTACAGCTGTCTTATGCACCTCAGAGTAAACAACTTTTGTTTCTGCCTTAACCTAAATTATTTAGGAAATATTATGATTCATTACTTTTGTGTTATATTTGCTTTTCAAAATATACTTTTGTATGTTTTAATGAAATCTTAAATGAAAAAAATTCTTAATAAAATAATAAATGTTAAATAAACAAATTCTGTTTTAAAACAACAAAATTTGTTCGATTTGAAAACCATAAAAACATGTTAATTTCGTTTTTGATCACAACCTAATTTACTGTCATATTCATGCAACAAAGTGAAAAATTAAATCGAATTCGTTTTTTATGTACCCATATCCATTCGTTTTACATCGTTTTTGGTTTGAAATCGTTTTTCATCACATACTTGATAATTCAGTTCAGAATATAGAGTAATTATCAAAGTATACATGGATTTCTGATAGATTTTATAATTTCATTAAATTCGTTGATCTATTTATTACATCTAACCAGAAAAAAACTTTAAATGATGTTAATAAATAATAAAAAGTTGCAAATATAAATTATATTACTATAAAATAAATTTTCAAATGACAGACTCAAAAATGTTTAAAGTTGCATTAATTCAAACGCGTCACTAGTTTTGAGCAATGTTTCAGTTAGAGGATTTCAGTTAGCGTTTTGGATGTGCCTTGACGATTTATGAAACCTTAAATATCAATGCGACCTCAGTTCACGAATACTTTTGACGTTTAATGAAACTGAATAGATGTACATTTTAATTGAGTTATAAAATTTTTTGAAATTAATATATTTTGGCGCCATAATGATTTACAAGGACTGTTTACATCCGTTATTAATTGTACTATACTCAAAACGGAGATAGTTTTCTAATAAAAAAAAAAAATTGCAAGCATTTAAAATTTTGGATTCACCTCTTATCCGCAATATAATTTGATACTGGTTAACGACCTGATTATACATAAGTTGACAAAAGGGCGCGGCAGCAATCAATTTTCATACACTTTTGGGATTTTTTATTTTTGAGTGCTTGTTGTTACCACCTGGAACCATTTCAAGTTTTAAATATTTGTTATTTTGCTCCCTGGAGTACTTTCAACGTAAATCAACCGTTAATTTAAAAAATCTGTATTAAAAAATTTTAGTTTATGGTCGGTTTCTTATGTAAACGAAGAAAGAATTGCTGATATATGTATATTAAAGTGAATTCATCCCTATGGAAAGAAAAAAATATTTTTGTTATCCCTCTGAAACATTGGAATGTTTTATAATCTTTCGTAAAATATTTTCGTTCTAATGAACCGTTTTAAGTTGGACCGTTTTTAAAAAATTTTTGTTTTTAGTTTTTTGAATTTTTTTATTTTCTGCCAAAAAAAAAAAAAAAAAAAAAATCGCTCATGGAATGTGACATCATTTAAAAGATTTGGGATCTACGTGCAGTGGTATATATAAAATATCCAAAAGTTTTATTCCGAAAATATCATGTTTTTCAGAATATTGTTTGTTATTTCTATAAAATTTCAAATCTTAAAATTTTCACTAGTAATTAAATATAAGTTGCAGGTTTGATTAATTCTTATTTCAAAACATAGTCAATATGGGTATCAAAATCACTATTTTGATAAGATCTATCCGCTTGAATTAAATTATATACGAAAATTGCAAAAATACCATTAAAAAGTAAATAAATTTACAAAGAATGTAAAAAATATAACAAACTAATGTTAGGTACATTAATTATAAAACGTTACACAGTGTGATAAATTGGGATGATAAATTGAGTTAATAATAAAAATTCTAATGAAATGACTAAAATACCAGGTAAAATAATATTTACTACTTTTAAAAGGTCTCAATTTACATTCCTTAGACTATATAGCAAATAAAGTTAAATCGCACAAGAACAAAAATGCTTTTTATAAAAATTACTTATATTTTTTACATTCCTGTTAATATTTCTTTCACCAACTGTCCTCAGTAGACCCGACATATTTTAATACACATCATAAAATATACAAAGGTTAGTTTTCAGGGAGTAACAAAACACTTTTTTGAAGGGAGTAGCCTTTATGTACATACATATACATATCTGTACGTATAGTGGAGTGTTCGGATGAACAACTTTTGTTGCGAATTTTCTGTAGAGTCAATACGATAAACACCGGAAAGTAAAAATGTTTACAAAAGATGATTTTTTGTCCATGTAAAAAAATCTAATGTTAAAATAGATTTATTTTACCATGTTAATGTTTTTGCTTAATTTGTTGTCCAACAGAATGCACTAAAATTGTATTATGTGCTGAAACTTCTGCGAAATATGGAATTTTGTAATTATTATTTCTTTCTTGTACACTTTTCTTTCTACATAATTTTTACAATGGGACACTCTAACGTACAGTCCGTTAGAGCAAACAAGTTCAAACTAATTAAAAAAATTGATTTTATGATGATATTCTTAAAGTTTAACATTTATCATTTCAGTTCTTTGTGACCTTTTTAAAAAACTGGTGATTACAAATTAAAAATCAAGCAAGTGTAATTAAAATGCCATTCTCATAGCTAAAAGCAACTTTTAACAAAATTTTGAGTGTAATTATGAATTGTGATATTTGTGATTTGTTAAAAAAAATCTATATGTATTTACTTTAGCAGTTTTTTTATGTTTTCATTTTATAGATATATTTTTTGTTGCAACCATTTTGAAAAAATGTTTTTGTTTAATATATTTCCAAATTCAAATAATAAATAAATATACACTACCTCTAATTGATTTTTTCTTAAGATTAAGGCATAAAACGGTTAAGTATTCCTGATGATACAAATAGTTAAATTCCTAATGATATAAATAGTTAATTCTAAGAGAACTGTGTCTTATGACTTAAGAGTAGCGTAACCATTTTAGCATTTTTGCAGGTAAATTTTGATTTTTTATTCCGATTTAGCATTTTTAGAATTTTTCATAATGAAAACAGAATTAAAATATTCAAGTATGTCACAGAAATTTTTCGGAAGTGAAAATTTTCGTATAGTCGAATCGTAACGTTTTCATTTTCCTTCTTCAGCTCAAATACGTTTTCATAAATTCGAAAAATATTAAAAATGCTTTTTTTTTTTTGGAAAGAAATTTGGTATTTCTGCATTCAAACCAATTGATTAATGAAAGTAAAGAATTTCAAAGAAGAATTGAGCAAAAAACATATATTTTAAATTAAATTTAAAAATTTTGTGTGTTCACTTAACAAAATGTGCTTTTTGTCTCTTTACTGTCAATTTAAAAAAATTCTTAAATTTCTTACAAAACTGGTTGATGTGCAATTTTTTTAAATAAAATTAATAAAAGTAATATCTATTGTTTGTTTACATTCATTTTTAAAGGTTTCTTACATTTAAATGCGATGAAAATATCAATTCCACTTTACTATTTTTGTGTGGATTGAAAAGAATTTTTTTTTTTCGTTTTCTGTAGAAGCTAAATACGATTTCAATTTCACTTTCGTACGAATTTGTGTTCTGTGACATACCTGATTAAATCCTAATTTTTATACTAACTGCAATTTTTGGCATCAATTACGTACTAAATTACTTAAAGGTTAATAGAAGTATTAATTTTAGAATGAAGGTTTGTAATATATATACATTGAAGAATGTTGGAGTAATAGTAGAAGGCCAAAGTACGCTGCGGCTAGCGGCAATCGGCTGATTATGTTTTCTCACGCGCTTGCGAGATCCATATAAAAAAAGTTGAAACAAATTCAATTTTAACGCACGGCCGCGTGTCACAGCATTACCAGATTGATTTTATTACAATGTTTTCAAATGTTCCTTTGTCGATTTTTTGAAAACAATTGATTGATTTTTAAATTGGAAATGACGCTGCCGCTCGTTGCCGCGTGACTCGTATATTGGCCTTCCACTATATCTGGCATAGGTGGTTATGTATCTTGATGAAAACTGGTGAATATTGAAGGATTTATTTTTTGGATAGGGATATGATGAAAATATACTACTGAAAAAGTGTTTAATTAATTAAGCCTTATTTTTAGTGCAATGTATTACATTGAAAATAAAACACGTGTGGTTCTTTATAATTCAAATTGCGACTGAGTTAATTTTTATTTATTTAAATATCTTAAGTCTAATTGTAATATATACGGATAATATATAAATGGGAAAATAAAAGAAGTTGAATAATGTATAAGAGAGTTATTGAATTAGAGTGACCATACTAAATGCATGTCCCCCCTTAACATTTTTATTATTGTATATTGCCACGCCCACTTACAAAATAACTATTAAAAGTAGTATATCTCGGAAATTGGTAATACTAGAGTCCTCAAATTTTGCACGAACAACTTTGACACCTATACGAACATTCTGGAAAAATATAGGCGAACTAGCAATAGGGGTGTGGCACATCCCACACCTAATATTGCTTGCCAATACCAAATGCCGTAAATTTAGGAAACTATAACAGTTACATTTCCCAAATTTTGTACAATAAACTTAAGTGTCAAAGTGAACATTTTATGCAAAAATGGGCGGAAAAGAAATAGTGGGCGTGTCATCTCTCATATAAAGTTAATACCAAAATTTTTATATCAGGGAAACTATAAAAGTTAGAGAGCTCAAATTTTGTACGACTAGCATTAGCTTCAATATGAATATTTTGGACAAAAATTGGTACACTAGCAATAGTGAGCGTGGCACCTCCCATATAAAGAAAATATTAAATTATCATATCTGAGAAAATATAACAGTTAGAGTTCTAAAATTTTGTCGGAGCCACTTTGGTATCAATATTAATATTTAAGAAAAATATGGGCGGGCTAGAAGTAGGGGGCATGGTACTTCCTATATGAATTAAATATAAAAATTCGTATATCTGGGAAACTATTGGAGTTGAAATGCTCAAATTTTGCACAAAGAATTTTGACATCCATGAAAACATTTGTCTAATAAATTAGCGGATTATGGGGATATGGTCCCTCCCATAAAAATTAAATACAAAAATTAATATATTTTTTTAATCCTTTAATTACTATGTATTTAATTTCGTGGGGTGGCGAAGCACACCGGGTATTAGCTAGTTTAAAAATAAAACAACATGTTCGAGTACTTGACTACGACTGATTTCTTTATTAAATTTTTTTATAATTTAAAGTACAAAAAAATGCTTAATCATAATAACTAAAGTTGTGTAAAATAACCCAAATTTAATTATTAGTAATTAAAGTGCTGATAGTACAAAAGTGTGTGTTGAAAACAAAATAGTTTACTCAAATTGCAGACAGTTAAATGAACTTTAACAAATCCAACAATAACGCAAACGCAGTAAATTAAAAAGTAAAAGAAAGAGAGAATATTAATAATTAACTAAATTTGTGTTAACTTGTATAATACCTTCATTTGCACTTTGTTCTTCTACGGGTGTGTTATCATTGGAAACCTCTACTTGTACTAGATCATCTTCTTGTTCACATTGTGTTTGCTGTGGTGGTTCATGATGTTGGATAATTCCGGGATCTCTAATTTGATCTAGATGGCGCTTTATTTCTTGTTTATTATGATTTAAATACTTTCTGACCATTAGAAAATGTTGTGTCGCGAATACCTTTGTAGTTTTGAGTTGTGATTCTAAAATCTTTTGCGTTACAGTAGGTGGATTAAGGGCACTGAAACGAGTTTTGAATTTTCTACCAAAAAATATTTTGACTGGTGACTCTCCTGTTGTGCAATGAACCGTATTACGATAATCTATCAAAAACCGACATAAAATTTCATCAATGTTACAGTCTTTTCGTTGTTTTAAATTAGCTATTATGTACTTTTTTAAAGTTTTTACAAAGTTTTCCGCCTGACCATTTGTGGCGGGGTGACCAAGTGCTGTTAATATATGTTTTATTTCATTTAGTAACAGAAACTTTTAAAATTCCTGAGAAGTAAATTGTCTTCCATTGTCACTCACTAGTATGTCTACTAAACCATAACGCGAAAATAATTCTCTCATTTTACTAATAATAATAAATGCAGCTGTTATTTCTTTTGTTTTGAACACTTCCATAAATTTTGAGAAGGAGTCAATAAGGACAAAAAAATAGAAGTTATTTATAGGACCCGCAAAATCTATATGAATACGACTCCATACTGAAGTGCAAGGTTCCCACGGTATTAATGAACTTTTTTCTGGACTGGGAAGTAGTTGCTGACAGAATTCACAATTTCGTATCATATTTTCTATGGCTTTATCAAGACATGGTCACCAAACGGCTTTTGTTTTTACGATTCCTAAATGAGAGCTGTGTAATTCTTTAAGAATTTTGTTTCATAATTTATCTGGAACAACAGTCCTGTATCCCCACATACTGCAATCATATTCTACAGTCAATTGAGTATGTTTTTCACGATAGGGTACAAAATCATTTCCCTTTATGTAGCTGAGAGTTCCTCTTGATATGGCTTCACTGACTTTTGACAATAGTGCATCTCTTTTGGTATCTTTTGTAATATGTCTAAAATTTAATTGCAGAACGTTTTTTGTTTCAATAAGATTTATGTACGAATTTTCTTTATTTTCGGCCTGATTTGCAACTTGTGGCATACGTGAAATACTATCAGCTTTTGGCAGATAGGCAGACTTTTGTTTTTTCCAAATATGACAAGCAACGGACAAGGGTGCTATAGTTTTTTTTTCACTTGATGACAAAGCTCTTGAAACAAAAGCAATTGGCTTTATACTATTCGAAAATTTATGTGACAAAACTCCAGCTACAGCGTTATTCGAAGCATCAGTTTTTAAAACAATCGGTAAATCAGGATTAAAATGAACTGAAACTTGATCAGAGGTTACAGCACTTTTAATAAAATTGTAGGCTTCTTGACATTCTTTTGACCACTTAAACTCAACACCTTTAAGTAACGATTCTTACAAAGAAAACATTTTGTCTGCGAAATTCTTTATCAATTTTGAATAATAATTAGCCATACCAATAAAAGCTCTTAATTCCGTAATACTACGTGGTATTGGAGCAGACAAAATATTAGAAATACTGTCATTGTTTTTACTTAAACCATTTTTGTCAATATTGAAGCCAAGATACGAAATCTTTTGTTCAAAAAAGGTACACTTCTTAACCTCTGCTTGCGTCACCATTACTGCATCTGCCCACATCGCCGTTACCTTTTTTATTTTTTTGCGACCAAACATTTTGTAATTCGGTAATCCCATTATAAATTGGCTTAAAACAAAAGCGAAATTTGAATGAAATTTCTCATGGACAATCCTGAGGTGTGTGCCAATTGATTTGGATGAGGACAGGTTCTTAGCAAGTCTGGGGGAGGGGGGGTGTTTCTCCAAAGTTGGTCACCTCGGGTATGAACATTTTTTAAAAAATCGCCAAAGTTTTATTCAAGATTTGATTGAAAAAAAATTTTGCACATAGATAGTCCTAATAATTCTCTACAAAAAATGTGCTTACATGTGTGGGTTATCTCTTTTACTTTAAGATATTTGGACCAAAGTAAAATTTTGACCCATTTTTGACCATGTCTTTTTTTAGTTTTTTTTTTTTTTTTTAACTTGGCGGGCTCAATTTGTAACATTCTTATAAGTGCACAGCAGTTTCAACGTGTTTTTTAAATAACTTTATGTATGTATATTTATACGTTCAAAAGATACATAAAGTTATTTAAAAAACACGTTGAAATTGCTGTGCACTTTTGTATATAGAATGCTTCAACACACATTTACCATAGAAATTGAAAGAAAATGTGCAAATTTTACCGAAGGGGGTAAAGTTTTAGTAAGTTTTTAAACGATTGTGTCAAATATTTAAGCAAGTATTTGGTATCGTTGTAAAGGTTATTACTTGAAAAGTAATAATATATAAATAATAAATTATTCGAACTAAATTCTGTTATTGAATTGATCAAAAAACTAAAAAGGTTAGTTTTTAGTGTTATTAAAAAAAAAAAATAATAATAATAATATTTGAACTTAAATAAAACCTACATTAATCAAGGTATCATTGTGAAATTTTAGTATAATAATAATAAATAATTTTATCCTTAAAAGAAGAGAATAAACAGATTCCCATTTTCTTATTCCTAAATGCCCAAAATTCCAGTTCGGGGAAAACTTGATTCAAAAATTGACTTTTTTCAGTAAAATGGTTACCCTGTCGTTATAAGAGGTGTGGCTTATTAAATATTTTTTGTGTGATTAACTAACATATGTAGGTAAGTTTTCAAGGTATTATTTTTAATTTCGGCTTTGACATTTTTGAGCTCCACAAAAAACTAAACAAAAATTAAAATTAACGAAATTCTGATAGGGCTAGCGGGGAGACTCTTATCCCAACTGCCCTCGGATTTGATTTACATGCATTTATGTTAAGTATTCTTTTAGAAAAATGAAAAAAAAATTTATGGTCCGAATGAAAATAACGGATTTGAAAGTGAACAAATGTAACCACCTTTTTAAAAAAAGTAACAAAAAATCAAAATTTTTTAAAATTTTCAACTTCAAAATAATATAACTTTTTATCTAAACCACATAGGTATATGATCTTTGCACACAAATTGTTTAGAATTTTATACAGGATCCAGAGAATATTTAAGAAGAATTGTATGGCTCAAATTGAGCCCGACATGTTAAAAAAAAAAAACTAAAAAAAGACATGGTCAAAAATGGGTCAAAATTTTACTTTGGTAAAGTAAAAGAGATAACCCACATATGTGAGCACATTTTTTGTAGAGAATTATAAGGACTATCTATGTGAAAAATTTATTATTTCTTTTTTTTTCAATCAAATCATAAACGAAAATTTGGAGGTACACCCATCCTCCCCCCGACTTGCTAAGAACCTATCCTCCTATAAATTGATTGGCACACACCTCAGGATTGTCCATGTGATATTTCATTCAAATACATTCAGCAGTTCTAAAGAATTATTTCCAAAAAAATTTCGTTTTGGGACCACTGTGGCTCGTGGAATATTAGTATTTCACATAGTTCCTTGTACGTTTTAGAAACCGGCGAATTGGGATTAAATAAGCTATGTAATACATTGTATGCAGCAGCACCAATTGATTTTAGAAGAATAGATTTCTTAATGTTGTCATCTTCACATTTTATATCACAGAAGTGTATATCGAACCTTTCTTTCCACACTGTCCAACTCTCCTGGTTGGAAGAAAATTCTGGAACACTCTGCAAAACTGAAATTTGATTTGTTGTCATGTTAGAATCTAGTCGCCAATTATATGCAATGTATTACATTGAAAATAAAACACTTGTGGTTCTTTATAATTCAAAATGCGACTGGGTTCATTTTTGTTTATTTAAATATCTTAAGTCTAATTGCACATAAATTAAATAAGTTGAGAATAACAGATAACATATAAATGGGAAAATAAAAAAAGAAGTTTAATAATGTTTAAGAGAATCATTGAATTAGAGTGACCATACTAAATGGTCTTTATACTTCACATTTAGCATTTTTAAATAAAATGCTAACATTTTTTAGCTTTTTCTCGTCTGGTCACACTTGACGAGGAGCATTACGGGGCATCTAAATGTAACATAATATGTAAGACTTTGCTATCTGATTTTTCCACTGAGTATTAGTATTATAAGAAGTATTTGCGACGGTTGTGATGAGATTTATCTACACTACTATCTTGAGCACCAGCGGAATAAAGAAGGATTAAAAATGCATTCCAGAATGCTTTATTAAGCAGCCAAAAGACTTTCTTTCAAAAAAAAAAGAAGGCTGCGACTTATATACAATGCTACTTAGAATCTGAAATTGAATTTAATTAAAAAAAAAAACATACGGACTACCTCCATTGAATAAGACTTATGCTTTGTAAGTCTCGCAATTAAAATATATCTGTTTGTAATGAGAAAGTTAATGCTGAGTGGTAATACACCTTCTACTAAGCACCTAATGTAAGCGAAAAAAAAAAATAAGTACTCTTTGAGGGATTTTCATAGAAGGCAAATTGGAATGTATTTTATTATTATTTTTTGGACAGGTGGGGAAATAATCACAAAGGCGTGCAGAGATGATGGGAACTGTTAACCCAATCGGAAAAAGAAGGCCGAAAGAGGCGTTCTGAAATGCTTTATTTTAAATCCACAAGGCATGCCACTCGGATTCCAACATTATTTCTTTTTTAGACGGCGTGTCATTGGAGATAAGGCCTTCCCTTCTCTCTTCCAAAAAAAAGCGAGAAGGCAAGGACTCTTAAGTAAATAAACTCTTATGTGAATGCTATTACAAAAGAGTATAAAAAATAATTAAAAAAATTATATATGCGGACTACCATCTTTATCGACACTTAAAATAAGACTAAATAGTTTTGAGCTTTGTATGCCGTGCAATTTTAATTTTTTCTGTTTGTAATGAGAAAGTTTATAAGTGAGTAATACACCTTCTATTACGCATCTAAAGAAAGGGAAACAAGAATTAGTACTGTATATTCTTTTTAAGGAAGCCGAGGCATTCTTTGGGGAATTTTTGTAGAAGCCAAAGTGGAATGTTTTTAAAATTTGTTCGGAGAGTTGTGAAGCCATTCATAAAGGCCTGCTGCGAAGAAGCAGGCAGACTCATAATAATAGATACAGATAATTTATTTCTAATTTTTTTTATATTAAGTCGAATTTTATATTAAGTCGATAATAGAATAAGAAAAGTTTAATTTAGGCTGAAAATATTATAAAGAAATAGTACTCTGGCACAGAAAATGGGAAGAAACAATCAGTGTACCAAATAGGAGAGAAAAATGGTTCAAAACAATCGAAAACTACAAAGTATTGGCAAAAAAATATGTTATTGCTTCCTCGCTGCAGGTCTTTATGAATGGCTCCACATCTCTCCGAACAAATTTGAAATACATTCCACTTTGCCTTCTACAAAAATTCCCCGAAGAATGTCTCGGCTTCCTTAAAAAAAATATCCAGTTCTCATTTCCCTTTCTTTAGATGCGTAATCACTTATAAGCTTTCTCATTACAAACAGAAAAAATTGTAATTGCGAGACTTACAAAGCTCAAAATTATTTAGTCTTATTTTAAGTGTCGATAAAGATGGTAGTCCGAATATCTTTTTTTTAATTCTTTTTATTTAAGAGTTCTTGCCTTCTCGATTATTTTTGTAAAAAAGAAATAATATTGGAATGCGAGTGGCATGCCTTGTGTATCTAAAGTAGAGCATTTTAGAACGCCTTTTCAGGCCTCCTTTTTTTTCTTTTCTTTTTCAGACTCTTTTGTAATAGCATTGTACATAAGAGAGCAAAACGTCGTCACTGAAATAAATGGAAATACCATTACCGCTTAAACACCTTTACCGAAATAAAACAAATTTTCGATACCGCAGAAATACCATTACACAGTTTGAGAAAAAATAATTATTTTAAATTAAATTAAAGTAAAATTTGTAGTATGTGTTAAGTTAGCTGCGTGAGATAGCTCCGTTTTTAACATTTTTAAATTTAACTTTGAAAATTTGAAATTTTTGTATTTAAAATAGAGTAAAATTAAAAATTGTGCACAGATTAGACCTAATCTTCATGAAAGTTATTGAACTATATGGTTGTGAAATATATGAAACAAAGGAGATATAGTTCTGAACTCCTATATAGTTCTGGAGTCCTAGCTTTCATGCGCGTTTTTTCCCAGTTTCTATAAAACATCCCTTAGTAAATTCAAAAATTGCCAATTTTTAAGGTTAAATTTCTCAGATCTGAAACAAATTCTGAATATAAACTATATAGTTCTGAAATTCTTGAAACTATGGCTTTCAACCACAGGTTTAAACCTTGCACAGTTTTTTTAATTTTACCCGATTTTTTCAATTTTCTAATTATCAGCCCTTAGTAAATTAAAAATTTCTAAATTTTTACAGTTAAATTTCTCATATATGAAACAGATTCTGAATATAAACTATATAGTTCTGAAATCCTTGAAAGGAAATTTCCCAAACGAAGAAAAATGTAAAATAGTAAAGAGAAAAAATAAAAACTATTTTGGAAAAAATTAATTTATTCAAAATAAAACAAGGCAGAATGAATTTATCTTTAATATAGTCTATGAAAGGCTAAACTATGTTTAGAAAAAAATGTTATTTTTCCCTTTGAAATTTGAGCACAATCGAACACGGTTATAACGAACTCGAAGGGACCGAAGGGATTTAGTTCGTTAAGTTCGTAAAATGTGTCAAAAGTGGCGATTAATTGAATTTTTAAATTAAAATTTTTGTAGTAACGTTGGGTAAAAATAGACAAAATTATGTATCAATGTCAATTAAAATCTTTAAGCTAGGTTCTGTTGTTTTCTTATTAGGAGCTGTCAAAGTTAAAAATATTTTAACATTTTTGAAAAAAGAGTAAAAAATTTAATTTTCAAAAATTTTCAGTGCATTTATTTTAAATAAAGTCTTTTAAAGTAAAAATTTAAAATGGAAACATCAACTTCGGGTATTTTAGTGTACTTTTCTTTAAGTATTTGTTAATTTTATTTTGTCCTAATATTTTTGTTATTTTTTTGAAAATTGTCCTAAAATACACTATTTTTCAATTTTCATGTAATGCAACTTAAAATGTTACAGGATGTTTGTTCTGAAAATTTTCTAAAAAATAGTACATATTATGAAAAAAATCGTGCGCATATATAGCCCGATTTCAGAAATGATTTTTTTTTTCGATTTCCAAAATTTTTATATCACCTTAAAGTCCTTGATAAATCCTTTAGAAAACATGCTTGCATGTACTATGTCTCCTATATATTCTTCGAGATATATTCATTTCAAATTTCAACAATCTCAACTTTACAAGACCAACAAGCCTTTTCCATTTTCAACCGATTTTATCATATTTTTTTTTTAATTTATTAAAGAACAAAATTGTCTATCGAATAAAGAAAATTTTATTCGATATCTTTATTGAGTAAGTTTGCAAAAATTAGTAAACAGACGGACGGAAGGACAGACATTAGAATTCTTTAGAACAGTCTTAAAATTCCAAAAATATATATATATATTTTTTTTTTTTTAATTCTTGACTAATATAAAAACCTAATCAAAAAATTAAAGTATTGATATCACTTTTCCCTGAATTAAGTGCCATTTTCGACCATTTAACCCAAATGTATAGACGGACGGACATTACCATTCAGCCAAAAGACATCTCATAATTCTGAAAATGCATTTTTTACTTACTTATAAATAGGAAAATTAAATGTAATTATTAAAGTGTTGATATTACCTTTCCCTGAATTAGGCATAATTTTCGACCCATTTAACTCTAATGTATAGACGGACATTTCCATTCTGCCAAAAAAATTTTAAATATTAATGATTAATATTTAAGGAATAATATTTTTTGCATTCATCATTCATTTGACAAATGTCAAATTGATATTAATTATGCTTTTTATACTAATTCAATACTTTCTTTTATTACAGATGTTTTAAGATATTTACTTTTTGAGGAATAGCGATTTTCTAATATTTAGTGTTTAATCCTCTAATAATTTCAGTTTTATTATTAGCTATTTTCGATAAATGTATGTTATGTTAAAAAGGTCAGCAACTGTAAATGTAAAATTAATCTTTTATTTACCGATAATTTAAATTAAATTTAATAAAAATTATTTCCATTTGTCCAATAATTTCAATCGAAATAAGTTATTTCTGTTAGTTGTTAAATTTTTGGAACTTTTTTGAAATGTGTAATTTTATTTATCTAAAACAAGTATTTGTGAGAGTTCGTTATAAACGTAGTTTTTGTTGAAAAATTCTTCTTGGGATCATAAAAATGTGTTCGTTTTAAGAAATAGTTCGCTATAACCGTGTTTGTTATAAACGGAATTATTTGTATGGATAATGTTGGTAAAATCAATGGGACCGAAGAAACCGTGTTAGACTATATTAAAAATTGGCGCATGCTTAATTAAAAATGTAGAAAATGCAAGTTTTAAAGCGACTTTTTTTTCCCAGCTTTTTCATACAAAATGTAACATTTTTCATAGATATTATTAAAACGTACGTAAGGTGAATTTTTGTTTACTTTACAGATATCATTTTAGAAGCTAAGTAAAAATAATTACACATTCAGATATCAAAAATAAATGTCTAAAAATTGTATTTTTTCAAAAATTGTTCAAAAAATTTTGATTGAAAATATGCATAATTTTAAACCATTAAACAAGAAAATTTCAGCACTTTTCTTTCATACAAAAAATAAATTATTTTTTGCTTTTGTGAAAAGTTGTTGACAAACATAGGTCTTTTTGTCTACCTACCTATGTAAACAATTTTGGAAAATAGAAGAATCAATCTTGTTATTCGTATATTTCTGTTTATATTACAATCCCAGCAAAAATTGCTGCATACCCAGAAGCAGGTTTGTAAGGGAGAGATAAAAGAACTCTCCCTTACCAACCTGCTTCAAGAAGGCATGATTTTTGTTCGTGATGTCCCACTTGGTAGGTCTTTTTGCTGCGCTACGTATTAGGTTCATACATGCCTTTATTATGCGCATTTTAAAGCATCATAGATGTGATGATATCATGCCTTTGATTTCTTTTATAAAAAAAAAATTAAAAAGAAATTTTTAATCAGTTCATCAACTTAATTTTTTTTTTCTTTTTTTTATTTGAGTCAAATGGTCTTTTTTATTGGGGTAATCTGCAAAAAAAAATAATAATAAATAAAAATGTTATATTACTTAATAGAAAAAAAGAAAAATAACACAAAAAACATGGAATATGTTATACGTACCGTATATATAGAAATAGAAATTTTGGATAACCCATAGATAACCCGTTGTTTTTTTTTACAAAACATGTCATTTCTTGTATATTATAATAAAAACTAAAAACAATATACATATTTAAAGCTTTAATAATTTTATTTTGTTATTATAAATAGTTATTTAAAATATATATAATAATTTTATAATTTTAATAGGTTTTTTAAGTATATTATTATTTTTTTCCGACTTTCACGAACAAACTTACTTCTTGAACACTCGATCACGACTAATCAACGCAGTTGAAAATATTGCATTATCCAACTTAGCAGAACTTTTTGTTTTAAATAGTAAATAAAAATGGGGAGAAGGAAGTCATTCGCTTACAATCCTGCATCCACGTAAGCGACAGAGGATGCAGGTTGTAATTCGGTAAAAAAAAAAAAAATATGAGCCCAATATAAATTTCTCGCTTCCTTTTATAGCTTACTCAAATGCTCATCAATGATGTGCTATCGGCAGGCATGAATAATTTTGTACTGCTTACCAGTACCTAAAAAATTTTTGCTGGGATTACGTTAAATTTTTTTCTACAAAGGTCTATAAAATTATCATTTTTTAAAAGGTTTTTGTTTCAAACAAGATTTAGTTTTTCAAAATTAGACAAGTATCGCAATTCCGTAACATTTTATAGCCTTTACCACAGGTGTAAAGGGTATATATAAGTATTCCGTTTGTAATTTCTACAATATTCACCTAAGACCCCAAAAAGTATATATGTATTCTGGATCCTTATTGATAGGGGAGTCGATATAAAGATGTCCGGCTGTCCATCTGACCGTCTGTCTGTTGAAATAAATTTTTAGAAAGTTCCAATTATCAGATATATATAGGGAATATATATAGGGAATATTCCTTAGAAAAATAAAAATGAGGAAAATCGGTTGATAAATAACTAAGATATCGGCAAAACACTGAAGATACTCTCAAAAATCGTATTTGTTGTCGGCTTTTCTATGCTCCTATACAAGCTAACGACTTCGTTTTTGCTCGAAAAATTCAAAATCTTTTAAAATTTTTTTTGCTGAAAAAATCTGTATCCGCGATATCGGCCAAAACGCATTTTTAGACTTTTTGAAGTTCCTGTATAAGCTACGAGTTTCGAATTTTTGTAAAATTTCGGATTTTTGAATCAACCAAATTCGTTTATAAACAATCAAGTTTTGGGTCAAAAACTAAGGCAAATTTTTAATAATATAAATACACACAAAAACATTTATGTTAAATATTGTTGTTGTTTTTTGTATAGGAGTTAAATAAGAACGCACTGTATCGTTTTATAATTTTATTTTAATTTATTTTAAATACTTTATAAGTTGAATAAAACTGTGTTGTACTGTTTTATTTTAATTTATTTTTAAATGATCTTCATTGAGTGACTCCTTATTTTTAAGTCAGTCTCTTTATTTCAGCTAGCTTCAACAAAGCCAAAAATGCTAGCACACAAGTGTTGACTCAGCATTATTATTATTGTTGAAGCTACAGTTTAATAAAAAGCTGCCGTCACTTCAAAATACAAAAAATAAACAAATGGATTAAATTACGTCTACAAAATATATGCAAAGACTAACAGAAGGTTAGAGCTTTGCAGCAAATATTAAAATAACTTAAACTAATAAAACATGACATGGACATATTTCAAAAATTTGAGACTGAATAATTTCTAAATGCTTATAGGTATCAACCTAATTTTTTCACATGATATAGAATGCTTAATGGAAAATTGATAAATGTGAAAATCAGAAAAATATATATAATTTTATGCACAATAAGCATGTTTTTTCCTTGTCTTGCTTAGGAGAATTCAAAAATGTAAAAATATTTAAAATCGTTTAATAATTGTAAAAGTTATAAGCCCCGATTTGTTTTTCACCCTCGAGGTGGTCAACTTTGGCTCACTGTAGCGGCGTCCGTGCTGCAGCTACAGACTCTATCCTACAATATTCTGAAAGCCTAACTTCTCCTCTATCGATGTTCCAAGTCATCGTTCATCGAAATCGGTTCAGTGGTTTCAAAGTTCCAGACTTATTACCATTTATTTTGCTTTTGGCTTCACTGTGCACCGTATAGGTAATGTCTGAGGGACTTTAGAGCCCAAACAATTGCCAATAGTTCCCTTTCGTTCGTCGCAAACTTAGTTTCTGTACCCTTAGGGTTCTAGATATCATTGTGATTGGTTTTCCATCTTGTGATAATACAGCCCCGATGCCTATGGCTGGTGCGTCCGTTGTAAGGTCGCAGGATTTCTTAAAATCAGGGAACCTTAACATGATATCTTCAGATATTAATATTTCTTTTATTTTATTAAACGCTCTTATTTGAGTATCATTTAAATTAATATTTATTTTCTTGGACTGCGTAGCAGTAACCTTTCCATAATCACCTTTAAGATTGTCAGTAAGTGGTTTTGCAATTTTTGCAAAATCCTTGACGAACTGTCTATAATAGCTTGCCAAGCCTAAGAAAGACCTAAGTCCGAACAAGTTGGTGGGTATAGGAAAATTTGCTATCGTGTGAACTTTTGACGGAGAAGTTTTCGTACCTCCTCTTGATACCACACAACCCAAATATTCCACACTGGTTTTGAAGAAATTAGATTTCTCCAATGAAACCCGCATATTAAAAGTTTTTTTAGAACCCAATCAATGTGCCGAAGGTGGTCATCAGCACTTTCAGAATAGATGATTACGTCATCTACATAGACGTGACAACTTTTCCCTATTTCCTCTCTGAGAATGTCGTCAATAGCCATTTGAAAAATGCTCTGTGCATTTTTAAGTCCAAAGGGAAGCCTTCAAAATTCATATTTTCCATTGTTTACGGAAAATGCAGTCTTTTCCCTATCTTTCTCCGAGAGTTATATTTGATGAAAGCCGGATGACCTGAGTTGTTAGATATGTTTGATTTCCAATTCGAACTGTAGAATTCAGGTGGTGAATTATGAAAGTGCCATCTATTTTAATTGTTGAGTTATCTATTTCGATTTGTCCTTTGTACTGGTTCAATAATATCATGCTCTCATCTATTTCTTCCACTAATGCTACGTGCTCGTCGTTAGTTGTTGTGCAGCGTGATTGTTTACTCTTTAACAAATTAGGAATGCAGCCAGACTTACTTATGTCTATGATATTATCAATTTCACAAATACTTATCCTACTATAATTCTTGCAGTCATTTTTTGTACCAAATATCTTATCGTTACACTTCAGAACATTTTTAAAATTTGTCTTAACTACCCTATTATCCTTTCTTACAGGTTTAACTAACAGATTGTCACAACTCTCTTTATTGGTTGTTGGAATATTAACAATGTAGACAATTTCTTTATTATTTGAAGCGACCTTAACTTTTGAAAAATTTAGTAATTCGTCCATATTGCCGAATGGAATATTATCGTTATAAAAAATATCTCTCAAAGTATTAACTTCAATATTAGAAAAAATAAATGAATTTACAATGTTTGATTTAGCCCAATGAATGGCATATTCAATATTAGACAATTCTTCTTTAATAATTTCTAGTTTATACTTAAAATCTAACAAATTTTCTTCTTTATTATACCCTTCACCACAGGTGTAAAGGGTATATATAAGTTTGTCATTCCGTTTGTAATTTCCACAATTTTCGTCGGAGATCAAAAAAGTTTATATTTTCGGAATCCTTGTAAGAAGCGATGACGATTGGACCATGTCCGTCCGTCCGTCCGTCCGTGTGTCGGTTGAAATGGCGTTTATGAAGCCCACCGATAACTGACATATATAATATGTATGTCAAACGATCGGAAATGCTTTCGAGAATTTTGTTATTGGAATTCAGCAAGATAGGTTCATACAATGCGGAGATATGTTCAAAAAACCGGTTTTTTGAACCGGTTTTCCAGTTTCTGAAGCCTCTGTATACACTACGGACTTCGTTTTTACAAAGAATTCTCGGACATTTTTTTCTGAATTTTTGTTCTGAAAAAATGAAATAAATCGGTTCAGTAATAACTGAGATATCGGACAAAACGCATTTTTTATTTTTTGAAGCCTTGGTTTAAGCTATAGATTTTTATTTTTATACAGATCGGTCACAAATATTTTTATAAAATTTCAGTTTTTTGAATCAGGAAGATCGGTTTATAAATGGTGGAGATATGCTTTAAAAACCGGTTTTTAGAACCGGTTTTTTAGTTTCTGAAGCCTCTGCATATACCAGGGACTTCGAATTTTTAAAGGGGGCTCGAAAATTATTTTCTGATTTTTTGTTCTGAAAAAATTAAATAAATCGGTTCAGTAATAACTGAGATATCGGGGAAAACGAATTTTTTATTTTTGAAGCCCTTGTTCAAGCTATAGATTTTTATTTTTATATAGATCAGTCATAAATATTTTTATAAAATTTCGGTTTTTTTAATAAACCAAATTCGTTCATAATCAACAGAGTTATGGCCCAAAAACAAATCTGTTAAGAATATAAATACACCAACAAACATGTATATTAAGCATTGTAATGACTATTAGTGACGTTTTTTGTTTTTTTTTGTATAGACAAGTAGTTTAGTTATCAACAGCAGTAATATGATGAATAACAGTGTTGTTGTTGTTCTTTGTATATGCAGTCTGTACAAAAATAAATAGATATGGAATTGTAGTTGTTTATTTTTAAAAACTAAAACAAATCTGTTAAGAATATAAATACACCAACAAACATGTATATTAAGCATTGTAATGACTATTAGTGACGTTTTTTGTTTTTTGTATAGACAAGTAGTTTAGTTATCAACAGCAGTAATATGATGAATAACAGTGTTGTTGTTGTTGTTGTTGTTCTTTGTATATGCAGTCTGTACAAAAATAAATAGATATGGAATTGTAGTTGTTTACTTTTAAAAACTAAAACATATCTGTTAAGAATATACATAAATACATACACAAACATGTATATTAAGCATTGTAATGACTATTAGTGACGTTTTTTGTTTTTTGTATAGACAAGTAGTTTAGTTAGCAACAGCAGTAATATAATGAGTAACAGTGTTGTTGTTGTTCTTTGTGTATTCAGTCAGTTTGTACATACAAAAATAAATATATATGGAATTGTTGTTGTTTCTTTTTTAAAAGCAAAGCCTGTTATGATTGTTTTTTTTTCATATTCAAATTTTCGTAGTTTGAAAAAAATTTAGATTTAGAAAATATGCAAGCATACGTTAAGGCGAAAATTTTATTAATTGTCGGTAATATGGTAATATGATGTCGATAAGATGGTAAGATGGTAATATGGTAATATGGTGAAGGGTATCAAAGATTCGGCACAGCCGAATCTTTTTTCAATTTCATTGTTATGGCTGTTGTAGGAATTTTTACAACAACAGCAATAAAAACTCCTTTATTATTAAATAGCATCCAGTAATTTAAAAGGGGAGGGGAAGGCTGGCTGTACTATATAATTCTATCATACAATTCATTTTTCAAATGAATTTCTGAAGTGGTCGTTTTTAAGTGTCAAGTGTTTTACATTGTTTTGTTGGTGTTTTAATTGTAAAAACTGTAAGAAAATAAAAAAAAAAATAAAAATCATGTTAACCTACTTCGTAACAATAAAAAAAAAAAAAATTCCTTGTTATTAGTTTTTATTTTTAATAAAATAAAAATAATAGAGCCTATTTACATTGGTGATTATCGCAGCATTTTTTAATGATATTTTGTTTTGAAGTTGCTTCCAAATCCCTTCTGCATTTACACATATAAATTTGAATTGTGAAATTTTTTAAAAAATGTTTGACAAAAAACAAAAAATCATAAAAATTTAAAATAAATTTGAAAAAATTTCATGAAATTTTTTGGCTTTGCGACGACATGCAACTTTTCTTACCCCGCTTGCCTCTCTACACCTCTTGCCTACAAACGTAAAAGTTGCGGCGATTTTTTCCAGGGAAAATCCCCAATGTAAATGAGCTCATAAATTGAGATTTGAAAATAAATTTATAACTTAATATAAAATTAAATTTATAATTTAATACAAATTTTCTTTTAATACATAACCTTGAAGTTGATGCTAAAAAGCTTAGCAGCTAAAGAAAAAGTAGAATGACAGGGTGTTGAAAAGTCATTACCCTTTTAATTCAATTTATTCCTTTTTTTTATACCCTTCACCACAGGTGTAAAGGGTATATATAAGTTTGTCATTCCGTTTGTAATTTCCACAATTTTCGTCGGAGATCAAAAAAGTTTATATTTTCGGAATCCTTGTAAGAAGCGATGACGATTGGACCATGTCCGTCCGTCCGTCCGTGTGTCGGTTGATATGGCGTTTATGAAGCCCACCGATAACTGACATATATAATATGTATGTCAAACGATCGGAAATGCTTTCGAGAATTTTGCTATTGGAATTCAGCAAGATAGGTTCATACAATGCGGAGATATGTTCAAAAAACCGGTTTTTTGAACCGGTTTTCCAGTTTCTGAAGCCTCTGTATACACTACGGACTTCGTTTTTACAAAGAATTCTCGGACATTTTTTTCTGAATTTTTGTTCTGAAAAAATGAAATAAATCGGTTCAGTAATAACTGAGATATCGGACAAAACGCATTTTTTATTTTTTGAAGCCTTGGTTTAAGCTATAGATTTTTATTTTTATACAGATCGGTCACAAATATTTTTATAAAATTTCAGTTTTTTGAATCAGGAAGATCGGTTTATAAATGGTGGAGATATGCTTTAAAAACCAGTTTTTAGAACCGGTTTTTTAGTTTCTGAAGCCTCTGCATATACCAGGGACTTCGAATTTTTAAAGGGGGCTCGAAAATTATTTTCTGATTTTTTGTTCTGAAAAAATTAAATAAATCGGTTCAGTAATAACTGAGATATCGGGGAAAACGAATTTTTTATTTTTGAAGCCCTTGTTCAAGCTATAGATTTTTATTTTTATATAGATCAGTCATAAATATTTTTATAAAATTTCGGTTTTTTTAATAAACCAAATTCGTTCATAATCAACAGAGTTATGGCCCAAAAACAAATCTGTTAAGAATATAAATACACCAACAAACATGTATATTAAGCATTGTAATGACTATTAGTGACGTTTTTTGTTTTTTTGTATAGACAAGTAGTTTAGTTATCAACAGCAGTAATATGATGAATAACAGTGTTGTTGTTGTTCTTTGTATATGCAGTCTGTACAAAAATAAATAGATATGGAATTGTAGTTGTTTATTTTTAAAAACTAAAACAAATCTGTTAAGAATATAAATACACCAACAAACATGTATATTAAGCATTGTAATGACTATTAGTGACGTTTTTTGTTTTTTGTATAGACAAGTAGTTTAGTTATCAACAGCAGTAATATGATGAATAACAGTGTTGTTGTTGTTGTTCTTTGTATATGCAGTCTGTACAAAAATAAATAGATATGGAATTGTAGTTGTTTACTTTTAAAAACTAAAACATATCTGTTAAGAATATACATAAATACATACACAAACATGTATATTAAGCATTGTAATGACTATTAGTGACGTTTTTTGTTTTTTGCATAGACAAGTAGTTTAGTTAGCAACAGCAGTAATATAATGAATAACAGTGTTGTTGTTGTTCTTTGTGTATTCAGTCAGTTTGTACATACAAAAATAAATATATATGGAATTGTTGTTGTTTCTTTTTTAAAAGCAAAGCCTGTTATGATTGTTTTTTTTTCATATTCAAATTTTCGTAGTTTGAAAAAAATTTAGATTTAGAAAATATGCAAGCATACGTTAAGGCGAAAATTTTATTAATTGTCGGTAATATGGTAATATGATGTCGATAAGATGGTAAGATGGTAATATGGTAATATGGTGAAGGGTATCAAAGATTCGGCACAGCCGAATCTTTTTTCAATTTAATTTTTTTTATTCTCTAATAATTTAGAAATATTATTGGTTACAGCTGAGAGTTGATTTACTTTGTCTATTGTTAACTGATTAATTACGATCTGGTTATTATTATTTGTCAAAACATTATTCATTTTATCCTCTATTATTTCGAAACCATGGTGATCCGGACTACCTGCTAACCATTTCCAAGCACTTCCAATGAAGTCTAGAGACCTCCTTAACCTCGTTTTGGATTTCAGTCTGGATAGACAGGATTTCATCTGGGATATGGTATAGGATAGGTAAGGTAACAGTGAGTTGTCAGTATTGTTGTGTAGGTAAATTCCTTTTTCGAATTTCCCTATTAAATCTTCATATTCCCCCAAGTCAATTGTATGGACCAGTTTGAACACGCCGGTCTGAATCTTTGCCGATCCCGTATTGATCACAACTAGTCTAGAGTTGGAGTAATCCATTATCTGGAATTCACCCCCAGAAGATCCAAGCATCAAAAATAACCTGTAAGTAAATAAAACAAATATCAGTTCCTTATATGTTTTTTGTGAACGATTCTCCCACTTTCGGTAACCACTGTAGAGTGTCTATTTTCCTTTACTAGTTCACGTTTGAACTTTTCGGTTAATTTGGTACCAAGTCTTTTATTTATCTTAACAAAAATCTCCTGTCCAGGTGTGTAGTGTTTAACTTCTTTCCTTCCTTTATTGTGGTAGTCCAAATCCTTTTCTTGTTTCTTTTTCAGCATCGAAATGTTATTTTCCCTTGTCCTTTCATAGCTTCCAGGTGAAAAATCCACAGTTCTCCCGAAAAATATATCAACCGGTTTCCTACCAATCGTGGAGTGTATGGAGTGATTGTATTCATTCACGGATCGTTCCAATAGTTCCTCGAAGTTTCTGCAAATGCCCTCGTCCTTGAGACTTCTTAAAATTTCGGCCAATGTTGAATGGATGTAAATACCTCTATTCCCAATTCATCTTTCATCATAAAGAGTATGGTGGCAGAGTTCAATGATTTTTCATTATCCATGACAACAGTTTTGGGAACTCCATAGAAAAATAAAATATCTCTTAATGGTCTCCTAATGTCTTCTATCGACTTTCCGTGTAGAATTCTCGTTTGTGCGTATTTTGAGAACTTGTCTATGGCTGTCAATACCAATTTCCTATCAGTTGAAAAAATGTCAACGTGGATAACTTGACCGGGGTAGATTGGTATTGGAGTAGCATTCAATTTCGGTTCATTGGGATGTCTCTCATATTTATTCTTCTTGCATATGGAACAAAGCTTTACTATTCTTTTAATTTTCGAAAGCATGCTAGGGAAATAAGATTTTTCTAGTATCTGGGACTTGTTCTCTATGGCATTTCTGTGTGCTCGATTGTGAGTGTCCACAATTAAAGTTTCCTGATCAGATTCTGATAAAATATCCTCTACAAAATTTTGAGTGAATCGAATTTTAAAATTTTTAAAATGATGTGGGTAAATTTCCTGAATCTTTCCCATAATAAACTCTGGAGTTTTAATGCAGTTTGTGACAGATGGGTTCAAGTATCTCTTCAGCATGGAAATCAATTTTTCAGTATCATACTCTGGTTCCGTTATCAAATGTCTATGATAACCCGGAAAAATTATTTGGAACTGGTATGTTGGAGGATCATCGATTTGGAGAAAGATTTGGTTTTTAAATACGTTTATGGGCGCTTCCACACTAGCTATGAGTTCCTCTGGAGAGCTGTCGCCACTATGCACTGTTCCTGTTAGCGAATTTATATTTGTCCCAGGAGGTCTGGAAAGTGCATCGGCCACAACATTGCTTCTACCTGGTTTATATTGGAGTTCATAATTATACTCCTCCAGTATCGCCTTCCATCTTTTCATTTTCGCATTATTGTTCTTATTGCTAAGGGCGTACGTTAGCGGTTGATGGTCGGTGTAAATTATGACCTTGGCTGATCCGTATAGATAGTTCCTTAAATTTGTTAATGCCCAGATTATGGCCAGCATTTCCTTTTCGTTCGCCGCATAATTTTCCTCGGTTTCCGTTAATGTTCTCGAAATGAAGGAAATTGGCCTGTCATCCTGGCTTAGTACTGCTCCTATAGCGACGTTGGATGCATCTGTAGTCAGCTGGAATTCTTTCTGGAAGTTGGGATATGACAATATTACCTCTTTTGATATTAAAGCGTTTTTTAATTTGTCAATAGCATGTCTTGCTTCGCTATCTAACTGAATTGTCCTCCGACTTGATTCTTTCTTGGATATTAAGCCTCCATCTCTTCTTAAGAGTTTCGTCAGTGGCTTAGCAATGTCGGCATATCCCTTAATAAATCTTCGGTAGTATCCCGAAAGACCAAGGAACGATCGAAGTTCCTTTACATTATTAGGGTATGGGAATTCCAGAATTGCTTGAACTTTCTTAGGGTTAGCTCTTATTCCATTGTGAGAAACGATAAATTCGAGGAATTCAACTTCCTCTTTGAAAAACTCACATTTGTCTAGCTGTACCTTCATATTAGCACCATTTAGTGTTTCGAAAATGGCATCCAAGTGTTTTAAATGTGAGTCCTCATCTTTGCTGAAAATAATAATGTCATCAATATAAACGTAACATCTCCTACCGATATGTTCCCTTAGAATGTCATCGAGAGCGCGTTGAAAAATCGATGGAGCATTCTTTAGTCCAAACGGCAATCGCATGAATTCATATTTCCCATTGTTGACCGAGAACGCTGTTTTTTCTATGTCTTCCATCCTGAGGGGTATTTGATGAAACCCACTTTTTAAGTCGATTACTGTAAAATATTTATTTCCTCCAAGATGGGAAAGTACGTCATTTATTTCCGGAATGAGATATTTGTCAGGAATAGTTATAGTATTAAGTTTCCTAAAGTCCACCACAACTCTATACTTGTCCTTTCCGGATGCATCCTGTTTTTTGGGAACTACCCAGATTGGTGAATTGTAAGGAGAACGCGATGGTCGGATTATTTGGTCCCTTAGTAATTTAGAGATTTCCTCGTCAACGACACTCCATAGAGCCATAGGATAGGGATAATTTCTTGAATACTCGGGATTGTCAGTTGTTGTTCGTATCTCGCCTACGACCCTAGTCGTGTATGTAAGGCTTTCGTCGGGATCTGCAAATAAATTCCTATGGCGATCAACAATATCCTTTAATGCTGCTTTCCGACTATTTGAAAGATGGTTTGTTCTAATCTCAATATTATTAACATCTTGGGAAACAAGTTGTTTTATCGGGATTTTCTTCCCACCGTCAATAGTAAAATAATTCTCCGTTATGTAAATGACAGCTGAACGCTCCTTCAGACTATCATGACCTAATATTGCATCAAATGTTTCTAATTCTGGTAAAAGAAAAAATTTTATGGGAGTATCATCGAACAATTTCAAAAATTTGTGTTGCGTAATTTCGATATATCCCTTAACGGATTTTGCTCTAAAATTTTTCTCGTTTTCTTTAGGATTCGTTATAAATTTAGGGTTAATATAATTCTTGTTACTGCCAGTGTCCAACAATATTCTCAATACTTTGTCGTTCCCCATTTTCGCCTCAAAATAAGGTAATGAGGAACAGTTTAATCTAAAAAATTAACAGCAAGTTGAACCTCATCTAGTTCCTCTTCCTGTCTTCCGAGTGAAGCTGCCTCCTCAGGAATCTGCTGAAAATATTCCTGAGCATACCCATATTCCATACTCTGGGGACAATATTCAACTTCGTTCGCCTCCGGTGGATAATAAGATTCCCCTGGCATGTAATCTGTCTCTATGTGGAAGTTTCGTTGCAATTTGTTTGCCGGAACTTGAAAAGACACAGTTGTTGGTCTCTTTAGTGCTGGATTATACTGTGGTCTATTAATATTATCTATCTGACGGGTTTGGATCGATTTATCCACATCCATTGGTTCTACGCGATGACTCTGTGGATAATTTTGAATCCCCGCATTCGGTCCAGAAGTTTTAGGAAAATTCAAATTATGACCATAATTTGGATTACGACCGTAATTTGGGTTAATATTCGGCTGGAAGTTTAAGTTGTGACCATAATTTGGATTTCGATTGTAATTTGGATTAAAGTTTGGTTGGAAGTTCTGGTTATGGTTATAGTTTGGAATAGCATTATAACGAGGAGGTATAGGTGGTCTAATAGGTGGCGTTCTACCCACATAAGCGAGTTCGGGGTAGAATTCTCTCCTATTCGTGAAATTTGGGGCACTATTCTTATCCCTCTGTACGTTATTTCTGACAGATTGTCCATGTGCGTAATTTCTGCGAAACGTCAGATTGTCTAACTTTAGACAAATATGTAGTGCCTGGGGAAATGATGTTGGTTCTCGTACACTTAGCAATCTCGGTAGATCTCCATTTAATCCTCTTACGAAAGTGTCTAATGCTTTTTCCCTGTAGGTGTTCGTCATGGCGTGAAGGGTAGTTTCCTCCAACTCCAGGCAAGACACCTTGTCAAGTAGTAGTGAAAGGTGTTGATAAACACTCTGAAAAAATTCTGTAATGGTCCTGTTTCCCTGGCATAGTACCATCATCTGGTACTCTAGCGTCCCAATGTCCCTTTTGTCAGAATAATGCATAGCGAGGCATTTTTTAATTCGTGGCCAATCCAGTGGAGTCCTATACGACTCCAAAGCGGTATCCGCGTCGCCAACAATTTTTGTGCGTATAGTGTGTAAAATTGCGTAGTACTTCCCAGTACCTTTTACCGAATCATAGAGATTTAAAACCCTCTCTGCTGATTTCCACCAAGAATGGAATTCTCCCGGTTTCCCGGAAAACTCCCTCAGAGATTTAACTATATCGGGAACCTTGTCCAGATCCTCCAATCTGGTAGTAATTGTACCAATGGGATGGTCGGCCCCCTCATCCGCTAGAGGATCAGACGGTGTCAGAAGGGCATCCCTTATCATGAGGGCTATCTGTTCCCTCTGTGGTGCGGTAAGGCCTGCCGCCGCTCCGGTCGGTTGTGTCATTGTCAATGTTCTGTTTAGTCTTTCGGTCGGTTGTTCGATACTTTCGTCGGGCATACCGATCAAATGATTTCGAAATGAAAGGATCAGGACAAATCAAGTATAAAATAATCAATGTCACAGAATAACAAGAAAAATAAAAATTGGTACTAATTTAAGCACACAAGACAACAAAAAAAAGTAAATTAATTCCAGATCGTAAATAATAGATTCAAAAATTATAAATCACAAATCATAGAATTATTGTTTTAATTTAAAAAAAAGGTAATCTACTTAACAATACTAAATAAAATCTTACAAAAGTGCTGCTAGAGTCATCCTTAGATTGCTGCTGTAGGTGAAGGTTGTTGTGTTGTTGTAGATTTTACTGCTGTTGTAAGGCACACAAATTTGCCTGATTTCACTTTCCAAGTTTATATTTCTTGTTGTTTCTCTTTTTTCACAATATTAGGATATTAGAGTTTTTTTTCCTTTTCTTTATTTTCGAATTTGTTTGCTGAAACCAGAAAATTTAATTCACTTATTGTTTTTTTTTTATTATTATTATTTGCTTTCTATTTATTGTTTCTTACTTTTTTTTTTTTTTTAAATAAAAAAAATTTTGTGTACTGCTAAATTTCTTTATTTAACCTTTTTATTTTTTTATTCTTTTAATCGTTATTTATTGTGCTTCTTTAAGTTTATGATGTTCTCTTTAAAAATCTATTTTATTAAAGTTTTATTTATTTTTATAGAAAAAAATATATATTTTTAATGTTCACTTAGATTTTATTTAATTTCTTTTATTTATTATAAATTCCAGATTCATTAATTTTATATGTTCTCTTTAATAATCTTGTTCAAACGATTTAAGATCATTATAATTAATTTATTTGTTTTTATTTTCTATAAATGAATTTTCCTTTAGAATATTTTCCATCCCTGATGTATTATTGTGAATTATTATATTTTTTTTTTCTTATAACGATTTGATTCCATTTGTTTCAATTGGTCTAGTTTAGTATACTTATTTTTATTTAATTTTATTCTTCTTACTAACGTGGAACAAACAAGACTCCTGCGGCTCTTCAATCTTTACCTAATTTATTTTGTAAAACCCTTTTTTATTAAATAAAAATCCCTTATGTAAGTACTTATTTTGTGAAATAGTTGTTTTATTTAAATATCTATTCAGGTATCCCTTCCTGCCCCTTCTATTTCACCAAGCATATCACCCCTGTTATGCTTTCCAAATTTCCCCATTCTTTATAAATTATTAATTGGCTGACATATACCTGTATATGTACCCGGCACTCTTTAAATAATTAAATAATATAATTTATTAATTCATTTTATTTGAATTGTATTTAATTAGTTATTAAATGCATTTTTAAACAAATCTATTTTATTAAAGTTTTATTTATTTTTATAGAAAAAATATTTATTTTTAATGTTCACTTAAATTTTATTTAATTTTCTTTAATTTATTATAAATTCCAGATTCACTTATTTTATATGTCCTCTTTAATAAAAATATTTATTTTTAATGTTCACTTATTTTTATTTAATTTTCTTCTATTTATTAGAAATTTTATAAATTTCAGATTCACTTATTTTATTAAAAAATATCACGGCCGCTGATCTCCTGGGAGACCTCCGGTTTACCTCTTATTTACAGAAGAGGTTACTTAGGCGCTTTATTTCCGCGATCTATAGGAAGACCCTCTTACCGAGGGTTTTATTTAAAATGAAATTGAAAAAAGATTCGGCTGTGCCGAATCTTTGATACCCTTCACCATATTACCATATTACCATCTTAGTATCTTATCGACATCATATTACCATATTACCGACAAATAATAAAATTTTCGCCTTAACGTATGCTTTCATATTTTCACATATATAAATCTAAATTTTTTTCAAACTACGAAAATTTGAATATATAAAAAAAAACAATCATAGCAGGCTTTGCTTTTAAAAAATAAACAACAACAACAATTCCATATTTATTTATTTTTTATGTATGTATATACAAACTGGCTGCATATACAAAGAACAACAACAACACTGTTGTTCATTATATTACTTCTGTTGCTAACTAAACTACTTGTCTTACAAGCAAAAACGTCACCAATAGTCATTACAATGCTTAATATACAAGTTTGTGTATGTATTTATGTGTATTCGTAACAGATATGTTTTAGTTCTTAAAAATAAACAGCAACAATTCCATATCTATTTATTTTTGTACAGACTGCATATACAAAGAACAACAATACTGTTATTCATTATATTATTGCTGTTTCTCACTAAACTACTTGTCTATACAAAAAACAAAAAAACGTCACTAATAGTCATTACAATGCTTAATATACATGTTTGTGTGTGTATTTATATTCTTAACAGATTTGTTTTTGGGCCATAACTCTGTTGATTATGAACGAATTTGGTTTATTAAAAAAACGAAATTTTGTAAAAACATTTATGACTAATCTATATACAAATAAAAATCTGTAGCTTGAACAAGGGCTTCAAAAATAAAAAAATCGTTTTCCCTGATATCTCAGTTACTACTGAACCGATTTATTTCATTTTTTCAGAACAAAAATTCAAAAAATAATTTCCGAGCCCCCTTTAAAAATTCGAAGTACCTGGTATATGTAGAGGCTTCAGAAACTGAAAAACCGGTTCCAAAAACCGGTTTTTAAAGCATATCTCCGCCATTTATAAACCGATCCTGCTGATTCAAAACCCCGAAATTTTATAAAAATATTTGTGACCGATCTGTATAAAAATAAAAATGCGTTTTGTCCGATATCTCAGTTATTATTGAACCAATTTATTTCATTTTTTCAGAACAAAAATTTAGAAAATAATGTCCGAGACTTCTTTGTAAAAACGAAGTCTCTAGTGTATACAGAGGCTTCATAAACTGGAAAACCGGTTCTAAAAACCGGTTTTTTTAACATATCTCCGCATTGTATGATCTTGCTGAATTCCAATAGCAAAATTCTCGAAAGCATTTCCGATCGTTTGACATATATATTATATATGTCAGTTATCGGTGGGCTTCATAAACGCCATTTCAACCGACACACGGACGGACGGACGGACGGACATGGTCCAAACGTCATCGTTTCTTACAAGGATTGCGAAAATATAAACTTTTTTGCTCTCCGACGAAAATTGTGGAAATTACAAACGGAATGACAAACTTATATATACCCTTTACAACTGTGGTGAAGGGTATAAAAATATCACGGCCGCTGATCTCCTGGGAGACCTCCGGTTTACCTCTTATTTACAGAAGAGGTTACTAGGGCGCTTTATTTCCGCGATCTATAGGAAAACCCTTTTACCGAGGGTTTTATTTTTTTACGACAAAGGACTCCTCTTATCTTTTAAAAGAGGGTCCCTGCTCGGGCGCCAATTAATAAATTTTATGTTTAAAGATTATTTTTTTATGATTTGTTAACTTGTTAAAGTTAACAAATCCAACTTTATTCATTGAACAATAAAAACCGACTGTAAAGAATTTACAAATTAATTTTATTAAATACATTTGAACTAATAAATCATTCTGCTGATGTTGCGCTTCCCACCTTCAGGCCATCCATGCACTTGCTGCGCGTGTGGATTCGAATTTCGTCTGGGAATTTTATTATTGTGCAATTTGGTTATTTGTTTAGTTTGCAGTTTTAATGTTGGCACGTTTTGTATGTTGTTACTTGTTGCAGTTGTTGTTGTTATTATTGTTGTACTTCAAGTGTTAACTTGTATAAGAAGTGTAGGGAAATTAATAATTCTCATAATTTTTTAATGATTTCATCCAAACTTTAGAATTCATGTTACATTTCATTGCGTTTACATTTATAAGATATATAGGAACATTTAATAATTCTATTCTTTAGGAACATATCATAAATTGCATGATTTTTTTACATTTGGTGACAGATAGAAGTGGATTGAAGCTTCTTAATAAATACAAGAATATTTTTGTGTAAATGGCCAAATGTATTTTATGAAATTATAAACCAATGTATTTATTTTTTATAATAATATGTAGCAATTATGTTAAAAGTACATACAAACAATTTAACAGGAAGACAAATGGGAAGGCAATAGTTGTTTTTGTTTTTAATGTTAATTTTTGCATGGATATTTATTTTTAGTTCCATACAAAAATATGTTCTATCGGGGGTGGGAAGTCGGTAACTTTGTTTCTTATAAAAGTCAGGGATGTGAAATAGCAAAATTTGTTTTTGTATCAATCAGAATAGATAGTTCTCTTAGATAATTACTAGGTAGATAAAGAGAGAGAAGTGTTTAATATATTGTAATAGGATGTTTGTTTATTTTGTTTCCATGTAAGTGGTTAGGTAAGCATTTCATGTGAATAAGTTACATTAGTAACCAAATTGCTTTCCACGAGTTGTGAGAACGTGTGCTGTGTCAGCGAAAAATTTCAAATGAAATTTAATATTTTTGTTTATAGTATTGTTGGAGTTGTAGATTATGTGAATCATCATGTAATTGTGCTTATGTTTTAATATTGTTAATTATGAAGATGCAAATGAGGTTTTTTAAGGTATTTGAGTTTTTTTGTGTTTTAATATGCATAAAATAACATTGTATAAGGTTTTTACTTTAATGAAAAATATTTTTGATTTTTGTATGTATGGTCATGGATAATTTGTTCTTAATGTTATATTAGAGGAAAATTATGTAGACATTTAGGTTTAAAGGATTAAATCTTTAATTAACTTTTTGAAAGAAAATGTTCAGTGGGATATTTTTACAAATTTGAAAACCCATGTGTTTTGCTTGAAATATTTTGTCGAAAATATAAATAAAATAAAAACACGGGTATTAGATTTTTTGTATAAAATAATTTGGGGTTTTATTTAAAGTTCGTGTTTTTTCTTCGATTAGTACGTACCGTACGCTTGGGGTTTACAAGAGTAAGTGAGATTACAAAAAATTCTGTATAATAAGAATAAGGGAAAATGTCAAAGGGCAAAAACATAGAAAACAGCCACTGAACAATAATCAGTAGCTGTCTACACTAAGCGCGTAAACATCTCGCCCCCCTTGCAACACTGCAACAAGGAAGGCCAAAGATAACGCGGGTTAATTAACATCTGAAAACAAAGTTTAAAAGAATAAAATACAATAAAGGGTACATTTTTTTTATAAATTCATTTTACAATTTTAGTTAAATTTCAAAAACAATTTACATTATAAATTTACACAACGTGTCCTGACATAACATTTATAATAATTGTTGCCGGGTTCTGGGATGGAGGATACTGCCGTTGTTGATGTTGAAGGAATGGCTGCTGCTGGAGATGCGGCTGCTGATGAAGCTGCTGTTGCGGAAAATACGGCTGCTGATGATGCTGGTGGGTGTTGTTGGGTATTGTTGGTGGTGGTGGTGGTGGTGGAGCGCCGCTTTTTATTTTTCCGGCGTTTGGGATTGGAACTGTTCGGTACTGCCCTGGGACTGTTGTTGCCGAGTTCCGACGTTTGTGTGTTCTTTTATGCCGGTGGAGGAACGTGTGGTGCTCGGACATGCACTCGATGCACCTCTCACGTGAAGTACATTTGTCCTTCATGTGAGAGTGAGCGAGGCAATTGAAGCAGTAACGATATTTTTTTACCGTTTCCCACCGTTCCCCCACTGACATTTTTCGGAATCGCGGGCACTTTCTTAACGCGTGCTCGCTCTTGCACAAACGACAGTCCCGAAGGCTCTCGTCACGTGGGGTTTTCTGCGATCCGGATGGCTCCGGTGCCTCTACGGTTTTGCGGTGGACCTCTAAGCGGCGCGACACTGATGACATTTTCCTTGAAAAAAGGGGTAAAGAAAAAAAAAAAAAAAGAGAGAAAAAAAGGGGAAATTAGCATGTTTCTTTAGGTAAGAGAACAAGCTTCACTATTGGACGGGTAAAAATGCCAGAAGCTGATCTCACGTCCGCTGAGCGGACTTTAGAGTCGTGACCTACGTTGGTCTTCACTATTCGACCTAAACGCCACTCATTGGGGGGTAAATTATCCTGACGGACAACAACTAAATCTCCTACTTGGAAGTCCCGTTCTGGATATTTCCATTTTATACGACGATGGAGTTCTTTGAGGTATTCCTCTTTCCGTCGCTTAGCAAACTGGTGATGAAGCACCTTAAGTTTTTGCCACCTGTTGGCTATACTCAAAGAGAGATCAGAATGATCGGGTTCTGGGGGTGAAAGAAGAGGTGCTCCAATAAGAAAATGACCAGGGGTTAAAGGAACTAAATCATTGGGATCTTCACTCATAGCTGTTAAGGGTCTTGAATTTAGACATGCTTCTATTCGAGACAACATTGTCGAAAATTCCTCAAAGGTAAATTTTTGAACTCCAGAAATTTTTCATAAATGAGTTTTAACACTCTTTACGCCGGCTTCCCATAAGCCGCCCATATGAGAAGCACCCGGGGGTATAAAAGGCCATTTAATGGGTTGAAAACTATTTCGTACTAAGACTTTCCTTCTCAAATCGGTTAAGAAATGTTTGCGGTCGGTTTCCAGGATATTAGCCGCACCTATAAAGGCAGTACCATTATCTGAGTATAAATGTGAAGGACAGCCTCGTCTTGAGAAAAAGCGGGAAAATGCAGCAAGAAATGTTTCCGTCGATATGTCACCTGTTGCCTCTAAATGAATTGCCTTCGTTGCAAAGCAAACAAACACAAGGACATAGCCCTTTGTAATTCGACAACCCCTACCAATGTAGGACTTAATATCGAACGGACCAGCGAAATCTAAGCCGGTATGAATAAACGGTCTCGAAAAAGACGAACGTTCAGGGGGTAATGCAGCCATTATCTGCTGACCGGACTTTTTCCTGTAAATTGTACATTCCTTGCAATTATGAATCACAGTACGAATCAAGTTTTTTAATTTCGGGACCCAAAACCCACTTCTAATTAATCGGAGCATTAGAGAATGTCCGCCATGGGCTGAACATTTGTGGACATGTTCCACATATAAACGTGTAAAACGTGCCGAATAAGGCAAAATCTTTGGGTATCGCTCATCATAAGTCAAACCAGATGATCTGACTAATCGACCATTGATTCTTACGAAGCCAATTGAGTCGATAAAGGGGTTCAGTGTGAGCAAATTACTTTTTGTCGGTAAGGGGGTACCTTTTGAAAGAATACTATATTCTGGGATAAAATTCTGTTGACATACGAGCACTAATCGATCACGGGTTAATTTCATTTCTGTTTGGGTTAAATCTAAGGTGTTGTACAAAAATTTTCGAGTTTTCAAATATGTTAAACACCTGAACCAATACGAAATAATTCGCATTGCTCGGGGTAAATCTGAAAAGCGCTCAAGTATGTCATAAGAGGGTTTGGTCTGAACCGAAGATGATTGAACTTCCAAATGTTGATGATTGGTAACAGAATGCTGGGGCCAATATTCTTGAGGTTTCATTAGCCACGAAGGACCATGCCACCACAAGGAATTTTCAATTAAATCACGAGCCAGAGCTCCGCAACTTGAGAGATCGGCGGGGTTATCTTTGGAGTCAACATGAAACCAATTTTCGTTACCAACCTTTTTCAAAATTAACGCAACTCTATTTTTGACAAAAGTGGGCCAATGGCATGGGGGTTTTTTTAGCCAAGATAAAACTATGGTAGAATCAGTCCACAGATAAATCTTTCTCTTGTCTAGATTTAATTGACTACTCAGAGATTCTACCATTTTTGCCATCAAAGCCGCTCCACAAAGTTCTAAACGGGGTAATGTTTCACACTTTACGGGAGCTACTTTTGTTTTAGACGCGAGTAAATGCGCCGTGATATTATATGTCGATACATTTCGTAGATAAAGCGCTGTACCATAAGCTTTTTCTGATGTATCACAAAATGCATGAAGTTCAATATCGGAGTCAGGGTGAAAATTAACCCATCTTGGAGTATTAATTTTCTCGATATTGGGGTAATCATTTAAAAAGGTTTGCCACTGAATTAGGGTTAAAGGTTTTAAATTATCATCCCAATCAGTCTTGTCTTTCCAAATTTGCTGCATGAAAATTTTTGCTACTATTATCTTTGGGGATAGCCAACCGGCTGGATCGAAAAGCTTAGCAATTTCTGACAAGACGGCTCGTTTTGTAATTGTATTTCCACATGGCTGCGAAGCTAATCTAAAATAAAAGCAATCATTATTTGCGTTCCATCGCAAGCCTAAAGTTTTCGCATTGCTAGCATCTGAAATTTTTAAGAAGTATGCATCAAGCAGATTCTCACGGGGTAAATCTTCTAAGAGACGGATATGATTAGCTGTCCATTTTCTCAAAATGAAACCAGCCGAATTAAGAACATGGGTAAGTTCAACTCGTCTCCTAAAAGCGTCTTCTAGCTCATGAGAGCCAGCAAGTACGTCATCGACATACATTTGGGTTTTCAAAATTTCAGATGCCGCAGGACTTCGGGGTTCACAATCGTTTGCCAATTGTATGAGAGTTCGTATCGCTAAATAAGGTGCACAGTTCACTCCGAACGTGACCGTATTTAACTCATAGTCCTTTACGTCAACTTCTGGGTTTTCACGGTACAATATTCTTTGAAATTGGGTTTGATCGGGATGAATCAATATTTGGCGATACATCTTTTCAATTTCCGCATTGAAGACATACTTCAAAAGTCGCCATTTTAGAATTAAGACCGTAAGGTCTACCTGCAAAACAGGTCCGGGGTATAAAATATTATTCAAACTCACGCCATTAGAAGAGGGGTTTGAAGCATTAAATACTACTCTCAGTTTAGTAGTGACGCTATCGGGTATAAATACGACATGATGTGGTAAATAATAAGTAGTCGCATTTGCACTCGGGGGTTCAACAGCTCTAATATGTCCCATTTCAAAATATTCATTAATCACACTATCATAATGTGTTTTTAATTCGGGGTTCTTTAAAAGACGGGTTTCATTTCTTTTGAATTGAGACAGAGCGCTACATCGAGAATCTCCTAAAGTTAATTCGTTAAGAAATTCTGGTCGAAAGGGGAGTGAAACTACATAGCGACCATCTGGGTTTCGATATGTTGTGGACTGATAAAGTTCTTCGCAATATTCTTCGGCTTTTGAAAAACGGGTGGCTTGTGGAACTTCTTCTAGTTCCCAAAACCGAGAAAGTTGATTATTTAAATCAATTTGGGTGCAAAAATTTGTAACAGAGTGTAGGGGTTCAGACTGAAGAACTTCACCTGTTACTATCCAACCGAAAACTGTTCTCTGGGCGATCAGGTTGCCATTTGGATGTATCTTAACATCCTTAGTTAAAATTTTTGGATAAACATTCCCTCCAAAGAGAATATCCATATGGGTACACATGACATCGGTCATTGTAATATCGGGGAAATTTGAGGTTACAATATCAGTGAGAGAACACGAGGGCAATCGACCGGTAATTTTCTCAACAACATATGCGCAAATTTTCAATTTAAAACTGGGGTCGATAGGAGATCCGACAGTTATAGCACACATGGTTGAAGACTTTCCAGCATAACAATCCATCATGCCAGTAACGTTAGTTGTTGGCACAGAAAATTTTGGAATCGCAAGTTTCCTTTGTAACCTCCTTGAAATAAAAGTACCTTGCGAACCGGGGTCAACCAGCGCTCGGGTAGCACATCTGACATCGTTAATATGGACTATACAAATAGTCGAGCCTAAGAGGACTGTAGAATGGGGGTTTGAGTTCAGATGTGCTGAATAAGTATGGGTATTTTGAGCTGCTGTAGATGTTGATGGGTTAAAGTTAATTGGGTTTTGTATCTGATTGTTTGCTGGGACAGGATTTAAACTCTGATTGGGCTGCTGGGTAATAGCAGAATTAGTAGCTGTATTGGTCTGAGGTGAAGCTATACTGGGAGCGTATCCCTGTGGCCTTACATCTCTATGTAACAAAGAGTGATGTCTCTGTTTACATAAAGAACAAACATGGATACTTTTACAGTTTTTGTATTCATGAGAGGTCGCAAGACAGTTTGAACAACATCTAAGTCTTTTAACGGTCGACATTCTCTCATCAACACTCTGACTCAAAAAGGAGGGACAAAGTCTTAGGGGGTGTGATACTTGACACATAAAGCAACGACAAGGTGTTGGGGTTGAAACAGTTTTTGTCGCGAAACTTTGGACCTTTCTTGAATCATTTGACGACTTTTTCGATAAATTTAAATTGAAATTTTTACGGGGGTTTGCAGTACTCAAATTTTTGTTCGGGCTTTGAACGGATTGAGATTGAGACTGCCTTATGTCTGAAATTGATTCAAGAGTCTTGAAATGAGCAGTTAGAAATGCATCCATATCTTCCCACTTAGGAGTTTTCGTACAAAGTTTCTTTGACTGTTCCCAAAGACTCAGAGTGTTTTCAGGTAACTTTGTGGCACAAATGTATACTAACATTACGTGATAAAAAACTTCAGGGGTTACTTCAAGCAATGAAAGATTCGTAATACAATCATTAATAGTTCTCTGCAAAATTTTTTATACTTGATCCATTTTCTTGAGAAAGGGGTTTAATACTTAAAAGAGTGCGAAGCTGTTCATTAATTAGGGCCCCTTTGTTCTCATACGTGTCAACTAATTTTTTCCATGCAATTGCATAGCCATCGTTATTTAATGGGACAGTTTGTATGGCATCATAAGAGCCTATAAGAGCCCATATATCGGGACTTAACCTCTACAATTTGTGGACTTTTCTTTTGTTCAGCCTCTATCAACAAAGTGTCGTATGTTGACCTAACAGCTTCCCATAAACGGTTAAGTTCCTTCTCATGACTAACTAATGAACCCATTCTGTGCTCAGAAACGGGTATAATGGCAACATAAGCCTCAAAATCTGCTGAACGATCAGTATTACGAATCAAAGCTGATAGATCCATTTTTGATCTTAATTTATAATGGGTAATTTTGAAAAAAAAAGCAAGTAAAAAATGTATCAAATATAAAAAATCGAACTAGTAGTTCAAAAAAAAAGAAAAAAAATGAAATTGAAAAAAGATTCGGCTGTGCCGAATCTTTGATACCCTTCACCATATTACCATATTACCATCTTACCATCTTATCGACATCATATTACCATATTACCGACAATTAATAAAATTTTCGCCTTAACGTATGCTTGCATATTTTCTAAATCTAAATTTTTTTCAAACTACGAAAATTTGAATATGAAAAAAAAACAATCATAACAGGCTTTGCTTTTAAAAAAGAAACAACAACAATTCCATATATATTTATTTTTGTATGTACAAACTGACTGAATACACAAAGAACAACAACAACACTGTTACTCATTATATTACTGCTGTTGCTAACTAAACTACTTGTCTATACAAAAAACAAAAAACGTCACTAATAGTCATTACAATGCTTAATATACATGTTTGTGTATGTATTTATGTATATTCTTAACAGATATGTTTTAGTTTTTAAAAGTAAACAACTACAATTCCATATCTATTTATTTTTGTACAGACTGCATATACAAAGAACAACAACAACAACACTGTTATTCATCATATTACTGCTGTTGATAACTAAACTACTTGTCTATACAAAAAACAAAAAACGTCACTAATAGTCATTACAATGCTTAATATACATGTTTGTTGGTGTATTTATATTCTTAACAGATTTGTTTTAGTTTTTAAAAATAAACAACTACAATTCCATATCTATTTATTTTTGTACAGACTGCATATACAAAGAACAACAACAACACTGTTATTCATCATATTACTGCTGTTGATAACTAAACTACTTGTCTATACAAAAAAACAAAAAACGTCACTAATAGTCATTACAATGCTTAATATACATGTTTGTTGGTGTATTTATATTCTTAACAGATTTGTTTTTGGGCCATAACTCTGTTGATTATGAACGAATTTGGTTTATTAAAAAAACCGAAATTTTATAAAAATATTTATGACTGATCTATATAAAAATAAAAATCTATAGCTTGAACAAGGGCTTCAAAAATAAAAAATTCGTTTTCCCCGATATCTCAGTTATTACTGAACCGATTTATTTAATTTTTTCAGAACAAAAAATCAGAAAATAATTTTCGAGCCCCCTTTAAAAATTCGAAGTCCCTGGTATATGCAGAGGCTTCAGAAACTAAAAAACCGGTTCTAAAAACCGGTTTTTAAAGCATATCTCCACCATTTATAAACCGATCTTCCTGATTCAAAAAACTGAAATTTTATAAAAATATTTGTGACCGATCTGTATAAAAATAAAAATCTATAGCTTAAACCAAGGCTTCAAAAAATAAAAAATGCGTTTTGTCCGATATCTCAGTTATTACTGAACCGATTTATTTCATTTTTTCAGAACAAAAATTCAGAAAAAAATGTCCGAGAATTCTTTGTAAAAACGAAGTCCGTAGTGTATACAGAGGCTTCAGAAACTGGAAAACCGGTTCAAAAAACCGGTTTTTTGAACATATCTCCGCATTGTATGAACCTATCTTGCTGAATTCCAATAGCAAAATTCTCGAAAGCATTTCCGATCGTTTGACATACATATTATATATGTCAGTTATCGGTGGGCTTCATAAACGCCATTTCAACCGACACACGGACGGACGGACGGACGGACGGACATGGTCCAATCGTCATCGCTTCTTACAAGGATTCCGAAAATATAAACTTTTTTGATCTCCGACGAAAATTGTGGAAATTACAAACGGAATGACAAACTTATATATACCCTTTACACCTGTGGTGAAGGGTATAAAAAGGGTTAAGTTGCTTTCCTTTTCAAACAAAAGTTTATTATTTCAAAAATAATTGAAAGGGGATTGAAAATTATCACGGTAATAAATATAAATATATAGAAAGGGGGTAAAATAAATAAAAACAAAATAAATTTTGCAAAAAAAACGGGGAAAAATTTAAAATAAATCAATAAATTTCCAATAAAGCTGTATAAATTTTAGAAATAAAGTAAGTATTTCAACAAATAAAGGGTAAAAAATAAAAAATACACTATAAATTTTAATAATAAGGGTAAAATATTAATAGCGAAAGCGATTTTATATTTTGTCCACTAATTCAGAACAAATATTCAAAAAAATAAGGGGTTTAATCACAATTTTCGTTGGAAAAAAATATTTTAAACAAATATTTTAATTATAAAATCACTTTCGCTGTTAAAAAAAAGTATAAAAATAATAAATACACTAGTACCAGTAATAAATAAACACGGTTACTCACTTTCGGGTAAATGAATAAATTAATTTTCTTCAAAATTATATAAAATTATTCTTTTAATTATTTATTTTCGGGTAAAATTACGATTAAATTAATAAAGTGCACAATTTAGTTTACAAAATGAGTAAAAATTTAATAAACAATGGGTATAAATGCACTTTATCACAAACTTCATCAAAAAAAATCTTAGTAACCGATTTATTCGTTTGATTAAAATTATACAGCACTAGTGTTATGTTGTGTGTAACAAAAGAAACACAAGAAAAAACAACCAATAAGCAGTGAGAGTAAATAAGCTGTGTTTTTGTTTTTGTTAAAATATAAAACACTCTCAGCCACTAGATACAACAAACACAATATATTCTTGCTTGTTTATTATTATTATTTTCTTTTTAAACACTATAAACACAAGAAAAAATTATTTATTAATTATTCGCGTGTCCGTCTGTTTTTGTTTACAAAAAAAACTAGCGAGTAAAATTTCGTTTTATTTATTCTCTTTTGTGCTATGTTTTTTAAAAAACTAGCACAGTTGAATATATGTGTAATAAATAAAGCTTTTGTTAACAGAGGAGTTAACAGAGAATAAATAAAATTGGGATCAAATAAAAAAAAACAACAAAAACGCTTTAAAATAAAGATCACTTTTTTAATAAAATAAAAATTATTGGGTAAAATAAAAAATAAAAATAGGGATTAAAACTTTTATTTTATCACTTCAAAAATGAATAAAGCACACGCGAATAAAATAATAAAAACACTTAGGGGATATAAAAAAAGAACACAGGGAAGTTTGTTTTGCCGACGGCAATTTGTGTTTTTAGCACTGAATGTTGTCTGTTATTTTTTGTATTTTTTCACTTGTACTTCTTTGTTTACACTTTTTTAATTTCACTTTTAATAATAAAAATCCAAACAACTTACCTTTTAATTGTTTGAGGGAAATGGGGGATGATTTAAAAATTAAAAAAATTGGTTAATCCAAAAAAAAAAAAACGGGGTTTCCAAAGTGAAGGGTTTTCTGAAAATAAAATAATTTCTTAAAATATTTCAAGTTCACGGGGGTTTCTTAAATATCCGGTTAAGGACCAAAAAATGTTTTGCTTGAAATATTTTGTCGAAAATATAAATAAAATAAAAACACGGGTATTAGATTTTTTGTATAAAATAATTTGGGGTTTTATTTAAAGTTCGTGTTTTTTCTTCGATTAGTACGTACCGTACGCTTGGGGTTTACAAGAGTAAGTGAGATTACAAAAAATTCTGTATAATAAGAATAAGGGAAAATGTCAAAGGGCAAAAACATAGAAAACAGCCACTGAACAATAATCAGTAGCTGTCTACACTATGCGCGTAAACACCATGTATTTACAAATATTACAAAATTCGATAATCTTAAAAAAAACATACGTGTCGTATACATATTTATATGATTGGTTGTATATTTGTATTTTATGTTTTAATATTAAGTAGGAAAATGTGTAAGGTTTTTGTCTTTAATGAAATTATTATCCGATTTTGTTAGATATGCTCATACATAGTTATTTAAAATTATTGAATTCAATGCGTCAATATTCTAATATCAAAGTATTTTGATTTATTGCTGCTTAATAATTTAATAAATTTTGTGAAATTTATTTTATATATCATGAATTTTATGAAATAATATTCTTACAGTATATAAAGAATTGAAGTTTTTTATTTGTATATGTGTAAATATATATATATATATATATATATATATATTACACATATATATATATATATATATATATATATATATATATATATATATATATATATATATATATATATATATATATATATATATATATATATATATATATATATATATATATATATATATATATATATATTTACACATATACAAATAAAAAACTTCAATTCTTTATATACAGTAAGAATATTATTTCATAAAATTCATGATATATAAAATAAATTTCACAAAATTTATTAAATTATTAAGCAGCAATAAATCAAAATACTTTGATATTAGAATATTGACGCATTGAATTCAATAATTTTAAATAACTATGTATGAGCATATCTAACAAAATCGGATAATAATTTCATTAAAGACAAAAACCTTACACATTTTCCTACTTAATATTAAAACATAAAATACAAATATACAACCAATCATATAAATATGTATACGACACGTATGTTTTTTTTAAGATTATCGAATTTTGTAATATTTGTAAATACATGGTGTTTACGCGCATAGTGTAGACAGCTACTGATTATTGTTCAGTGGCTGTTTTCTATGTTTTTGCCCTTTGACATTTTCCCTTATTCTTATTATGCAGAATTTTTTGTAATCTCACTTACTCTTGTAAACCCCAAGCGTACGGTACGTACTAATCGAAGAAAAAACACGAACTTTAAATAAAACCCCAAATTATTTTATACAAAAAATCTAATACCCGTGTTTTTATTTTATTTATATTTTCGACAAAATATTTCAAGCAAAACATTTTTTGGTCCTTAACCGGATATTTAAGAAACCCCCGTGAACTTGAAATATTTTAAGAAATTATTTTATTTTCAGAAAACCCTTCACTTTGGAAACCCCGTTTTTTTTTTTTTTGGATTAACCAATTTTTTTAATTTTTAAATCATCCCCCATTTCCCTCAAACAATTAAAAGGTAAGTTGTTTGGATTTTTATTATTAAAAGTGAAATTAAAAAAGTGTAAACAAAGAAGTACAAGTGAAAAAGTACAAAAAATAACAGACAACATTCAGTGCTAAAAACACAAATTGCCGTCGGCAAAACAAACTTCCCTGTGTTCTTTTTTTATATCCCCTAAGTGTTTTTATTATTTTATTCGCGTGTGCTTTATTCATTTTTGAAGTGATAAAATAAAAGTTTTAATCCCTATTTTTATTTTTTATTTTACCCAATAATTTTTATTTTATTAAAAAAGTGATCTTTATTTTAAAGCGTTTTTGTTGTTTTTTTTTATTTGATCCCAATTTTATTTATTCTCTGTTAACTCCTCTGTTAACAAAAGCTTTATTTATTACACATATATTCAACTGTGCTAGTTTTTTAAAGAACATAGCACAAAAGAGAATAAATAAAACGAAATTTTACTCGCTAGTTTTTTTTGTAAACAAAAACAGACGGACACGCGAATAATTAATAAATAATTTTTTCTGGTGTTTATAGTGTTTAAAAAGAAAATAATAATAATAAACAAGCAAGAATATATTGTGTTTGTTGTATCTAGTGGCTGAGAGTGTTTTATATTTTAACAAAAACAAAAACACAGCTTATTTACTCTCACTGCTTGTTGGTTGTTTTTGCTTGTGTTTCTTTTGTTACACACAACATAACACTAGTGCTGTATAATTTTAATCAAACGAATAAACCGGTTACTAAGATTTTTTTTGATGAAGTTTGTGATAAAGTGCATTTATACCCATTGTTTATTAAATTTTTACTCATTTTGTAAACTAAATTGTGCACTTTATTAATTTAATCGTAATTTTACCCGAAAATAAATAATTAAAAGAATAATTTTATATAATTTTGAAGAAAATTAATTTATTCATTTACCCGAAAGTGAGTAATCGTGTTTATTTATTACTGGTACTAGTGTATTTATTATGTTTATACTTTTTTTTAACAGCGAAAGTGATTTTATAATTAAAATATTTGTTTAAAATATTTTTTTCCAACGAAAATTGTGATTAAACCCCTTATTTTTTTGAATAATTGTTCTGAATTAGTGGACAAAATATAAAATCGCTTTCGCTATTAATATTTTACCCTTATTATTAAAATTTATAGTGTATTTTTTTATTTTTTACCCTTTATTTGTTGAAATATTTACTTTATTTCTAAAATTTATACAGCTTTATTGGAAATTTATTGATTTATTTTAAATTTTTCCCCGTTTTTTTTTTGCAACATTTATTTTGTTTTTATTTATTTTACCCCCTTTCTATATATTTAAATTTATTACCGTGATAATTTTCAATCACCTTTCAATTATTTTTGAAATAATAAACTTTTGTTTGAAAAGGAAAGCAACTTAACCCTTTTTTTTTTGAACTACTAGTTCGATTTTTTATATTTGATACATTTTTTACTTGCTTTTTTTTTTCAAAATTACCCATTATAAATTAAGATCAAAAATGGATCTATCAGCTTTGATTCGTAATACTGATCGTTCAGCAGATTTTGAGGCTTATGTTGCCATTATACCCGTTTCAGAGCACAGAATGGGTTCATTAGTTAGTCATGAGAAGGAACTTAACCGTTTATGGGAAGCTGTTAGGTTAACATACGACACTTTGTTGATAGAGGCTGAACAAAAGAAAAGTCCACAAATTGTAGAGGTTAAGTCCCGATGTATGGGCTCTTATAGTACGTATACCCGTGGTATATCATTAATTAAATATATATATATTTACACATATACAAATAAAAAACTTCAATTCTTTATATACAATAAGAATTTTTTCACAAAATTTATTAAATTATTAAGCACCAATAAATCAAAATACTTTGATATTAGAATATTGACGCATTGAATTCAATAATTTTAATTAACTATGTATGTATGAGCATATCTAACAAAATCGGATAATGTATTGCATCATTAAAGACAAAAACCTTACACATTTTCCTACTTAATATTAAAACATAAAATACAAATATACAACCAATCATATAAATATGTATACGACACGTATGTTTTATTAAAGATTATCGAATTTTGTAATATTTGTAAATACATGGGTTTTCAAATTTGTATAAATATCCCACTGAACATTTTCTTTCAAAAAGTTAATTAAAGATTTAATCCTTTAAACCTAAATGTCTACATAATTTTCCTCTAATATAAAATTAAGAACAAATTATCCATGACCATACATACAAAAATCAAAAATATTTTTCATTAAAGTAAAAACCTTATACAATGTTATTTTATGCATATTAAAACACAAAAAAACTCAAATGCCTTAAAAAACCTCATTTGCATCTTCATAATTAACAATATTAAAACATAAGAACAATTACATAATGATTCACATAATCTACAACTCCAACAAAACTATAAACAAAAATATTAAATTTCATTTGAAATTTTTCGCTGACACAGCACACGTTCTCACAACTCGTGGAAAGCAATTTGGTTACTAATGTAACTTATTCACATGAAATGCTTACCTAACCATTTACATGGAAACAAAATAAACAAACATCCTATTACAATATGTTAAACACTTCTCTCTCTTTATCAACCTAGTAATTATCTAAGAGAACTATCTATTCTGATTGATACAAAAACAAATTTTGCTATTTCACATCCCTGACTTTTATAAGAAACAAAGTTACCGACTAAAAATAAATATCCATGCAAAAATTAACATTAAAAACAAAAACAACTATTGCCTTCCCATTTGTCTTCCTGTTAAATTGTTTGTATGTACTTTTAACATAATTGCTACATATTATTATAAAAAATAAATACATTGGTTTATAATTTCATAAAATACATTTGGCCATTTACACAAAAATATTCTTGTATTTATTAAGAAGCTTCAATCCACTTCTATCTGTCACCAAATGTAAAAAAATCATGCAATTTATGATATGTTCCTAAAGAATAGAATTATAAAATTTTTCTATATATCTTATAAATGTAAACGCAATGAAATGTAACATGAATTCTAAAGTTTGGATGAAATCATTAAAAAATTATAAGAATTATTAATTTCCCTACACTTCTTATACATATAAACGCCTAAAACTAGGCAATGAAATGTAACATGGATTCAAACGTTCGATTTTTGAACTTATTTTTAAAGTATTTGTAAAGATGTTGGTTTTCAACTTTATAAAAATATTTCACTGAACATTTGCTTACCAAAAGTTAATTAAACAATTCTTTCAAACCTAAATGTCTATAACACTTTCATCTAATATAATATTAAGAACAAATTATACATAACCTTACCCAACAAAATCAAACACATTTTTCATCAAAGTCAAAAACCTTTTACAAGGTTATTTTATGCATATGAAAAAAAAATCTCAAGTTAAATTTTACACTTTACAAAAACAAAAATAACCATATGAATAAACCAAAAATACTAAAACACTATTTATCCAAGTCATCAGTTTTGTTGAAATCATTAAAAAATTATGAGATTGATAATTTTTCCTAAATTTCTTATACATATAAACGCCTTAAACTAGGCAATGAAATGTAACATGAATTCAAACGTTCGATTTTTGAACTTATTTTTAAAGTATTTGTAAAGATGTTGGTTTTCAACTTTATAAAAATATTTCACTGAACATTTGCTTACCAAAAGTTAATTAAACAATTCTTTCAAACCTAAATGTCTATAACACTTTCATCTAATATAATATTAAGAACAAATTATACATAACCTTACCCAACAAAATCAAACACATTTTTCATCAAAGTCAAAAACCTTTTACAAGGTTATTTTATGCATATGAAAAAAAAAATCTCAAGTTAAATTTTACACTTTACAAAAACAAAAATAACCATATGAATAAACCAAAAATACTAAAACACTATTTATCCAAGTCATCAGTTTTTATTTTCATACAATTAAAAGTGTAAAAAATAAAAATTGTCTCCATATTAATTCCAAAATTGTTGCCAAAAATAAATTCATTGGTTTCCAATTTCATAAAATGCATTTGGCCGTTTACACAAACAAATAATGTAGCATTTATTGAAAAAGCACACAATAAACATACATACATATATTATTACAATATATTAAACACACACTTCCTCCCACTCTATATACCTAAACCTTGTTACTAATTGGTCAATAAAACAAATTAAAATTTTTAAAAAAGTTAATTTAAGAATTCATTCTTTCAAACACTGAAAGTATTTATTAAAAAGCGCACAATAAACAAACATATCATATTACAATATGCGAAACATACACTTTCCCCTCACGTTATCAACCTAAATATTACTTTTGATTGCTCAACAAAAAAAATGTCTAATTTAAGAATTCATTCTTTTAAACACTGATAGAGCATTGTTTTGTATGGAAAAAGTGATCCCGAACATACATAAACATACTACTATTGTAAGGCAATGACTTAGGGTTAGCAAATACCTTATAGAGTCATTCCTTTTAAAACCAACCAGCTGATTTTCTCACCTCTTCCGAATTTGATAATATTTGTACAATTATTATTTTTGTCTAAACTAAGACTAATTCAAAATTTAAGATAATTTCATCAAGTGGTTCGCGAAATATCGCGGTTTGAAAATGCAAAATAGCTCAAAATATGTACAAAGTTGCATACACAAAATTGGAAGAAATTGGCAATTTTTCTATTTTATTACAAAACAATACAAATTACAATAAATGTTTCGTATTTATTATGACATTTGTTATAATAACTCCTAAAATATTGCGAGTCCCAGAATGCCACTTACCACGATTATAGAATACATTTTCACCTATAACATATATATTTTTTTTAAATTTTTAAAAAGACCACTTTTCGAGATATTTACCCGCGAACGAAAAATCGCGAGATATGGACCTTTTTAATGTTGAGAAAAAAGTCATGTTATACGTCATATTAAAGGTAATTTTGATACCTTTAATATGACATCTCAATAAATCTTATATAATAAATACTTCGAAAAATATTTGTAATTTTGTGTATGCAACTTTGTACACATTTTGAGCTATTTTCAAACCGCGATATTTCGCGAACCACTTGATCAAATTATTTGAAATTTTGAATTAGTCTTAGTTTTGACAAGAGTAATGATTGTACCAAATATCATTAAATTCGGAGAGGAAAAGTAAAAAATTGGAATTTTTCGTGTTGGTTTTAAATGGAATGACTCTATATCTTTTATTTATTATCTTTGTAAGTTTTGGTTTTACATCTACTGGTACCTCATGCTCATGGATTTGGATTGTGTTTAAATTTTTACAATTGTAAAAGCACAAATTTTCGGAGCCGTACTCAGTATCAATAGTACCTTTTTGAAGGTTAATATTTGCCCGGACCAACTTTAGTATATCCAGCCCAATTATGGCATCGAAAGTGGATAGTTCGTTAAGAGTGAAAAAGGTTGAATTTTTTCCGAATATATTGATAACACACTTTTGTGTCACATTTGTTTGTCTGTCAGAACCCGAATAACGTTTCTGAATTTGAAAATCATTTCTTTGACGACCACTATATTGTCTGAGTCTAGACGTAGATGGGTCTATATCCATAGGTTCAATAATATTTTGCCTATTGTTGTGGTTTTGTTGAACCCGTGTATTATAGTATGGATTTTTTGTATTGGGTTGGTATTCCATTCCGTTCCTACCAGATGGAAAATATTTCTTTTTTATGTTTGGGTTCTCATACTTATTGTTTATCTTTCTGTCATCTTTGTCGAATTTTCCGTCATTCCTTTTTGGAAATGCAGTTGCAAAAACATATTTTTCACGGTTAGATTTCACTTCTTGGGCTGATGCCAAAGCTGATGGAAGATCTTTTGGTTGTGAAGAAAAAAGTATGTCGCAAAATGGTTTTTTTAAACCAGAAATAAATATTCTAAGTGCATCCTTTCTGTATTTATCATTGATTATCTGTGCTACTTGGCCATCGTATGACATAATAGTTTTGTTTTTTAATGACTATAACTTTCGTTCGATATCGTCATAAAAATGCAATACCGATTTATTACCGATTGTCTAAGGGTGGAAAGTTCCTGTTCTTTTAAATAAACGGGGCGCTTGTGTGCGTAAGTAAAGACTAGCCTCGCTATTATAGCCCTAAAATTTAAAACAGTATTAAATGATGCTAGAACAGCATCGGCGGTTCCTCTGACCTTATTTCTAATAATGGCTACTGCCTGATAGTGTTTTGAGCTGCCAACATAATTTTCATAAACCCTATATGCGCTATGCGCAGCTTGTCTTCATAAGACATAGTTTTCTACATTGCCATCGAATTCTGGCAAGGATTTGACTAAGTCCAGTGACTCGTTGCACGCTACTATAGGATCTATTATAATTTCCTGACAAATTTCATTAGCCTCCGCTTGAGCAGAGAGGTTGGCAAGTCGTTCTGTAAAGTCCCTAACCTCGTCTTTTAGATCCTTTAGCTGTTTGGTCCCTAACAGCTCCTAAAATCACTACTACGCCAGGACTCATTTTATTTCTTCTAAATTATGTTTCACTAATAAATTTTCCAACTCGATCATTCAGAGTGAAATCTACTTACATGATTTGTATTGTTTAGATATAATTTATTTTTTTACAAATATTTAATATTAGTTTTTTTTTCTGTTGTTTTAGTTGTATTTTTGCTGCTGCTGTTGTTGCACTTAATTTTTTCTGCTCACTTTAGCTGTTGTTTTATTTGTTGATGTTGTTACATTTAATTAACTTTATTTATTATTTGTTTAATTTAATTGCAGTTTTTTTTTTATTGACGTGGATATCGATTGGACGCCAGTTAAATAAGAACGCACTGTATTGTTTTATAATTTTATTTTAATTTATTTTAAATACCTTATAAGTTGAATAGAATTATACTGTTTTATTTTTATTTATTTTTAAATATTTTATAAGTAAATTTTTTTTTTTGTAACAATTCATGAGAGGTAGACGTGTTATTTGTGATTTGTTATTTGTTAGTGTTAAAAAGTGAAAAAAAAACAAACGAAATATTAATATATGCGAATGGACGCACTAAATAATAAACATATTGTGTTTTGTTTATTAAATATTATAAACAGAAAATATATTATTTAAATCAGTGGCAATATAAATCATAAATTTATAAGTTTCTTATTTTCTTTTGTTTTAATCATTTCTTTTTGTAAACAGAGCATATGAGTTCTCATGAAGAGAACAGGCTCAGTTTAAATGGCAGAAATGCTTATATATTTCTCAGTGGGGAGAGTACAAAAAAATATAAGTGATCCCAATTGCAATAAAAATTATTTAACCGCTAAACCAATTGAGAGAGCTCGCTCTTGTTCCCCCACATTACAAACAAATAATATTCAACCAACAACACAGAACATTACTTGTGTAGAATACACAGTGGGGCAGAATCGAAATTCTGACCGGCTGGTTGGATTTGCATGAAATTTGGTATAGGTATAGCAGAAGTGTGTACAATTTGAGCTAAACGGGTTCAAAATTGGTTACCTATGTATAGACATTTTTTAATCGCTTGCCAAATTTTTGTTTCTTGTCCAATTTCAAATATTTTTATACATTATTGTAGGTACTGATAAGACCTACAAAAAACATGCTTGTATAAATTAATTCCAAACCGGTTATTTGGAATTTAAAAAAAAAAAACAATTATATTTTTTATTTTAGGAGCGAACTCCAACTTTATTTAATGAATGCCAAAAATGAACTAAAAAATATTATAATTAACTTAAAACTACTGCACACCTATCGCCTGATGTTATTCCAGGAATCAGCTTGCTGTCAATTCTGCACATTTTGACTGTGGGAACGGATGTATTACAATTTTAGCTGCAGACACTAGGTCAGCATTTTATGGTTGCACATTTTAAGTGTTTTAAATGTATCTGGTGTTAACTCCTCCCCTCTTAAGAACAATTGCCCCAATTGTTTTTCTCTAAAAATATGGGATGTTATTCATCCAAAAATTTGATACAGGCATATTGTTTCCAGGTTGGATATTGGTTAGGATAACAGCGGGGTTAGAGTATGATATTGCATCTTCCATACTAAATTTAGTCACGTTTACCGATTTTGACATTTTATACAAGTGAAAAATCAAGGAACCAATAACAACCAGCAATATCATGAAAAACATAGCTGACGCTCCATTTATAATTGTTCCCAATCTTATCGTTTCAATTTTATGAGTATTGTTAAGATGCAATTCATTTAAGCTTTCGATCGTCAAAAGATTTTCTAATTCCTTTTCTTGGGGTGTTGGTTGTAATACAGTGGGTATCGCTTTTATTTGTTGAGCTTCGGAATTTCGATATATCCTATTCTTTGCTACAATGGTAGAGTTCCTAAATTTTATCAGGAATGTGCCGGAAAAATTGTATTTAACTTCATCTATTAATATTGTATCGTTGTAGTCGTTAAGCAGGATTACTCCGGGAAATAAGTTTTCAATTGGCGGGACATGTTGACTGTTGATGTAGGTGCAGGATAATGAACTGCTTCTTATAATATTTGGTATACAGGTATTATTACTTAAATCTATTAATTGATTGTTATTACAAATTTTAATAGAATTATATTCTAAACAATTATTTTTTATTCCATATATTTCGTTTGAAGACTTTATTATTTCCTAAAATGATAATTTAATAATTTTTCAAGTTTTCTTTACTGGATATAATAAAATATTTTCATATATTTTTTGGTCTGTTAATGGAATTTTAATAATATACAAAATCATTGAATTGTTATACATTACATTTACTTTGGCGTATTCCACCGCCTCTTCAGTTGATGCAAAAGGCATCTTTCCTTCTCTTAATTTCTCTAAAGCTAGTTTTATTTCTAATTTATTCAAAATTATAGAGTTAACTATTCCATTTTTTGCCCATTGAATGGCGTAATTTATATTTATCAATTGCACTTTAATGAGTCTTACTCTACTTTGCAAAATTAAAATTATTTCTTTATTTAAATAATTGTCGCCTATGGCATTTGACATTTCATTTATTAGTTTTGTAATATTATTTAATCTTTCGCTTATAATTTGATTAATTACAACTTGTTTATTATTATTCTTATCTAACTCATTCATATTGGATTCTAGCAATTCGAAGTCATCGTGGTCTGGAGTACCAGCGATATACTTCTATGCTGTACCAATTATATTAAATGATCTTTTATTTCTTACATTACTAGTTTTCTCATTGTTATTGTTTTTATTATTATTATTATTATTATTATTATTATTATTATTATTATGATCATTACTAATATCCTTATTGTAATTATTATCTAAAGGAACAATACCTTGGATTAGGTCCAAAGTTTGTATTATTTCTTCTTTTAGGATGCGATAGAAAAGATTGAATTTGGGAAGTTTCCGTTCAACGTATGTCTGTGTCTCTTTTACAAAGTCATCGTATAGTTTCAGGTCTATGGGGTGGATTATTCTAAAAGTTCCATCTTGAACCTTGCTTTGACCATTATTGATCATTATTAGATTAGCAGACGAGTATTCTACTATCTAAAATTCCATTTTACAACCTGTTATGATTGATCTGGAAAAAAAAAGAAAAAAAAAAAAAAATAAATACTGAAATTATATGTTTTCATAAGACTCTTGTGAACAGTTCTTCCTGATCTCGTTTTGACCGTAGAATTACTGTTACTGGCCACTATTTCCTTTTTGTATTTTGGTGTAAGCTTATTGCCAAGTCTCTTATTGATTTTAACATAAATAATATCTCCCTCTGAATACGCTTTAAGTGGAGCTTTTCTTTTGTTATGATGACTGAGGTCGGCTATTTGATTCTCCTGTATTTTATGCATTGTTTCCCTACGAAATTCTTCAAGTTGTTCTGGGTCACTACTGACTCTTCTGCCATATAATACTTCGACAGGTTTCCTTTTGGTTGTTGAGTGAACTGTCAAGTTATATTCCTTGACTGATTTCTCCAATAACTCCTCGCTCGTTCTTGAGACAGCGCATGATCTCCTGAAGTGTTGAGTGAAAACGTTCTACCTGCCCATTTGAACGACTTGTGTATGGAGGTATACGATAAATTTTGATACCAAATTCATTTTCCACCATATGGTTAGTAGAAACCGCATTAAAAGATTTTTCGTTATCAAAGATTATAGTTTCGGGAAGAAGATTATGTGTGCGCAAAATTATATTCTCCTGAAGTGTTGGGTTAGTGATATCCTCGACCTGCAGCTGCGTAAACCTTATCTTATAATTGCTAAAATGGAAAGGGTAGATCTCTTGAATCTGGCCCATAATGTGTTCCTCAGTTTTAATGCAGTTAACAAAGGATGGATTTAAATAACGTTTCAAAATTCGCACCAGATTATCTGAATCATAATGTTGTTCCGTAATTATATGTCTATGGTATGTAGGAAAAACTATCTTAAATTGGTACGACTGTGTCTGGTCTTGATTAAGAAAAATTTGATTTTTAAATGCATTAATAGGGACATCTACAGAGCATATTAAGTTATGAGAAGAACTTTCATCGCTATGTTCGCTAGATGTCAATGTGTTTATTTGAGCATGTGGAATTCTTGACAAGGCGTCAGCAACAACATTTGCCTTTCCAGGTTTGAAATGCAACTCATAATTATATTCTTCCAGAATTGCTTTCCATTGTTTCATCTTACTATTATTGTTCTTGTTGCTGAGCGCATAAGTTAGGGGTTGGTGGTCCGTGTATATTCTCACCTTAGCAGTACCGTAAAGGTAATTTCTCAAAGAATTTAAAGCCCAAATAATTTCCAGCATTTCTTTTTCATTAGTGGCGTAACTTTCTTCAGTTCTGCTCAAAGTCCTGGATATATGTCGTCTTGGGAGAGTACCGCACCAATGGCAAAGTTTGATGCATCAGTCGTTAGTGTGAAATCTTTACTAAAATTTGGAAGAATGTAAAATTTTAAATTTTTATCTCTAAGGCCAAAAAGATTAATATACGTGTGTTCACTAATTTCAATATCACCTGCTACCGATCTTGTAACGAAATTTTTTTGATTTGGAATAGTTATTTTTGATAGGGATAGTTGTATATAATTTTTGGTAGAACCAGTGTCTATTAATATATTAAAAATTAACCCACTCTCCGTTCTACACCGTACATAGGGCAACGAAGAGTCCGTTAACCTAAATGCAGGTCACTTACATCAAGAGGTTGATCCTCCCGTTGTGCAATAGCGGCTGCCTCCTCAGGAATTTGTTGGTAGTATGTACGTACATAGTCAGGTTCTACATTCTCAGGGCGAGTGTCAACCTCACCTCCTTCTGGTAGATAGTTAGGATAATACAACTCTTCTGGAATACATTCGGCAGTATCCAAATAGAAATTCCTCTGTATTTTGTTTGCAGGGGCATGTAATGGTAATTGTGGTGGCCTTTTACCAAAGAAATCATTTTCTATTCATATAATTAACTCCTTTCGATCGCATGCTAATATCTACATCCATTGGCTCTGGCCTAGGATGTGGTTTAGGTGCGAATGGTCGTGGAGGGGCAAAATATGCTTGATGATTGTTTGTATAGTGATATCGATTAGGGTTTCTGTTCGGAGACGCATGTCCTTGATGGTTAATATTAACTTGTGGTCTTGGCGTATAAGCCAATTGAGGACAGAATTCTTGTTGGATCTGATGGTTTGTTTGAGGACGCGGTATATAAGCTAATGGGGGGTGGAATACCTGTTGGGATTGATGGCCTTTTTGTGGGAAACCTTTCTTTTGTTTAGGGTTTGGAAACCCGAACATATTACAACTTCGCTGTGCGTAGTCAGAGCGGAAGTTTTGGTTCTCTAATTTTAGGCATAGGTGAAGGGCGTGTGGCAAATCTGCAGGTTCCTTCATGCCCAAGAGGCGCGGTAAGTCGCCGTTTAAACCTCGAATAAAGGTGTCAAGTGCTTTATCCCTATAAGTATGTATAAATAGTCTTAACGGCTCATCGGACATCTCTAGACATCCAATTTTATTAAGGATTAATGACAAATGGGTATATACCTGTCCGTAAAATTCCTGTATTGTCTGGCTCCCCTGAACCAGTGACACCATTTGGTATTCTAACGTTTGTATATCCCTCTTGTCCGCGTAGTGTAAAGTGAGGCATTTAGAAATTGCTTTCCAATTCAACGGAGTATTATATGACTCCAAGACAATATCCGCGTTCCCAGTGATCTTATTTCGTATAACACTTAAGATACCATAGTATTTTGGAGTGCCTCTTAGAGGTTCGTAAATTTGTAAAATCCTATCCACACTCTTTTTCCAAGAGTTAAATTCCCCCTGATTCCCGGAAAAGTCCCTTAAACTTCTTACCACGTCTGGTACCTTGTCTAAATCTGAAACATTGCCTATATGTGACGGATCAATTGTTTGGTCAGTGTAATTTACAGTCGAGTTTAATTGGGAATTCGCCTGCAAGAGACCTTGAAATTGGGTCTCTAAGACGTTCTGTACGATGCCAGTTATTATGGCGGTTGTCTGTTTTAGGTTTTGTCCGACCTGAATATATTCACTTAATATATTTAATACGAAAAATAATAATAAAAATATAATATTATAGACTTATCTTACATAATAAATATAATCCGGAACATGCTGATCGTTGCTGCTTATATTAGGTTGTTGTCTCAAAAAGAATGGCGAGAGTGATATCCTGTAGTTGATTCTTCCTTCTGTAGTTGTTTCACCAAAAAAGTTTGTTGTAACTAACGTATTTTATATTTATTTTGAGTCTTTGGTTTTTGACTTCTTATTGTATTATTTTGTGAGTTTTCTAATGTCCTTTCTTTATATTTTTTTTCTTTTAAGTTTTTTTATTTTTATTTTTGAAAGTCATCAATTATTTTAAATTTTGTCCTTTAAAAGTCTTATTATTTCACTTTATTGTTTATTTATTTTACACTTATTATTTTTTTTTTTGGAGATTTGAAGTTATCAATTTTTTTTATTTATTTCTTATTTAAGTTACTTTAGGTTTTTTTTTTTTTTTTTTGTTTCATTATTGTTTGTTTCACTTTATTATTTAATTGCTTTTTAGGGGTTGTTTATTATAACTTATTTCACTTTGTTATTTAATTTGTTTTAACTTATTTTAGGATTTTAACATATTTCACTTATCACTAAATTTCGCGTCCGAGTGAATCGGCAAGTGTTCAACACTGTCCTTTTTACTACTCCAAGTAGTTACTAAGGGGCCTCTTTATTCACTTTCACGGGAGTTCGACCGCGCGGACAGGTCCCTGCTCGGGCGCCAATTAATTCCAAACCGGTTATTTGGAATTTTTTAAAAAAACAAATATATGTTTTTTATTATATGTAACTTTATTTAGTGAATGCCAAAAATGAACTAAAAACTAAAGAATGTTATAATTAACTTAAAACTACCTATCGCCTGATGTTATTCCAGGAATCAGCTTGCTGTCAATTCTGCACATTTTGACTGTGGGAACGGATGTATTGCAATTTTAGCTGCAGACACTAGGTCAGCATTTTATGGTTGCACATTTTAAGTGTTTTAAATGTAACTGGTGTTAACTTATATCTTATTTATCTTTTATGGTTTTTGAGTTATTTGCATTTGAAACAAAAAACACAAAAAGTCGTCATTTTTGAAATTTTCAAATTCAAAATCGCTTATTTTTGGACTCGGTAAAGATATCAACTTCAAATTTGTTGTATTCAATAGATAAATTTGTTCTTTAATTAGTTAAAGAAAAAGCAAATAAAAACAGTCGGAAATACTAGGATATAAATGGAAAAAACTGGACCAAGAACATGCAAAATTTAGCTACATAAAAATTCAAATGCAAATAACTCAAAAACCATAAGAGATAAATAGGACATGCATGCATGTTTTTTGTGGGTCTTATTAGTGCCTACAATAATGTATATAAATAAAAAAAAAATAAAAATAAAAATATTTGAAATTGGACAAAAAATTTGGCAAGTGATTAAAAAATTTCTATATCAGATGTACCGAATTTTGAGCCCGTTTAGCTCCGCTTCTGAGGGGTCTGTTCGGTCCCCCTTCCAAACTTAACATTGTACACTCCTCTGCTATGCGTATTCATGCAAATCCAACCAGCCGATCAGAAGTTACAGATTTATTTCCAAAAAATTTCGATTCTGCCCCACTGTGGAATATAACATAAAAGAAAATATAAAAATAATAATGCGCAACCACATACACCTGCACTTAAAAATGCAGACATAAATAAAGCTTTTACCAATCCACTAGAAACAAAATCTAGTGAGAGCAATAATGAAATTAATCATTTGAGAACCGTAAGTAATAATGGAACGTTAAAGGGTGCTATCCCAAAAATTGGAAACATCAAAAATTCAACAAAATCGCCAGTATTACCAGGTATGCTTAGATATATAAGTATAAACAAAGGAAATTGAAGCCCCCAAAAAGGAGAAAATAGTAATAACAAATAAAATATATTAGATAATCGCATGGCACAACCATTTTAAATAAGGTAACCTTATAAGATCAGCTGATTATTTTTTGCTCGTTGTTTCAAAGCAGACTATCTTGTCAAAATTTGTTTACATTTGTTTGTTTCCAAGAAAAGTAAATAATTTTATAATACAATTCCTGTGTTATAATACCAAAATATATTTGTGTTGTTATTAATAAACAATTTATTTTGTTACATTTCGTGTGTTTTGTGTTATAAAAAGCAAAAAGATAATATACAAGTTTTATAGAAACACATTAATAATTTTTGTGCATTTGAGAGCTTTAATAATTCGAAGTAACTTAGATTGTTAATGATAAAAATTGCGTTTCAAATATAAACTGCCACTAAAAAGACGAATATAAGTTGTAAAATACACAACTTTTTATTTACTTTTCTCAAATATATTTAAATTTTTAGAACGAAAAATATAATAAAGCAAGAAGCGCAATAAAATGTTTACAAACAAAAATCAGTTGTTTTTGACGTTGTGTTACACTGACAGAGTTACGTTGTTGTAGTTGTTGCCGTTTTGCATATACCTTATAATACTTGTGCCATGGATAATCCCTTGAAAAATAATCGCTATGCTCTCTTGGTCGATGACGAGGAGCATTTGCAGAATGGTAATCCTGAACGGAAACCATTAAAACCACCGCCAATTTTCCTTCGCGAACCTAGTTCGAAGAAAAACAATTTTCATATAGTACCTTTGAGAAAAGGTGGTGTGCAGGAAACTAAAATTGTAATTTACACTGAGGATAACTACAGAAAAATCTCTCAGTACCTGAATACTAACAAAAAAAATTTATGCATATCAGCTTAAAAGTAGTAAAGGCTTGATAGTCGTTATTAAAGGAATTGAGTCCAGTGTAGATCCAAACGAAATCAAGGAGGCCCTTATAGAGCTGGGCTATAAAACACGAGTCGTTGTCAATATCTTTAATAGAGATAAGGTTCCTCAACCGATGTTCAGAGTTGAATTAGAGCCCGAAGACAGAAAATTGAAAAGAAATGAAATTCACCCCATTTACTCATTACGATATCTATTAAATCGTAGGATAAAAATAGACGAGCCTATAAAACGTAACAACCCAGTTCAATGTGGTAACTGTCAAGAATTAGGACACACCAAGAACTACTTTACGAACTGTTTGCGTTGCATGCGTAGACCTGCATTTTTCTACAGAATGTGATATAATCAAAAAAGGTCTCGGAAGAAAATGCGGAAACTGCGGTGGTGACCACTCCGCCAATTATCGCGGATGCCCCGTTTATAAAGCATTGTTGAAAAGATTAAGCGAGAGGTGAAATTTTAGAATTCCCAATCGTAGACGTAGACACGCTTCTAAACCAGGTAAAATTACATTCAGTCATGGAAACAAAAATCCGATAAGATAGCCAAACTACAATGAAATCTGGATCTTCATCTTATGCCAGTGTTTTAAAATCTAGCAGTCAACAACCTAGTATTCCCCAAAATTTGGGAGGGTTAGAAAACTTTATGCAAGTACTTGCTCAAAATATTACCTCTCTTAATCAAAACATGACTAATTTCATGACATCCATGCAAAGTACGATACAGGAGCTCTTGAGAGCGCAGAACCAAATGATACAAATACTCTTAACAAAGAAATGAGTTATTTGAAAATTTGTTTCTGGAATGCAAACGGCTTGAACCAACATAAATCCGAATTGACCAATTTTATCCAAAATAAATGTATCGACATAATGATGATCTCGGAGACTCATCTTATAAATAGATATAATTTTTCTATTCCAGGTTATAGATTTCATTATACAAACCACCCAGATGGAAAGGCTCATGTTGGTACTGGTATATTAGTAAGAAATAGAATAACACATTATCCCATGAAAACTTTTCAGAGAACTACTTGCAGGCAACCTCAATACATATTGAATGTGGAATTGGAAAACTAACTCTAAGCTCAGTATACTGTCCCCCAAGATTTTTAGTATCAAAGGAAAAGTTTGAACAATTCTTTGGTACGTTGGGAGATCGTTTCTTGGCTTGTGGTGACTATAACGCCAAACATACATATTGGGGCTCGCGACTAATGAATCCCAAAGGCAGACAGCTGTACAATACTCTAGTTGATCGTAAAAACGGCTTGGATTTTATATCACCAGGACAACCTACATATTGGCCAACTGATCCTAGAAAAATTCCAGATCTTATAGATTTTGTGATATGTAAAAACGTACACCGAAACTCAATAACAGCGGAAATCTCGAACGATCTATCTTCTGACCATTCCCCAGTAGAAGTTACCTACTATGGTGAAACTAATTTTGAAACTCCATTATTTAAAACCAATTGGCTAAAATATAAAAAATATATTAGCAGTCACATCCACATGAACCCTAATATTCAGTGTGAGGAAGATATTAATAAATCCACAAATGATTTCACATCACTAATAATCTCGTCTTTAGATCATTCTAAGATTCAAATCACTGCAAAAAAAAACATACACAAATTTCAAACTCTGAAATAGAAAGACTACTCATTGAAAAAAGAAAACGAAGAAGAGAATGGCAAAAACACAGATCTCCTGCGGCAAAGCAGAGGCTGTCTGCTGCAAGTAAAATACTCAGAAGTGCCCTTCTATTAGAAGAGGATCGCAGAAATAGAAACTACATTAAAATCCTGACAAATACGAAGTATACTAACTTCTCCCTCTGGAAAGCAGTTAGAAATATTAAACCACCAGTAGAGGGACAAAGTCCTTTAAGAAAAGCGGACGGCACCTGGACACGGAGCGCTAAAGATAAAGCCTTAATATTTGCTTACCACTTAAGTAATGTTTTTCAACCAAACCCCCCAATGAATTACTTTGTTTTGGGGGAGCATCACAATCATATATTTTCAGGTAGAGAATAGTTAACTACAACTCAAGAGGACATGCGAAAAGTTATAAATGAGAATCTTATACTGAAGTTATCACCAGGCTATGATTTTATAACACCATCTATGATCAAAAACCTACCAAATGCGATCTTGACACAAGGTGTTTTTCCAAAAGCATGGAAAACTTCGCAGATCATTATGATACCAAAGCCAGGAAAAGATTTGACAGTACCAACGTCGTACAGACCAATGTTTATCTAAGCTATTTGAGAAAGTATTCCACAGAAAAATAATACCATTATTAAATGTGCAAAATGTCATCCCAGTTCATCAGTTCGGTTTCCGTGAACAACATGGAACTATCGAGCAGGTAAACCATTTAACTGGAGAGATAAGAAAATCTTTTGAACATAAAAAGTATTGCTCTACATTCTTCTTGGATGTCGCCCAAGCTTTTGACAAAGTTTGGTATAAGGGCCTTATATATAAAATTAAATGTCTGTTGCCACCAAGTACTCATAAATTAGTAGAGTCCTACCTAACAAACAGGGTGTTTCGTGTAAAACAGTGTGACTATATTACGGAAAATTATGCAATTAGTGCTGGAGTTCCACTGGGCAGTGTCCTTGGACCATTGCTGTAACTAATTTAAACCTCGGATTTACCTTTAAGTAACAGCTTAACTATATAAACATTTGCCGATGATACTGCTATTTTAAGTTCTCACGTGGACCCATGTATAGCATCTAGAGAATTAGATAAATACCTTAAAAATGTGGAGACGTGGTTGAAAAATTGGAGAATACGAGTAAATGAACTCAAAAGTAAACACGTTACGTTGGCATTAAGGAGAGGCAACTGTCCACCAGTTTCGCTTAACAACGTAAATATCCCACAATCTGATCATGTAAATTACCTTGGTATTCATTTAGACAGACGTCTTACATGGCGTCGGCACATTGAAGCCAAGAGGCTTCATATGAAAATTAAAGCTTTCAATTTCCATTGGCTTATCCGCAACAAATCTAAATTAAGCCTTGACTGTAAAGTCATCTTGTATAAGACTATCTTAAAGCCAATTTGGACGTATGGTATCCAATTATGGAGATTGATCTTATACAGAGGGCACAATCGAAAATCCTTAGGACTATGACAGGCGCGAGTTATATTATTTGTTGAGAAGACACTTAAAAAAACAACTTGTTTCTTTTGTTGATAAATTATGTCTCCTTTTATTTATTATTTTTCTTTAAAGTTAAACTTATTGTCTAAATATAAAAGTGCTTACTTTTACTTATTTATTTCTTTTAAATAATTTCACAATTAATAGAAAAATGCTTATACAATTTAAAGTTCAATAAACTGTTTTATAAAATGTTTAATAATATAGTTGCTTTTATTTACTTTTACTTTACAATAAAAGTACTTACTTATTTTATTTGTTTTAAATAATTTCATAATTAATTAAAGAAATGCTTATACAAATTAAAGTTCGATAAACTGTTTTATTAGAATGTTTAATGATCTGGTTTCTTTTCTTTATTTTACAATGCTGATGCAGCTATTTAGTCGAAGTGGCTTTCTTGGTGGATCTGTTGTTGTTGTGGTTGCAGTTGCAGTTATTTCTGTAACTCCTCCCCCCTTAGTGTGGAGCGATGGCCAAAAGTATTGACGGTCTGGAGCAATTGTATTTGTAGTAGGAAGTTCATTTATAACGAGTTTCGTTTTTTGTTTGGTTACGAAAATAATAATTATTATACCAATTATTGCAACTAAAAAGGCGTAGTTTATATGTCTGTGTAGTTCTGTATTATTCGATAAGACTTCGATAGCCAATTTATTTTTAAATGGTACTCCTTAAGTTTGGGTATACTCAAGCTTTCTATTGTGGACAGAGGTTTTATGTTTACTTGTGTGGATGGGTTTATAATAAAATCATCCCAATATATGTTTGGGTTATCGCTGTTGGTAATTTCGTTGATTATAAGGTTACAGTTTTTAAAATGTATTAATAGGTGTCCTTCATTAATATGCTTCTTCGACTCGCGTGATGTGTTCATTTCTGTTGGTGGTAAATTTCTTGTTAATACTTGTTAAATCTTCTTAATGAAGATTTTTCTATTGTTTCTTGTTGTTCACTTTCCTTGCAGTAATACAAGTTTTCAACTTTCTTGCATAAATTGTTGAAATATTAAATTTTTTCATTGTTATAAATTATATATGGTTTTATTATTACTTCTTTTGTTTTATGGTATGGTGATTGTGTGGGAAATTATGTACTGATCATGTGGGATATGAGGAATAAGGATATTGGAAATGATATTTGTGTTATTGTAGTAAGCTTGTAACTCTAAGAGTTCGTACTAATATTCTATGGTATCGATGTTAATAGATTGATTTTTTAAGTTATTATCGATTTCTTTTAGTTCTTCCGTGTTCAAAATTATTTTTGGTATAATTTTGAGTCTGGATAAGGTAGTTGCTTCGGAAATACTGCGATATGATTTGATAATAAATCAGTATGATAGTTGATTTGATTTAAGTATTGAATGTCGTTAATAAGTTTGGATTTGGATAAAATGCTGTTTAGTGAGTGTTGTAATGACCTAACTATAATATCTTGTTCTTTATTTATATGATTTGTAATGTTTTTATTCTTTCAATAATTTTGGTATTTAGTATACTTTGTTTATTTGTTTCAGTTAGTACCCTTGACGTTAAGTTAAATAAAACTTACTACGAGAAGCATCATTGCTGTCCATATTTCCTGTAATGAATTTAACTGCTGATCCTATACCATTAAATAATCCTCTTTTGTTCCGACATCTAGGTGTTATTGAGTTTAATTTATTTTTCAGATCTGTTAGCTTATATTTTGTTATTTCAAGAGAACTTTTGTTGTAATATGAGTGTGAAATGTTTTAATGATTCTTCAATTTTCATAATATTGTTGCTATATGAATCGAGTTTTATGATATGTATAAGGTTGGTGTAGTCTGTTATTGTTTTGGCTGTTCCTAATTTTATTTGTAACAAACCCTGGGTATCACTCAGGTTTTGTATGTTTAGTGCATAGAGTAACATATAGAGAAAAATTCTCGATTGTCAATTGAAAAAAAATTGTTGCTTTGTAAACAAAAATGTGTTTTTATTTTCTTCTTGCAACAACAAAATGTATTTGAATACATGTATTTTGTTGTTGCATGAGTTAGGTTTTTGACAACCGACTTAGGTTTTTGACAATTAGTTTCGTCTCTTGTTACTCTTTGGTTTAGTGTTTGTGCATGTATTGTGGTTATTAATCTAAAATGAATATAAAATAATTAATTAGTTTTCAAAATCGTATTTTCTTTATTTTAGATTTGTGTAATTTTTTGTTTAGTATAGTTAATAATGTTGCTTTATTATTTTGTTTTACTTTGTGCCTAGAAAATCTTAATTTATTTCTTCTACATTCTTTTCTATAAATATAGTCATTTTCTTCGTAATTTAATGGGTCTTGTCTACCTGTATTAAGCTTTTCTATGCGTTTGTCCGTGTGGGTTTCTAATTTACTCCTAATAAATTCGAAGAGTTGAGTTTGAAATTGATTAATTTTGGAAAGATATTCGTGTTCATTGTTGAATGTAATTTGACGATCAAATTTGTAGGTTCTTCCGTAGAAAATTTCGGGTGTTAATTTTGTGGAAGAATGGATTGCATTGTTATACGTTATGATGACTTCTGTTAGAATATCATCATGATCCATTTCTAACATTTTGTCTTTTTTTTATTTTTATTTGTTTATGTCTATGGAATTGTATCCTTACAGACATTTTATAATTATGTATAATAATTTACAATTAAATATAAAATTAACAAATTAGTTTAAGCAACTTATTATAGATTTTTTCACAATATCAGGACTTAATGAAAAATCGATAAATCTGTATAGTTGGTTAAAAGTATTGCACATTCTTCTTATTGGATCAGCATCGGCATAATTAGATCTAAAAAATGTCACCATTAAGGGAATGAAGTTACGGGAAGGACGTCAAGGAATGTTGAAAATAATTTCATTAATTAAGATATCACCATTAATTACATTTAACAAAAATGGTACATTTAACATAGTCCTGCGGCTTTTTAATGTAGGTAGTTTTATAAGAGCAAGACGTGCAGAGTAAGATGGCAGATTGAGCGGGTTAAATTGTAACCCACGAAGACAAAATTGGAATTGTTTTTGCACCGATTCAATTGCATTGGAGTGACTTTCATAAATAGGGTCCCATATTACAGATCCATATTCAATAATTGGACGTACAAGTGATGTGAAAAAGGTTTTCGTAATGTATGGGCCATTAAATTCTTTTGACCAACGTTTTATATATCTGAGTGTACCCCTGGCTATGTTTATTATAGTTGTTATATGTGATACAAAATTTATTTTAGAGTCAAAGAGAATACCCAAATCCTGAAAATTTTCTACTATTTCGACTTGGTAGTCACCAAGAAAATAATTCACGGCTGAAGGGGTATTTCTGACAAATCGCATCATTTTACATTTATTCAAATTTAGTGCCATTTGGTTGATATTACACCATTGATATAAAGAATCCAAGTCCTTTTGTAGAAGTTTCCAATCCAAAATTTGATTAAAGCACAAAAAGACCTTAACATCATCTGCATACATTAAAATGTTTGAAAACTTTATTAGGGTGGGCAAGTCGTTGATGAATAGTGATGAACAGCAGCGGCCCGAGATGACTACCATGAGGTACAGCAGAAAATACTTTTATACTTTTTGAAAACTTGTTTCTGTAGCGAACAGTTTGTGTTCTGCCAGATAAATATGAATTTAACCAGTTAATACTTAAATTAGTAAATCCCATCAATTGTAGTTTCTTTATTAGAAGTAAATGATTTACTTTATCAAAAGCTTTACTGAAGTCTGTATAGATGACATCAGTTTGTTTCTTTTGAAAAAGCCACGATTTATTGCACTTGTAAGTTGAATTAGATTAGTTATGGTGGAAAATCCTTTTTGAAAACCATGTTGATACGGGGATATTAGGCACGAAACTTGATAACACAAGTGATCAGTAATTAATTTTTCAAAAAGTTTGGGAATTGTACTCAGTTTTGCAATACATCTGTAATTTTCAATTTCAGCCTTATTACCGGACTTAAATAAAGAAATAATATAGGATTCCTACCAAATATTCGGTATATATCCATATTTAATTGATATATTAAACAAAAGTGTCAACGGAATGGCTAGAGCTTCAGCACAATTTATTAAGATACAACTTGGGATTCTATCAGGACCAAAATTATAAAAGAATTTCAGAGAGAATGCAGTTTGTTTATAAATCATTGTAGAAGGATAACCAGTAGTTTTTTTCTTCGAGCTGATAAATTTATAGAATGTTCTAGGATTTTGATTCAAGTTAGATTTAATTTTATTTAGATAACGTATGTAGTAAAATTTGTTTAATCTAGTGTAATCAGCACGGCATACAAAATATTTTAGATAGTCAACAGGAGAACCAGAACGTTTAAATATTTTGCAGAATTTATTTTTTAACATAGCCAAATGTTTATTGTTCCATGGTGGCCCAGAGAATGATTTAAAAAAATTTTTCGGAATACATAGATCCATAAAGGAGAATATTTTATCATAAAAGGATTCAAAAATCTGTAGCAGAGAATTAGACGAACTTGATACAAGTGAAAAAATGTTATGCCAGTTTGTGTTTTTAATAAGTTGATTTAACATATAATAGTTTGTCAGAACAAGTTGAAAGAGATCAGCAGAAATAGTTAATTTAAAAGATGCAATTGATCTTTGTTGCGTATATTGAAATTTATGTATTAAAACATCTGCATATGGACCAATTTTAGATTTTATGTAATAGTCAACGTCGTCCGTGGAAGTATCACTTGCTAAGCGAGAAATGAAAATATTTTTTTTCCATTCCATTGCTTACCAAAAGGTTGTTTAAATTGTAGTTAAGTTGAGGCATTGTATTTGAAGGTATGTTATCAGCAACAGGAATATTACTACCTTGAGGAGAAAATACATTGGAAATCGAAGACGGTAAAGAGTTGAAATCATTATTATCAGTAGCAACAGAAAAATAAGTTATTAAAGGTATCGTAGTAGATTTATTAGATGTTTTTTTTTTCTCTTCGGAAATAAAATATCTTGTTTATCGATGAGATTATCCAAATTGGGAAATTTATTAAATAATTCACCAAAGTTAGAATTTTTTTTTTTTTGCAAAGATAGGAATTCCTTATTAAGTTGGTTATATTCATCGTTATAACTTTTAAAAAACTTATAAAACTCTATATTTATTTGTTTACAACGAGGACAAGTCCATTGAAGGGATTTAGCTGGATCAGCCAGAGCATCCGCGTCACGTGCCTTAAGTACTGTGCATTTCAGGTGATAGCTTCCTAAACACAACCAACAAGAGATCATTCGATCGTTACCGGTAACGTTGGAATTAGCATTCAGGCAATCCATAATAAACGGTTTTAATTTAAGGTACAAATTTTGTTTTTAAATATGAATGTTTGCTGGGTATGCTTCAGCGTATGACAAATAGATGGCGCTGAATAAAACATTATCAAATACACAAACCAGTAAGAATGACTTAAATTTCCAACTAAGTGTTTTAATAGTTGTAATTAATGTTGATAAATTGAACAGCTGATTATCACAAAAGTATTTAATGGTAAAATGTTCACAAAGTAGTATTTTATAATTGAAAAAAAAAATAAATTGAAAATTTGATACTAAAAAGCTTTATAGAATTATTAAGAAAGTTTATACACGTTAAATCGGTTTATATTTCGGAGCAAGCACACAAGTACACTTTAGCCTTTATATATACTTTAATTTTTTCTACTATTAATCTGTATGTTTCTGTTAGCGTAGAGTGAAGTCTCTCTACAAGGGCATTGCTGCTTGATTGTTGGAAAGCTGTAAAATGCAATTTAATTTGATATTGTTGACAAAAATCTTTAAATATATTTGAATTAAATTCGGTACCTTGATCGCAAACAATTTCGTTAGGGATGCCATGCATGCTCATAAAATGTTTTAAAGATTTAATTACACAAAGGCTTTTTTTCGCTGTTAAAGTATATGCGGCAGCAAATTTGGAAAATTTATCTATAATTGTTAAAATACTTTTTCCACTAATTGTATAAATGTCTATATGTAAAATGTCTAGTGGTTTAACAGGAGTTGGGGGTTTTTAAAATTTATTTTTTGGAGGGTGTCTATCATACTTTAAGCTTTGGCATGAAGCACAATTTTTTATTGTTTGAATTATTTTTGATTTCATGTACGGAAAATAGTATTCACGTTTCAGGTGATCATATGTTTCTTGTATGCTTCTGTGGTTATTGTTTTCATAGTAGTCTTAATTATTTCATCTTGATTGTCGGTTTCTTTTACATCTTTTACTATTTCAGTACATCTAACTAAACGGAAGATTTTGTTTTGTGAAAAATATTTTGCATATACAGTTTGAATTATGCGGAAAGATTCATCATCTGTGAAAATTGCTGTGGTTTTATTGGGGGCTAGATGATGTTTGGGATATGTAAAGATTTTTCTATGTTTATTTTTGAAAATTACTTCGAGTTTCATATGAGGAATGGAGTTTCCTTTCTTAAATAAGGCCTGTAAATTAAAGTCATTTATAGGTTTTTCTTAAATAGGTATACCGTCATCGCAATTCTCTTTAGCAGAGTGAATGGTGGCTTGATTAGATAAAGCATCAAATGTATTTATATTTAGATTTTCTAAAGGGTCAGTTTTTATTCGGCTAAGGGCATCCACGTTTGTATTTGTTTTCCGTTTTTGTAGATGATTTCGTAATCATATTTGTCTAACTTTAATCGCCATCTAATTAATTTTGAATTAGGCTCTTTAAGGCTCATAATCCATGTAAGGGGTTTATGATCTGTTATGATTCTGAAACGGTGACCAAATAGGTGTAGTCGAAAGTATTTGGTAGCCCAAACTATGGCTAAGAGTTCTTTCTCTATTGTCGAGTAATTGACATCTGATGCAGTGAGTGTGCGACTTGCGTAGCATATTGGTTTATCGTTCCCTATGGGACCTTGTGAAAGAATGGCTCCTATCGCAAAATTACTTGCGTCCGTTGTGAGGTTAAATGGTTTTTAAAAATCTGGATATTGTAATATTGGGTCATTAGTTAGTAGGCTTTTACAAATTTCAAACGTTTTTTTGTATTTATCGTCGACTACAACAGTTTTAACTTTATTTAGGCATGCTGTAAATGGTTTTGTTATTTTGACAAAGTCTTTTATAAATTTACGATAATAACCTATTAGACCTAAAAATGATTTTATTTCTTTTTGATTTGTGGGAATTGGAAAATTTTTAATAGCTGATATTTTATTAGGGTTTGATTTTACTCCTTCAGTAGTCACCAAATGACCTAAAAATGCACATTGTTTGTGCAAGAATTCAGATTTGTCTAGTTAAATTTTGAGGTTCGCTTCTCTAAGAGCTTCAAAAACTTTTCTTAAATTTTCTGCATGTTCTTGGAGTGAGGTGGAATATACAGAATATTCTTTACTGTCGTAGTATCTGAAGAATTCATTGTAGTATTATTTTGATTATCTTGATTTACACTCATATCAATTCCGGAATAGGAATAAGGGTCCTTGGAATAAGGTAGGGACGATATTTAGGCATATAATGGTTTTCTTATATTTAGAACCAAAGCATATAAGTTATTCAAATGATTAGAAACAAACTTTTTAGTTATTCAAATGATAAACTGAAACTTTATTTTTAATTTTATTTTTAGTTTATTTATTTTATATAATTTACATAGACTTTATTTTTAATTTTATTTTAAATGATAGACTTTATTTATTTATTTAATTTTATTTTTTTTTTGTTTTAGAATGATTAGCGTAAACTTTCTGACTCGCTATGCGAGCTCGAGTGACAAATTGTAACTAACCATTAAAGAAATATTTTTGCCTTCTTAATACCAATGCAAGGTAGCGCCTGCTTTAATTTTATTATTTGTTATGCGCGTGCAGCGCTATTTTGTTAATATTGTAATTTCTGCAATTACGTACCTTAACTGCCCCCCCTTTCAAGCATCGGACATCCTCGTCTGATAATTGCGAAAAATATTGTTAATTTGCTCTTTGCGTTGCCTTTTGGCGAAAAAATATGCGGCTCACATTATCAGAATTAGGACAGAAAGAAAGGCTGAGATGTACCAGGTTCCCCTTACTTTAGAGTGTAGATGAGAAATATAATCTAAATTTTTGATATTCATATCATGAAGGTACCGGAGTGATAAAATAGAGGTGTGGTCTGTTAAGTTAACAGTGTGAGCTATTGGGATTTCGGGGCTTCTAAAAGCAATTTTACGCATATTCTTGAATTTTGTCGAATTTACAATCAAAAAATTGTCTAATGTTATCAAATAAGTACCCTTTTGGAGCGTTTTTGTCTCATTTTCATAAACCACTTTGGAGGGTTGGTCGTTAATGATGACGATTCCATCGTCAATTTCAGCTAGAGGAGTTACATTGTGTGCAGAATTTGTGCTACAAGCAGCCGTGTTATTGTTCAATAAATTACTGAGACATGAATTGTCCTCATGATCACATATTTGGCAAAACGAAGTTACAGATTTCTTTTAACAATTATCTAACCACATTTTGCGACATCCTTGACTTCAAATGACAGAATTGCATTGTGGTGAACAACTGGAAAAACTAATTTCTTATCACAAAAGTTTACAATATTCGGAAATCTTATTAAGAATGTAATAATATTTTCACTCTGCAAAATTTTCATCTTAGATTTAACAATTATCTCATTAACACTAACACTAAAGCCTATTTCGGATTTTAAAATTAAATTTACTTCTGAGTTGTCCAACAAAATATGATTAATCATTTGTTGTTTACCCAAGGCTATGGACAAAGCTATATTATCCAGTTCTCTAAGTACTGCACTATTTCTCTCGCTTAACAGACTATATAGGTATCCTGAGTCGATTTCCCTGGCTTTAGTATTTTTTAAAAGTGTGTTGACTGTGGCAGTTAATCCATTTATACGAGATTGAATTTCGGTGTTAATGATTCTCTGCGTGTTACTTGCGGTAACTAGTTCAGCCTGTTTGCTACGCATTTCAGTGAAATCATCATAATCTGGTGTACCCGCTATGTATTTCAGTGCAGTTCCAATAATGTTGATGCTGCGTGTGTGTCTGTGGTGTATGCGAAGAGAATATATTGTTTTCTGTATTTGGTTCACATCTGACTCCAGTAATTTCCTCATGTGTGATTGTGGTAGCAAATCCGTTAAATTTTTGGTTTCCTCTGCTATGGTAGTAAAGTTTGATAAATCTGTTACATGAGCCAGAACTCTATAACCGTCAAAAATTGCTACATTTCCGTCCGCCACTGGAATGTATTGAGAAGATGTATAATCCAGGATGGTGGCATAGTTGGTGCTTACAATGAATACAAATATCAGGCATCTGCAAAGAGAAAACGAATGTTATCTTTGTGCACTATTTTGTCATCAATCCTTACAGATGTTCCTAGATCCTGTTGGACTATCTTCTCGAGAAACATTTTATTAAATTTATTTCCCAAGCGCTTATTTACTTTCACATAGACTCTGTCTACAGGACTGTACGTTTTAACTACGGTTTTCTTGTTGTGATACCTCAGATCGGACTTTTGTTTCGATAGAATTTTGTGCCGGACTTTCTCTTTAAGATCAGTGGGTATAGATTGAATTATATCAATTGGTCAAAGCTCTGTATGAATGAATTGACCTGTTATATTTTGCGGTAGCCATAAGAATCAAATTCGTGGTGTCTTCGAAGGCGCATTCCAATTTCAAGCACCTAGCGATTTCTGTTAGTGTTCCGTGGAACCTTTCAACTTAGCCGTTGGAAGAACTGTGCATTGGTGGGGTTGTGTAAATTTCAGCACCGAAATTATTTTTGACCAAGGTCTTTATGGTTTGCGAATTCAGAGACTTTTCGTTATCGCAAATTATTGTTTTTGTTCCTTCGAAAAAATTCAAAATCTCAATACTGGTTTGATATCTATTATGGCTCTGGAAGCTATGGGTTCCAAGTCTTTGTTTCTGGGGATGTCTTTGATACTTTGACATACAACAAATTTGCAACTCCATGTGATTTCTTTCTGTTTACTTCTGATATCAGGGAAATAGTAATCCTGAAGGATTTGTTTTGTATTTCCCAAAACCGAACGATGTGCCCTATTGTGCTCGGTTGTTAATATTTCGATTTGATCGTTGAGGTTAAAAATATCCGTTACAAATTTATTCGTGTGTCGGAACTTCACTGTTGGGTAGTTCGAAATGAGAAGATGTTGAATCTGAGCTAACGTATGTAAGTCACAATGAATTGCGTTAACTACTTGCGGGTTTATACAGTTCATTACTATGGTTAAAAGATCCTCAATTTTGTTGTATGTAACATAGTGTCGAATACGATTCTTGAAAATAATTTTGGTCTCCTTTTTATATTCAGCACCTTGAGTAAGAATAATTTGGTTTCTGAAACAATTGACAGGATTTTAAACAGTAGTAATAACTTCAGTTTCAACTTCAATTTCACTTCCACAGGCTTGAAGTGAGGTTGTGGATCCAGAATCCTCAATATTGTGAACGAATTGTCTAGAAAGAGCATCGGTGACTACATTGTCTTTGCCGGGTTTATAGAAAAAGGTTGGAGAGTACTCTTCAATGAAAACCCTCCAACGTTTCAATTTCGAGTTAGGATTTTTATCGGAGATCGGAAATGTGAGGGGTTGGTGGTCAGTAAATATGTTAAGCTTATTAACTCCATATAGATAATGTCTTAGATTTTTCAACGCCCACACAATAGCTAGGAGTTCGCGTTCATTTGTGGCGTAGTTTTCTTCCGTAGGAGACAAAGTTCGAGATATCATAGTAATAGGGCGTCCATTTTGTGAAAGGACAGCTCCAATAGCATGGGACGAATCGTCCGTTGTGAGATCGAAAGGCTTTTCAAAATTCAGATAAAAAAGAAGGACATCTTCAGAAGATAGCATTTTCTTTCTTTTCTTAAAAGAATTTATAGCATCTTTTTATGTGTTTCGAATTTTTGGTACCGATATGCCCATTTTCGCCTTGTAAAAAATTTGTAAAAGGCCTCTACAAATCTTCTATAGTATCCTGCCAACCCTAAAAATGATCTTAGACTTCTCAGTGTATCAGGGATTTTGTAGTTTATGATGGCTTCGATTTTCTTTGGACAGGTTTTTATTCCGTCAGTTGAAACAATGAACCTCAGGTATTCCACAGATGTTTTGAACAATTTTGACTTTTCCAATGATACTCTCATATTTGCATGATACAGTTTCTTCAGTATCCTATCGACATCCTCAATATGTTTTTGCTCGGAGTCGGAAAATATGATGATATCGTCAATGTATACGTATCAGGATTTCCCTATTTCTTCACGCAAAACATCGTCGATAGCCCTCTGGAAAATACTTGGCGCATTTCTAAGGCCAAATGGCAGACGGCAAAATTCGTATTTGCTATTGTTGACGCTAAAGGCGGACTTTTCGCGATCACGCTCGACCAAACCAATCTGGTGGAAACCACTTTTCAAGTCCAGAGTTGTGAAAAATTTCGCTTTTCCGAGATTTGATAGGATAATAGATGGGTCGGGTATCGGGTGTTTGTCCGGAATGGTTTTAGAGTTAAGCTTTGTGAAGTCAAATACTAGACGCTTGTTGGGTTTGCCATGTTCATCTGAACCCTTTTTATCAACAACCCAAACCGGACTATTGTAAGGGGATCTGGACGGTCTAATTATACCGTTCTTCAAAAGTTCTTTCACCTCCTTATTTACAAACTCTATCATTGAGATGGGGTAGGATTGATATCTGGAATATATTTTCTCCTGGTCCTTGGTTCTAATTGTGGCAGACATTTTGGAGTTGTATGGTGATGCTTCATTTGGGTTTGCGAAAACGCCCGAATTTTCCTTAATTTAAAAAAAAAAAAAAAAAACATCTACATTTTCACTTAACAGAGCATTAACCGTATTCAACTCAAAATATTTTAACTTTTCTTGACCTCCATTAAATTAGATAATGTAGTGTTCCATATCAATAACCCCCTTTATACTTTTTAGAAAACTAAATCCAATGATACCATCAAATAAAGATAAATTCGGAAAAATATAAAAAAATTCAGTTCTATTAAATATGTTAACTAATGTTTTCTGGTTGATTATGTCAGCTCCGTGAATTGATTTTACTAAGAAAGGGTTCTGTAATTTTTTAATATTTTTTAATCCGGTAATGTTTGTAATGTAGCTTTTTGATCCTCCAGTGTCGATCAAAAGCTTTATCTTCTTACCATCAATCATTCTTTCAATATAGGGGAGTACTGATTCTCCTCTAAAAAATTAATTTCATCTTCAAAGACTGGTTCTGCATAGGCTTGATTTTCTGATGTATCCTGATAATATTGACCTTCCAGGTCTTGTGAGACCTCATGACCAAGATTGTTGATTTTTTGAATCTTTCTAGGGAATTGCTTATCGGATGTTATGCCCCTTTTTTGTGTTTGGTATCCTCGAAAATTATTACTCTGCACAGTTCGCATGCTTAAATCGTTATCGATAGGTTGAAATGTTTATGGAGGATTGATACCCTGTTGATTCAAGCTAACGCAGTCGGTAAGTCTGAAGGCTTACATGAGAATAACGTATCACATAACGGCTTCTTAAGTCCGGAGATGAAAACTCGCAGTGCGTCGTCTCGATATTTCTGATTTAGCGACCTAATCAAAGGATTATCACCTTCATGGGACATTATTACCTTATTGATAGCGGTAAGCTTTCGTTCTACTTCATCGTAGAATTGAACGATCGATTTCTGGCCCTGTCTGAGTGTGGAAAGTTCCTGTTCTAAAGTAAATATGGATTTCTTGTCCACATAAGTGAAATCCAGCCTTGCTATGATGGCATTAAAATTAAGAACCTATAATTTTATTTCGCAAAATTGCTACCGCCTGATAGTATTTAAAGCTTCCTTGATACGGTTCGAACAGCTCTGCGGTTCACCTTTGAATTCAGGAACCATTTAAGTCTCAAAATACCAAAATCTTATGTTTATTGAATGTTTCTTTTTTCAAAAATTTTTCAATTTCAATTAAACTTAAGTAATTTACTGATTTATTTTAAAGTTAATATAAAGGGAAAATTTTGAATATTTAGACTATTTTCTATCTTATCTCTAATTCTTACATAGAAGTTATCATGTTGTCTAGTTGTTGCAAAGCAGATGGGAAATCTACGTTCAAGGCTTCCTTTTTCACGTGGCAATCGATGTTGACTTAAGCTTCCACACTTGGTTATAGTTTCCTTTGATGAATACTTAATTTCTTCTATTGGCCTTTAGTTGAGAGTTTTTTTTTTTAACTTTTATTTAATTGTTCACTATTTTTATACCCACCATCAAAAAGATGGGGTGTATATTGATTTTGTCATTCCGTGTGTAACATGTCGAAATAATCATCTAAGACCCCACAAAGTATATATTTTCTGGGTCCTCGTTAGATTTTGAGTCGATCTAGCTATGTCCGTCCGTCTGTCTGTCTGTTGAAAGCAGGCTCGAACGGGGTGTCCGTTTTATACTTTTCTGCTGATATTTCTTCAACAAAAGCATGTACGACAACGAAATTTTGTACGTATAGTTCGGGGGTCGATATAAACTCGAAAACCAAAAATTGGCGTGGTCCGCCCACCTCCCATATAAGGTGTGTTTAAATAGTACAATGACCAATATCAACTCGGAAACAAAAAATGGGCGTGGTCCGCCTTCTTTACTGCCCACTTTACCGCTCCCTCCCATATAACGTAAAATTTGAAAAAGTTAATGGTGGGTATATAGATTCGGCCTGGCCGAATCTTAATACTAAAAACTTAATATTTAATTTTTATTTAAATTAAGCTAAGCAACGTATATTTTTTATGCTTACGTTGCTGTCTAGCAATATGTAGGAAAATAAACAAAAGTGTAATTTAAAACTATTAAATTTCCATACACTTTACTAGCCATCACTATTAATTATGGAGATCAGAATGTAACTCCTCCATCCCTTGACTGAAATACTCCTGGATTTCGTCAATTAAATCATTTAAAATTTTCAACATTAAAATTTTTATATATTATGTTTTTTTTTTTTTTTTTTTCATTTTATTTTTATTACTTTTAACAATAAAAAAGAACTTATAAATGTCGTAAAACAAATAAAATAAAATTGTATCAAAAAACAAAATCAAGATAAATATTTTCTTGTAATTTCATCTATACTAATTTCTTCAACTTTGGAAGAATGTTGGCGAAATTCCCTAACGTTTATATGAACATTGTCATTTTTCATAGTTCGATACAAAAAAAGTAATATAATTAAAACTATAATGATTAATGTAATATTTATTCCATACGATATATTTTTATGGAATTTTAATTCCTTTATTTCCTTTATATTCTCTGTATGTCCTATATCAATATTGCCGAATTTTGGATCTACATTTGGGATTTCAAGTTTCCCGTTGTTCTGATAAAAATACTTTTTCGTATATACAACCTTTTTATTTGAAAATGTTTCATTATAAAATGTTATACTACAGTTATTGAATATTATAAAAAAATTTCCAGTTAATTCAAATTTTCTGTCGTCACAGTTATGAGTTAAAGTTTCAGAAAAAGCGTTTTTTATTATAATCGTTTCTTCATCAATATCAAATATTGACGTTTTATTATTAATTGTAAACTTAAAACTATTGTAAAAAATACAGTGTTTACTTTTTTTAAGTTTTCTTGAAAGAAAATTTTCTTGATACTTAAAAGCTATGCCATTAATATTAACTATGACTTGGTCTTCTATTTCAATCCTATTTTTATTCGGGATTGGTATGATCATTTTCAGATCTGTTTTAATAAAACTGTCCGGTATTGATATCGCTATGATTATAGATTCATCTCTGTAAGCCATAATTCCCACCTTCAACATCTTCAACTTATAAAAGTCGATTTCAAATTGGATTATTTCTTGGGACGTGAATATGCTTGAATGTATCACATTATATGTTATCCTGAATTTGGTCAATTTTATGCTCTAAAGTTTTATGTTTGGAAAACTGGTCAAGATACAACAGCTTATTTAAAAATTCATTATTAATTTTCTTAATGTTAATGAACGATGTTTCTATTTCTTTTCTATCATTTTCTACTGCTGCTTTTATATGTTCAAGTGATCTATTCAATGAGTATTTAATTATTATTTATCTATTTAGTGTTTCAATGGAATTGTGAGAATTTTTGTCAATAATTGATAAGTGGTCAAAAATTTCCTGTCTATCTTCGTCATCCATTGTTCCAAATAACCATTTATATAATTTTCCTCCCGCATTTATCAGGCCTCTTTTATTTCTACGTTTCTGTGGAAGTATAGTTTTAAGTTTTGATTTAATGAGATCGATTTCATTTTGAAGAATGTCCTTACTATGTGTTCATGCCAATAAGCATGAAATGACGTAGGTCGATAAGTCAGTCTATGTACTGTTTTTTTTTTTTTTTTCTTACTTAATGGTCGTATACAAAAGCTAAAAGATACAAATGTATTGCTATCTTCCTTCCACATAATGGCTAAAAGTTATATGTCAAGTTGGTTAAACGTCAAAAATGCTGCTTCCGTTTTTATCTTCCAATTTTTTTCTTCTTGTATTTTCTACCACGAACCAACAAGGTAATCCTAGTAGCTCCTCAATAAAGTTTATTTTCCTAACAAAACCTAATTTGTTTGCATTTTTCTTTACTTTCATAAAATTGTCCATTGGGTTTCATCATCAATAAAACAAAATAAAATATTATTTTTATTTCGTTTTATTTACTTGGCTCTGAGATTAATTGAGGTTCCATCTCAGTGTGAAAATTCCAACACCAACTCTTCAGCCCATCATTTGTTCCATTCGAGCCGGATTGGAATTGATCATAATTAATCTACTCTCAGAGATTTCACGACAATAAATTTTTTATGTTATAATTACATACATTTTTTACTGGAAAAGAGGTACGTTATGTAATTTGCTTGATATGTAAGTTAGTAGCCTTCGAAGTGCATTGTTATAGATTGGTTAATACGGAGCATTATGTTTTAGTTAGTTCGTGGATTATATATATATAAGTAAATGTTTGGGGAAATATTAGTATGAGAGAGGAGAAAATGCATCCCTTATTTTTTAAATAAATCACTACCAGCTGCTAAAAGTGAGTTTCTGATACAATTTATTTTACGAAAGTTTATAATATTATATTTACGATCAACAAATCAGTGTATTCATGGTGTAGGGTATTTCCTTCTTTTGTTCCCTATTCCTATCCCGTTTTTTCTTAAGTCTCAAAAGAAAATAGAAGTTTACATGTATGGTTTCACTCTCTCTCCCTTTTTGTCCCAAATACATAATTCGATGTAAAATATATATATACATCAAACTTTTGTATCTAATTTATTTAAAATACAATTATAAATTGTAAAATATTTATATGAAATGAAAACAGAATTAATAGTCCAATAATAAAAACTATAGTTGAATAAATTTCAGCTTTATCTCTTAAAAAATAAATATCAAGGACCCAAAATAATTATTATCATAATTTTCGAAATCCAAAAAATTGGCACTTTTTAAGAGTTATTACAAAAAATTGATTTTTAATAGTTATTGAATAATATATAAATATAAGTTACTCATAACTATTATTTTTTAACTAATATTTTAAAAATTAATTAAAATAATTATTTATGACCAAAAAAAAAATATAAATTTTGAATAATTATTATTCTTCGTTATATACTTAATAACAATTATAATAATAATTTTTTATAATAATTAATTGCGAATATCATTGCAATTTCATCATCTCAAGCCTCACATGATATTAGAAATCTAATTGAATATACGTATATTATTTTTATCAAATTTCAAAAAAAAAAAAAAAATACCCAAATAAAATATGCATGAATTTTTAAAATTATACATAATTTTAACTATTATGGATTATATTTTTCAATAACTATTAAAAAATGATTTTTAAATAAAAAATTAAAAAATAACTATTATAAATAATATATATTATTTTTCTCAATCATAATTATTATTATTTCGATAAAAATATATTAATTGAAAGCAAATAATTATCAATAAGGAAAAAAATAAAAATTGCATATAATAGTTACCATTTAAGAAATTCGACATAAAAATTGTAATAATTAAGGCCTTGGTAAATAATTGTTTGTTGTTTGTCCCAAATAAAAATTTCAATATTCTCTTAATATTTATCATTATCATTCTCTCTGATTTTAATTAGTTTCTCTTTTTCTCCAAACGGCAAAATTTTTTGTTACTAAAAGCTTATGTACATTTTACTACATTTCTGAATTACTGAGAAATAATTTCTAATATTTGTTTTTATCCTAAAAAAGGAAAAAAAAGTATTGCCGAGGTTCGTATAATTATTCTTATCATAAAAGGATCATTAAAGTGTAAAATCTAAAAAAAAAAATTAATGAAATTAGTTGCAACTTTAAAGTAAATGAATTAAACGAGAGTTTCTACTGAGAAAAAAAGACTGTGGCTATCTGGAAAATTATTAAAAACGAGCTGTAAACCCGCTACTTCGTTAGCGGAACTTTTTTATAAAAACCATACTGTATAATAAATTTAAACTAAGATTATTAACTCCCTTGGGAACATTTTTAATAATTGTGTTATGTCATCCATAAATAACAATATCTCTTTAAATTCAAGTTTCTGATCTTAGAATAATGAAAAATGAATATTAGAATTGCGAAAAAGTATATTAGAATAAAGAAAAAGACAACAAAATCCATTTTAAGGTTTCTGATTCACTTAGGACCTTACATCTTCAATTTTATGTTTCTAAGGATGAAAATTGCAGAACATTCAGCAAGTACTATTAAAAGAACGAAAAAAAAATTCCACAAAGTCCCTTCTTATGGATTCGCATTCATTTAGGACCGCATATCTTTAATTTCATGTTTCTAATACAAATATTATAGAAAATTCAAAAAGTACCATTAGAAGAACAAAAAAGTACCACAAAGACCCCTCTTGTGAATTCTTTCTCACATAAGACCATGCATATATAATTTCATGTTTCTAGGTTAAACATTATAGAAAATGCAAAAAAGGACCAATAGAAGAAGAAAAAAGTACCACAAAGTCCTTCCTCTTGAATTCTTACCCACAGGACCATGTATCTTTAAGTACCACAAATTCCACTCTTGTGAATTCTTATCTACATTTTCCTAATTTCATGTTTCTATGTTTAATGTAATTGAAAATTAATTTTTAAGTTTGAATAAAATATAATTTCCCGACTTTACCCCTTTTTTTGGTACTTTTTTTTGACCCATCGAAGTATCAAAAATTGTATTCCAATAAATTTCTTAATTGTAGTGGTATCCCATATCAAAATACTCATATGAATATTTCAGTAAATACAAAAAAATGTTTTATGAAAAAAGTACCAAAAATAGGTACGATTTTTACCCCTTAAACGTTTGAATTTCTAAAAGGTACTAAATTTGTGTTTCTAATTTTTTGATAAGTTATGAATACGATATACATTTTATCTGTATGTTGATTGGTTTCAAAGATACATATGGTTCCAAAATAGTACCAAAATACAGTTTTTACCCGTTTTCTCCCTAAAACGGCCGATTTTCAAAAAAGTACCAGACACCTGTCCAATTATTTTTTAAATGAATAACGATAACTATTCAACTTTTTTTGTATCATTATTAGTTTGGGAGATATAAAGTTACCGATTTTACCCGTTTTTACCCTTTTTTACCCCCTAAACATTCGAATTTCCAAAAATCCCGTCTTAGTGGATCTATATGGGGGGAGACCTACCTATGTTCCAAATTTCGTCTCTCTAGCTTCAGCCGTTTGGGCTGTGGGATGATGAATCAGTCAGTCAGTCACGTTACTCTTTTATATATATAGATTATATATATATATATATATATATATATATATATATATATATATATATATATATATATATATATATATATATATATATATATATATATATATATATATATATATATATATATATATATTTTTTTTAGTTTTTTTTTTTAAGTATTAATACTTTGTAGCATTTATTTATTGTAATACAAATTTTGTGTTAAATCCCAACAAATTTACTTAAATACCAACGAAACTTTAATTTCTGATCCCCAAGAGCAACTTCTCGGCAACACTGTACATATTAAACATTAATTTGGAAAGTGAATGAGTGTGCAAATTAAATTTACTCTTCCTATGAGTTTATAGTAGGCGTGTTCGTTTACGTCCGAGGTATAGGACGTAGGTATTTAGCATTGCACATTTAATCGATGGAAAAAATTATATTTGATTATGTATTAAATACTATTGAATTGTATACTATTAAAAAACATTTATTCTAGTTTTGCGTCTTTTTTTGATAACTATTGATTCTCACTTTTATCATCGGGATATTTTCGCAATTACTGCAATTGCTTAAATATCATTTCAATTTATATATATTCGTACGCGTTTCCTTACGCTTCTAGGTTTTCCTTTTCGTAGTTGCGACAATTTCTGTTTTTCTGTACACATAGCAACGAACGCGACTATTGTACTTAAGGTTTTCCAAATTTAATATTAACATTCCAGTTAAACTAAGGTTATTGACCTTTTACTTCATTGGAAATTTGTCTCAGCTGTTTCGTAGTCAGTGCTCTAAATTATTATAATAATTTTTGCAGCCAGAGAATTAAATGAATGAATTAATTTTTTTCTTCTTTTTTTAAGTTTGTTTAATCTTTTTATATAAACAGAGCAGACTTGTTTAATTGGTATATATCTAATCAAGTGTTCAACTTCGCAATTTTTTTTTAATAGCGAATTCCTTATTACAGCTCGTGTAATAACTTTTGGAATCTGAAGTTTTTTTCTTCTTTAGAAAATTTTTATTTATAGTGATAAGTAGGCGCGACTATTACACGATGTCATTGGATAGCTTCATACGTTTAGCGGACGGTATTGTCGAATTCGAGGCCGATCTTAATGACAATCAGTTCCCTACAACATCCACTCATGCCCTTGAGGTCCATAGGTACGAACTTAAATCTAACTGGTCACGTACAAAGGCGGCTTATGAAAATTTCTTAGTTAAAGCTGAGAAAGATGCTGCTGATAGCGATGATCCAATTGACATTGAATCATTTAAGCTCAAGTATAAAAGCACTTATACTACTTATTGTAGTTGCCTAACGAAACTTTCCGATATGGTTGATTCTTTGGGACAACAGACGACCTATCATTCTGACATACGTCCAGTAGAAAGTACTTCACGTCCCACTAGGAATCCCGAGATATCGGGATTCCTAGTTCCAGGTCCAATGAGTTCCAAAGCCTTCACGTGCCTCCCATTGAAATCGATATTTTCAATGGTGATTATGCACACTGGCTTACTTTCCGTGACATGTTCACTGCCATAATTAGCAATTCCAAGGCCAGTAATGTCGAAAAGCTTTCCTATTTAACCCAGAAGACCAAAGGTGAAGTAAAAGAGATTTTTTCCAAATGTCCTCTCACTCATCAGGGTTTTGAATTAGCCTGGAAAGATCTGTGCTCTCGGTATGAAAATCGAAGAGTTCTAGTGAATGGTCAATTGAAGCTTCTTTTTAACTTACAATCTATTACTTCAGAGACGGGTAAGGCATTGAAACAGATTCAAAGGGATATAAACTCATGCATCTCCGTTTTGAAACTATATAGTATTGATGTTGCAAGCTGGGATCCAATATTTATTTTTATTTGCACAAACTGTCTTCCTGAGAATACTTTAACTTTGTGGGAGCAAGGTCTTGCAGATAAGACGGCAATACCAAAGTGGTCAGATCTGGATATCTTTTTGACGAACAGATATCTAACCTTAGAATCTGTTTCAGAGATTCGAGGTTCAAATAGTTCTAAGACTGACGGAAAATATAAAAATTCTGATTCCAAAGTCAGAAATAATTCCAATCCCAGTTCTGGAAAAAGAGTTCATAGTTTTCAAGCCCATATAAGTGGCCTCAAATGTCAGTGATGTGTTAATGAGAATCATGCTATTCGTAAGTGCCCCAAATTTTTGAAAATGGAACACCAACAAAGACTCAAAGAAGTTAAAAGGGAAGGCCTATGCTTAAATTGTTTTGCTAAAACCCATAGTGTTAAGAATTGCACAAGCAAGCATAGTTGCTTTAAATGTAATAAGAGCCACAATACTCTACTTCATAAGGAAGTAGTTAATACAAATTAGTCAGTGCCAATTTCAAGTAATCTCAATCCTAACTCAGCAACTTTCCCTTGCACATCTTCCGCACAAGTACAGTTCACTACTAATTCTAATATTATTCAATCTTGTTTCGCTTCGAATTTTAAAGGTGTTTTATTAGGAACGGCTTGGGTGAATGTTTCTCATTTAGGTATGAAATATACGGCTCGTGCTCTGATCGATTCTGGATCAGAGGGCACATTCACTATTAAGGATACTAATGCGCAGATTTCCGGGCTAAATAATTCCATTTCCGCTGAAGTCCAACGGAAATGCTATTTTCTACTTAGCTCTCAACTAAACGAAAATTTTCAACTCCCTGTGACCGCTTTAGTAGTTCCTCAATTGTCAGCAAATCTCCCTTCCCGAACTATTCCAGGTTCTGCATTTATAGATCTTCCAGAGATTCCATTAGCAGACCCAAAGTTTTATTGTAGCTCCAAAATAGATATTTTGATAGGAGGAGACCTTTTCCCGTCGATTATATGTTCGGGTATAAGACACAATATTTGTGGATCCTTGATTGCCCAAGAAACTATTTTTGGTTGGATACCAACAGGTCCTGTTTTCCTCGGTTCTAGTACAAATTCGACTATCATTTTCTATTTTTGTGAAATTTCTTTAGACAAAGAAATTTCTCGATTTTGGGAGGTGGAGAATGTTCCACGAATAAATTTTATGTCTCCTTCCGACCAAGCATGTGAGGATTTGTATAAGCGATCCACACATAGAAATTCAGAAGGTAGATACATAGTATCACTTCCTTTTAAAGAAGGGTTTCCAGGACGTCATAGTATTGGACACTCCAGAGATGGGGCTGTAGCTCAGTATTTCCGTAATGAAGCTAGATTAATGCGTTCTCCAGATTTAAAATCTGAATATGATAAAGTCGTTCAGGAATATGAAGATCTGGGTCACATGGCTAGAGTAAAATCTCCGTCTAATTCAAAAATAACAAATGTTTATTACCTTCCACACCATGCTGTATTAAAACCTGAAAGCATTTGTACCAAAGTCCGCGTCATGTTTAATGCTTCATCGCCCTCTTCCAATGGTTTTAGCTTAAATTCAGTACTTCACATTGGTCCAATCCTTCAAACTGATTTAACTCTGCTGATTCTAAAATGGCGATTCTTTAGATATGTTTTCAATGCAGACATCCAGAAGATGTACAGGCAAATTCTGGTAAATCCTGATCATACGCCTTATCAGAGAATCATTTTTCGTAAAGATCCTCTGGGACCATTATGTGATTACGAATTGAAAACGGTGACCTTTGGCGTCAACTGCGCTCCATATCTCGCAATTCGGACATTATTGCAGCTCGCAGACGATATTGAAACTATTTATCTAAAGGCCAGTGCAATTCTAAGAAACTCGATGTACGTTGACGATGTATTAGCCGGAGAACACACAATTCATAATGCAATTAGTGATAAGAAAGAGAAAATTGCGGCTTTGCAATCAACAGGATTCTCGCTAAGAAAGTGGTCATCAAATTCCCAAGCTATAGTAGCTGATATCCCCTCAGACCATTTACTTAATGAGGATTTCTTAAAGTTCGAAGACAGTAGTTCTGCAAAGACTTTGGGAATACGTTGGAATGCGAATTACGGAATAAAACAACTTCAGTTGTTTCTGGTTGTTTAAAAACTAACTTTATTTTTAAATCTTAAAAATAACTTAAAGCTAAGAATTACAGCTAATCTGCAATTCAGCATAAACTTATGTCTACATTATTATATGTATACGAGCTGTAAACCCGCTACTTCGTTAGCGGAAATTTTTTATAAAAACCATACTATATAATAAATTTAAACTAAGATTCTTAACTCCCTTGGGAACATTTTTAATAATGGTGTTATGTCATCCATAAATAACAATATCTCTTTAATTTCAAATTTTTAATCTTAGAATAATGAAAAATAAATATTAAAAAATTAAAAAAAAATTTAATCTTAGAATAATGAAAAATAAATATCAGAATTACGAAAAAGTATATTAGAATAAAGAAAAAGGACCACAAAATCCATTTTAAGGCTTCTGATTCAATTAGGACCTTACATCTTCAATTTTATGTTTCTAAGGATGAAAATTGCAGAACATTCAAGATGTACTATTAGAAGAACGAAAAAAGATACCACAAAGTCCCTTCTTATGGATTCCCATTCATTTAGGACCACATATCCTTATTTCATGTTTCTATGTTAAATATTACCGAAAATTAAAAAAGTAACATTGGAAGAACAAAAAAGTACCGCAAAGACCCCTCTTGTGAATTCTTTCTCACATAGGACCATGCATATTTAATTTCATGTTTATACTATAAATATTATAGAAAATTCAAAAAGTACCATTAGAAGAACAAAAAAGTACCAAAAAGTCCCCTATAATGAATTCTCATTTATTTAGGACCACATATCCCTAATTTAATGTTTCTAGGTTCATAATTATAGAAAATTCAAAAAGTACCATTAGAAGAACAAAAAAGTACCACAAAAACTTCTCTTATGGATTCTTATTCATTTAATTCCACATATCTTTAATTTCATGTTTCTGGGTTAAATATTATAGAAAATTCAAAAAGTACCATTAGCAGAACAAAAAAGAACCACAAAGTCCCCTCTAATGAATTCTCATTCATTGAGGACCAAATATCTTTAAATTTATGTTTCTATATTAAATATTATAGAAAATTCAAAAAGTACCATTAGAAGAACGGAAAAGTACCACAAAGTTCTCTCTTATGAATTCTCATTAACTAAGGACAACATATCCCTAATTTCATGTTTCTAGGTTCATAATTATATAAAATTCAAAAAGTACCATTAGAGGAACGAAAAAGTACCACAAAGTCCCCCCTTATGAATTCTTTCCAACATCGGACCATGCGTATTTAATTTCATGTTTCTAGGTTAAATATTACAGAATATGCAAAAAAGTACCAATAAAAGAAGAAAAAAGTACCACAAGGTCCATCCTTGAATTCTTGCCCACAGGACCATGTATCTTTAAGTATCCACTCTTGTGAATTCTTATCTACATTTTCCTAATTTCATGTTTCTATGTTTAATGTAATTGAAAATTCATTATTTAGTTTGAATAGAATGTAATTTCCCGCCTTTACCCCCTTTTTTGGTACTTTTTTTCACCCATCGAAGTACCAAAAATTGTATTCCAATAAATTTCTAAATTGAAATGGTATCCCATATTAAAATACTCAAATGAATATTTCAATAAATATAAAAAATGTTTTATGAAAAAAGTACCAAAATAGGTAAGATTTTTACCCCTTAAACGTTTGAATTTCTAAAAAGTACCAAATTTGTATTTCTCATTTTTTGATAGGTTATGAATACGACATAAATTTTATTTGTATGTTGATTGGTTTCAAAGATACATATGGTGCCAAAAAAGGACCAAAATACAGTTTTTACCCGTTTTCTACCTAATATGGCCGATTTTCAAAAAAGTACCAGACACCTGTCCAATTATTTTTTAAATGAATAACGATAACTATTCAACTTTTTTTGTGTCATTATTAGTTTGTGAGTTATAAGGTTACCGATTTTACCCTTTTTTACCCCCTAAACATTCGAATTTCCAAAAATCCCGTCTTAGTGGATCTATATGGGGGGAGACCTACCTACGTTCCAAACTTCGTCTCTCTAGCTTCCGCCGTTTGGGCTGTGGGATGATGAATCAGTCAGTCAGTCAGTCAGTAACGTTACTCTTTTATATATATAGA